>CP125978.1:497742495-498061208 GCA_030063025.1 Avena longiglumis | reverse complement strand
GATGCCAAAACCCTAAGTACCCAATCAATATTCCAAATCGCCTATAGCCTCCACCACCATCGCCCTAGACTTGGGATCTGAAGATCTTCCCAAGACCTCGCCGAGGGGAGATCATCCCGAGGCCTCTATTCATCATGCCAGCCTCCCAGATGAAGCGTGAGTAGTTCCACCTGACTATGGGTCCATGTAGTAGCTAGATGGTTGTACCTCCTCCTTGTGCTTTCATGTTCAGATCTTGTGAGCCTGCTCACGAGCAAGATCTTATCTATTTGTAATCATGCATGTTGTGTTTATGGGATCCGATGGATATTGAGATTACTATGTCGATTGATTAATTGTTCTATCATGTCCGTGTTGTTTGTGATCTTGCATGCCTCCGCTGTTAGTAGCTATCTTGGCCAAGTAGTTGCTAGTGACTCCAAGAGGGGGTATTTATGCTGGCAGTGGGTTCATGCCTCATCATGGAGATATGCCCAAGAGGCAATAATAAAGAGGTTATTATCATATCTTCATGATTATGATAAATGTTTACATACCATGCTATAATTGTATTAACCTAAACATTAATACTTGTGTGATTTGTAAACATATAAGAGTCCCTAGTAAAGCCTCTTGTTAAAATAGCTTGTTGGATAATATATGATCATGGTTTCCTGATCATGAACATTGAGATGTTATTAACAACAATATCATATCATTAGGAGAATGGTTTGATGGACATACTCCCATAGATAAGCCGAGTACAAATATCACGTCGTTTCAATAGTTTGTTTGCTATAAGCTTTCTGATACATAGTAACCTAATTCCTTCGACCATGAGATCATGCTAATCACCATCACTGGATGGATGCTTTGATGACATCAAACACCACACCCTAACTGGGTGGCTATAAAAGTGGCATTGAGTGTTCCGAAAGTATGTGTTGAGGCACATTGGATCAAGAGTGGGATTTGTCCATCCATATGACGGATATATACTGGCCCTCTTGCGGGGAATGTCATCCAATTATCTTGCAAGCATGTGACTGGCTCACAAGGGATCACATATCACAGGAACGAGAAAAGAGTACTTATTGGTAACGAGGTTGAACTAGGTATGCAGAGATACCGATGATCAGACCTCGGATAAGTAAACTATCGCGAGACAAAGGGAAATTCTTATCGTATGTAAGTGGTTCATTCGATCGCAAATTAATCGTAGAAATATGTGGTAGCCATATGAATTTCCAGATTCCTCTATTGGTTATTGATCGGAGAAGAGTCTCGGTCATGTCTGCATAATTCACGAACCATAGGGAGACACACTTAAGGATTCGATATTGTTTAGTAGATATGGAATGTAAGGGAGATCGAATGTTGTTTGAGTCTCGATGGGATCCGGGATATCACGAGGACATCCGGAATGGTCCGGAGAATAAGATTCATATAAGGAAAGTCCAATTCCGGAGTTCGGAAATGATTCCATTGATTTCATTGGAGAGGTTCTAGAAGGGTCTAGAAGGTTCACCGGACTGGAAGGGGAAGGGTACATGAATGTGTCATGGATAAGTGGAATGTTTGGATCATGTCCTAGGTCACTTGGTTGGGCATTTGCAAGAAAGAAATAAAGCTCCAAATTGAAAGTCAAAAGGCAAGTTTGACAAGTCAAACTGGGACAATGTGTCCTGGTGGAGGAAGGAAAGAATCCTTCTTTCCCTCCACCACAAGCCAACAAGGAGGGAGAGTTGGGGAAGGATTCAAACTCCCCTCTCCCAAGATGCCCTCCCTCTCATAAATAGAGGGGAGGGGTGCCCCAAGGCCACACACAACCAGCCCCTCCCCACCTAGCCACGCCGCCGCCGCTGCCGCCCAGCGCCGCCGCCGCCGGATTATCGTCGTCGCCCTAGCCGCCGCAGACTCCACCTCCTCCTCTCCAGCCTCTAAACCCTAGATCGCCTTATTTCTCCACCATAACCTGCTCCAGCTTAGGCGAAGCCCTGCAGGATCTTCCCTCTACTTCCGACACCACGCCGTCGTGCTGATGGAATCACGAGGGGAGAACTACAACCTCCGCTGCATGCTGGAACAAGGGAGAGGAAGGTCTTCATAGAGTACCGAATGTGTGATCGATCGCGAAGCACCGCCGTAACGCACGGAAGGATCGCTTCACGCGTCTTGAGATCTGCAAGTGACTACATCACCCACGTAGAATCGCTCGTTAATCGCTGGAATCTTCGAGGTGAGTACTATAATCAACTCATGCTACAATCTAGTAGATAGATCTTGGCTTGTTTATGTGCATGTAGAAATTTTTGTTTTTCATGCTTAACCCCTATAGTTGTATCAGAGTCGTGTCTATATGTAGATCTATTGCACGAGTAGAACACAATGGTCATTATGGGCGTTGATACTTTTGTTGTCGATTGCTTCTTGTGTACTTTGCATCTTGCGGGATGGTGAGATGAAGCGGCGCGGGCTAACCTTACATGACATCTTTCATGAGACTTGCTCCACGCTTGACATGCAACTTGTATTGCATAAGTGGCTTTGCGGGTGCCTGTTTCTCCCAACATAGTGAAGATTCAATTTACAACGGTTGATTGACAATACTAGTATCAACGTTGTGGTTCTTGTTCGTAAGTTAGATCGACACTTATTTAAAGCCCCAAACCACGTAAAACATGCAAAGAAAATTAGAGGCGTCTAACTTTGTTTTGCAGGGGTGTGTTGTGACGTGATATGGCCATAATTGTGATTATATATGATGTATGCAATGTTCCTTATTGTAAGTCGGCAACCGCCAGGAGCCTTATGGTTGTCTTTAATTTCGTAAGACCGCGTGTCTATTATTCAAAGTAGTTGTAATAGTTGATGCCGGTGGATCCACCATGGAGCGTGCCATCGACCTTGACGCCATGCCTGATGATGGAGATCATGTTCGTGTTTGAAGATAGAGATCAAGGCACAAGAAGAAAGGTCATATCATATCACATATTTTCAATTGTATGTGATGTTAATCCTTTTATGAATCTTGTATTGCTTAGTTCATGATGGTAGCATTATAATATGATCCCTCTCACAAAATATCAAGTTATAAAGTGTTCATCCTTAGTAGGCACCGCTGCCAAAGCTCGTTGTTTCAAGCACCATGTGATGATCGGGTGTGTTAGATTCTATGAGTGTATACAACGGAGCAAGCCAGATTTGCTCATGGAAGCTAAGGTTTGATCTTGACGAGCCTAGCATGTACGTACATGGTCTCGAACACGAATACCGAAAGGTGAAGCATGAGTCATATAGATGATATGATGAACATGATGATTGTTCGCCAAACTACATCATGTCACGTGATGATCGGACTTGTTGTAGTGGATTTGGTTCATGTAATCACTAAAACAATGTGAGGGATATTTTCTTGAGTGGGAGTTCAACAGAATATGATTAAAAGTTGAACAAGATTTATCATAAATTAAATCAAAGTGAATTTTCATAGTTGTTGTAGTCATTGGCATCCGCTTACCACCTTGCGCTTAGTTATAATTGAGATAATAGAACTATAGAATTCTAGTTAGTTACTTACTTAACCGGTATCATATTGTTTTGAAGTGTTAATCTAAAGTTTAGAAGTCCTATTGCAAACTTTCAAGAAGTTCCCCTACTTTGTGAAGTTTGATAATTGATATTAAATTAAGAGTAACAATTTAGTGTTAGTAAATAAGTATTATGTTATTCTCCATGATTCTTGATATTCAAAAGATTGTTTTAATATCAAGGTTATCTAGGAGCCGAAAGAATTGTTTCGTACACCATCATGTGTGAAAGATATTGTGATATCTCAAACGAAGTTTTGGTTGTATATGATAGAGTATAATATGGAAAAAGTCATGTTCTCATATTTGATGAGAATTTGCAAAAGGTTGGAGACGCTGGTCGTCCTAATCCTCCAAAAGGTTTTAGAGAGCAACATTATACTCGCAATTCACTGTTATAAGCTAAAGTAGCTTGATCATGAATAGTTCCATGATAAGGATGAATATTTGATGTAGGTAAAATGTTTACTACACTAAAATATTACTAAAGAATGGAATTTGAAAGAACACCAAACATTTGATGATGGTGATCTACTTCAAAGGGCAAGTCCAAAGACATTGGTATTTAACTATACACGCTTTGGTCTATGTGTCATGAGTATGGCGTCATTGTTGATGTTGATAGATTCTTTTGAAAGGATAAAGAAATATTGAAAGAGAAATCTAAGAAATATTTGGCAGAAGAGAAAGGACTAGAATTGTTCATCTTAGGTATATAGAGGATATACATGTTATGGTCAGATTCTTTGCTTGTTAGATAATGTAGTTCTTGAGTATTGATACTAAATTTGTTGGTGAATTGTCATAAGAAACAACACAATTCATGAACTACAATGGCCTAAGTAACTAGCAAAGGATATGTGATGATGTTCATCGAGAACAAATAAAGGTTTTTGTGTTGCTCGTTGAAATCAAAACTTACCTTCAAGATTTGTTTCAATAATTGTTATTTTGATCAGTATTATAAGAACAAAAGGGTTGTTCAAATTATTGTCGAATCCATAAAATATGGATGATTTACAAATCTCGCTGGAGAAATCACATCCATAAAACTAGTGCTAAAAATATCGAAAGGCAAATTGATTGAAAGATCACTTAGGAAGTGACATCATTCTTAAATTATATTGAAAAGAAAACATGAAGAAACTCCATGTGGATGGAATTTCGGAGTCTTTTGATTTTTGATCAAATGACGTTTCTGAAACTTTCCTAGAGATAATTAAAACTCCGTTCATAGGCCAAAATGGAACGAATGACTAGATTATTGGAATTTGTACATATTTGATGTATGAAGTCCATTACGTGTAGTCGAGAGCGATGGATTTCAACTTCATATGCTTTATCCGGAAATTTGAGTGAATATATGAATATTTTACTTAATGAGGATGAAGTGTGAAACATTTGAAAAGTTCAAAGACTTTCAAGATGAAGTGCAAAATCAATGTAACAAGAAAATAAAGAATTTATGATAGAATCATATAGGAAGATATTTGACTTACAAGTTTAGCATAACACCTAAGATTTGATGAATCGTTCCATGGATTTATGCTTTTGAAACACCATATGAGTATGGAATAAATCGAGATATGCAATGAAACCTTGTTTTACATGGAAGATCATAGGTGTAATTCATAAACCGCCATTATATTTTAAAGATTAAAGCTTTAGAGACTACCGCTTCCAATCGAAAAGAGCTCCATCATGATCCATTGAAATGACACCATATAAAGTTATGGTTTGGGATAAAACCCAAGTTGTCCTTTTTTAAACATTGGTATGCTATGCACAAAATAGATGTCTACTACCAAAGTCGGATGAACATGTCTTTGTATGTTATTTTGAATAATTGTTGAGTACTCCTCCATAACACCGAAGACAAAAATGTTTGTCGCTTAGAACGTTAAGTTTCTTTGAGAAGGAATTTTCCGTGAAAAGTTAAGTGGGAGGACAATAGAACTTTGATAAGGTTAAACGAACCTTAGCTATATGTGCAAAGTTACACAATAAAAGTGTTCCGAGGCAAAGAATAATGCTCATGACTCACGTGCCTCAAAGGTTGTGGTTACGGAGGTCTAAGTTCCTATTGAACCAAGTAGGTTGGGTAAACAATCAAATACCAAGATTTTAGGGTTGAATCATTATTTGACAATAATGAACGGACTACATGCAAATAAGCGATGATGGGCCCGACTACAAATGGCTTGAAGCCATAAAATCCGTAGTTCCATACACGAGAAATCAAGCTTTGAACTTGAAAGACCCTCTGGAAAGGTGTAAGACCTTACAATCATGTTTAGATCTATAAAGAAATATACATGGATGTTTCACATCTATGAAATAATCGACATGTTGGGAAAGAGTTCACAACAATGCTCACAGGTTGACTATGACTAGATTTGATCTTTCATAGCGATATTTAGTCTAGACGGATTAATGTAGCAACCACTACATATATTGGTATATGATAGTTGAATAAACAAAACAAAGTTCTTCTAATAGAATTGTTACCTAGGGCATGTGCATAACACAGTCCAAAGGGTTTTGTTAATTCAAAGGATGCTAAAAGCATATGTAAACTTCAATGGTTGAAGTGAGCATCGCGAAGTTGCAATCTTCACCATGATGAAACTGTTAAAAGAGTTTAAATTCATAAGAGACGATGAAGATGCTTGCATTTGCAAGAAATTAAGTGGGAGCGCTAAGACATATTTCTAATACATTATGTGGAAGACATATTGTTGATTCGAAATAATGTATCTTTTATTAACACATGTTAAGAATTTCATCTCGATGAAAGACTTAGGCAAAACCCGAATAATTGGCATCAATATCTATTTAGATAGATTGAGACGCTAATATGGTTGTGCCAAATGTACATAGATGAGATATTGGATGAGTTCAATATGGAAATGACAAGAAAGGTTCTTGCCACACAGAAAGGATTAAATCGAAATTCAAGTGTATCGACACTTGGTAAGTGAAACAAAGATTCAAGTATTGATTGATACTTGATGAATAAAATCACAAAAATTATTTTTCAATCATATTGTGGTATGTACAAATCCAGATATGTCCTATGATCTAAATGTTATGAGCATATACCAGAATGATTCATAAGATGATCATTGGACAATAATAAGGATATTCTTATGATCTTTTGGAAGAACTAAGAATATTATTTTGTAGAAGTGACAAATAGATGGTTAGTTCATTGTAAATGGTACTACATTGATACTAGTTTTGTCACAAAGTACAAATTAAGTTTATCTCAATCTAAACTAAGGGTGGCACAATATGATGGAAAAGTAAGTTCCATAATGGATTTGGATGAGTTCCAAAGTTAAGACATTGTGATAGATACTACAACAAAAGGCTAAGTATATGACTGTTGTTATAGCAGCAAAAGAGGGCATTTGTGTCAAGTAGTTTGTTATCAAACTAGGTGTAGTTCACAGCGGGATAATACTATGAAGATATATTGTACGACAATATTGTCAACATGTTTTAACTCCTAGGAACTAAAGGTCTCACCAAAGGACCAAATTTATACAAAGCCATTTCATTAGAGAATGAGTGATGCGTAGAGACGCAAAGGCATGCAATTACACACGGACCTGAAAGTGTTGGATCCTAAGATCGGTTGATCACTAGCAATAATGTACATACAACACCGAAAAGCCATAGGTGTTGAATACACAAAGATTTGAGACTAGATTATTGTCTCTAGTGCAAGTGAGAGACTGTTGGAGATATGCCCAAGAGGTAATAATAAAGAGTTTATTATCATATCTTCATGCTTATGATAAATGTTTACATACCATGCTATAATTGTATTAACCGGAAACATTAATACTTGTGTGATTCGTAAACATATAAGAGTCCCTGGTAAAGCCTCTTGTTAAACTAGCTTGTTGGATAATATATGATCATGGTTTCCTCATCATGAACATTGAGATGTTATTAACAACAAGATCATATCATTAGGAGAATGGTGTGATGGACATACTCCTATAGATAAGCGTAGCATAAAGATCAAGTCATTTCAATAGTTTGTTTGCTATAAGTTTCTCGATACATAGTAACATAATTCCTTCGACCATGAGATCATGCTAATCTCCATCATCGGATGGATGCTTTGATGACATCAAACACCATACCGTAACTGGGTGGCTATAAAGGTGGCATTGAGTGTTCATAAAGTATGTGTTGAGGCACATTGGATCAAGAGTGGAATTTGTCCATGCATATGATGGATAGATATACTGTGGGCCCTCTCGGTGGAATGTCATACAATTAGCTTGCAAGCATGTGACTGGCTCACAAGGGATCACATATCACGGGAACGAGAAAAGAGTACTTATCGGTAACGAGGTTGAACTAGGTATGCAGAGATACCGACGATCAGACCTCGGATAAGTAAACTATCGCGAGACAAAGGGAAATTGGTATCGTATGTAAGTGTTTCATTTGATCGCAAATTAATCGTAGAAATATGTGGGAGCTATATGAATTTCCAGATTCCTCTATTGGTTATTGATCGGAGAAGAGTCTCGGTCATGTCTGCATAATTCACGAACCGTAGGGAGACACACTTAAGGATTCAATGTTGTTTAGTAGATATGGAATGTAAGTAGGGAGACCGAATGTTGTTCGAGGTCTCAGATGGGATCCGGGATATCACGAGGAGATCTAGAATGGTCCGGAGAAAAAGATTCATATAAGTAAAGTCCAATTCTGGAGTTCGGAAATGATTCCGATGATTTCATCGGAGAGGTTCTAGAAGGGTCTAGAAGGTTCACCGGACCGGAAGGGGAAGGGTACATGAATGTGTCATGGATAAGTGGAATGATTGGATCATGTCCTAGGTCACTTGGTTGGGCATTTGCAAGAAAGAAATAAAGCTCCAAATTGAAAGTCAAAAGGCAAGTTTGAAAAATCAAACTGGGACAATGTGTCCTGGTGGAGGAAGGAAAGAATCCTTCTTTCCTCCACCAAGCCAACAAGGAGAGGGAGTTGGGGAAGGATTAAACTCCCTCTCCAAGTTGCCCTCCCTCTCATAAATAGGGAGGGGTGCCCCAAGGCCACACACAACCAGCTCCTCCCACCTAGCCAAGGCCGCCGCCTCAGCCGATGTCATTGCCGTTGCCGCCGCCGGATCGTCGCTCGCCGCCATAGCCTCCGCCGACTCCACCTCCTCCTCTTTGGCCTCTAAACCCTAGATCGCAGGGGAACCCTATTTCTCCACCATAACCTTCTCCATCTTAGGCGAAGCCTTGCAGGATTTTCCCTCTACTTCCGACACCCTGCCGTCGTGCTGCCGGAATCGCGAGGGGAGAACTACAACCTCCGATGCCTGCTGGAACAAGGGAGAGGAAGGTCTTCATCGAAAATTTAACGGTGACCGATCGGAAGCACCGCGAACGCACAACCGGAAGGATCGTCACGATCTTGAGATCGGCAAGTGTACGACAACATCACCCACGAGAATCGCTCGTTAACCGCTTTGGAATCTTCGAGGTGAGTACTCTAATCGACTCGTTGCTACAATCTAGTAGATATATCTTGGCTTGTTTGTGTGCATGGTAGAAATTTTTGTTTTCCATGCTATGAACCCCTACATCTACTTATCAAGGGAAGTGACAAAATCTCTACGGTAGTAGATGTGTTGCCACTAGGGAGAAAACGGTCTCTTGTTCATGGAACAAGTGGATTGTTTACCTTACACACTTTGCTTAAAGTGCTTGTGTTGCTTGCAACTTAATACTTAAGGGGTTCAATGATAACTCAAGGTGGAATTCTAGTCATAGATGCGCTGGATGGCGGTCTATGTATATTGTTGTATTGCCCAATCGAATCTCATGGGGTCTTTTGTCTAGTATTGCATTGTTGTGCCTTGCTCAATATGTCAATTGCCCCTGTAATTTGTTTACCCAGCATGTCATGTTTGTTTGTCTAAGGAGAACACCTCTAGTCAACTATGGACCCCATCCAATCTTTACCATTGATACATCTTCCATCGCTTACTTGTTGCAAACCATCATCACCTTCGACACCATACAGTTAATCCTTTGTTACAGCAACCGGTGAGATCGACAACCTCACTGTTAGTTGGTTCAAAGTCTTGAGTTTGTGTTGTGTAGGTTTCACGCTGCTTGCAACACCTTTGAGATGTTTCCTTCCTCCCATCGGGTTCGATAACCTTGGTTTCTTACTAAGGAAGACTTGTCACTACTGCATCACACCTTGCTCTTGGGGTTTCGACTAAGCTCTCCGCATCAACATCGCCATCAAGTCGTTATACCCGAAACGACTCAAAACCCTTTCCACGTAGTGAGACTGAAGCAACATAATCCCACCATCATCATCTCTCAATAGCTTGATGTTCGGTAAAACATCAGCTACTCCTAGATCCTTCATCTCAAAAGAACGAGATAAGAAATCCTTGACCTACTTAATCGCATTAAGATTGGTTCCGAAAATCAGTATGTCATCAACATACAAACATAGGATGACTCCCTCGCCCCACCATGGCGATGGTACACACACTTGTCAGCTTCATTTACAATGAAGCCTGCAGTAGTTGAAGTTCTTTGAAACTTCTTATGCCACTACTTAGGGGATTTTTTTAGGACATATAGAGACTTCAACAACTTGCACACCTTTCCTTCTTGACCACTCACCACAAAACAATCTGATTAATCCATGAAATTTTCCTCATCCAACTCTCCGTTTAGGAAAGTTGTCTTAACATCCATTTGATGAACGAGAAGACCATGCGAGGCAACTAATGAAAGTAGTGATCGAATGGTCGTCATTTTGGCAACATGCGAGTAAGTACCAAAGAAATCTTCACCTTCTTTTTGAGTGTAATCCTTGGCCACAAGTCGTGTCTTGTACTTCTCAATAGTACCATCAGGCCTACCCTTTTTCTTAAACACCCACTTCATCCTACAGGTTTGCACCCATAAGGAAAATTAGTGATTTCCCATGTTCCATTAGCTAATATGGAATCCATCTCACTATGGACGACTTCCTTCTAGTAGTCAGCATCAGGAGATGCATAGGCTTCTGAAATAGAAGTGGGAGTGTCATCCATGAGGTACACAATGAAATCATCACCAAAGGATTTTGCAATCATCTGTATGTTGCTCCTTTTAGGAATTTCATTATCATCCTCCTTAGGACTTTCAAAGTGTTTGATGGCTCCAAAAAGTGTCATCTTTCTCCATGTTTAAACATTGTTTTTCGTCAAGCAATTGACATTATTCTCTCTTGATTTTCCACTAATGACTAATTATTGCAAAGATATGCAAAACCTTCCTTTGATTTATGTTGTGCGGGAAATTAGACTTTTATTGCAAAATCTGGAGTCATAAATGATGATTTTGAGGAAGTATATTGACGACCAAGTATTCTTGGAGCTGAAACTAGGCGCCAGCCAGCATAACAACCACTAGTACAGGCTTGCCCCGCCCATACCGCTCGACCGCACGGGGTGGCAGCGGCTTCTTATCGTTAAACCCTACAACTAATACGAAGGTGCCTATATATTTTGAGGTCCCAATCGTCGTGCAGAGGACCGCCATTCTTAGATTGCATCACAACACCACCAAATGAGATCCAAACCATAGTTCATACCTTCCATACCCCATCCTCTCCATTAGCCATGGCCATTACTTTGTGCTTGAGATCTCCTTGTGATTCGGCGACCATTGTAAGAATATTTGATTTTAATCTAAGTATTGCACAATGTTTTCTATCCTTAATCTTATTGTTATGAGTGAGTAGTCCTCACGGGCTAAACGTTGCAATGTTTTTGTGCATCTAATCTACAGGAGAATTGTGTATAGGTTTTTAAAAAGGATTTGTAACATTCATTTCTTTGTCCCTTGCCTCGATCTTTGGACTTGTAGGTACCGACCCCCCGAGATCGATCAAAACTTGAGGTGAGATACTTGGATAGCGGCGATATCACAGGAACCCTAGTGACAACAAGGGTAGTAAGGTATTCGTTTAGCGACTCATTCAGGATTACAACAACATCACCACTTAATGCTTCGATCTGTATTCTGCACTTAATAATCGTTTGTAACCCGGTGCTTCGTGGTACACTTGGTTGGATTAAAATACTATTGTTATGCATGTGGCCTCTCAGGGGCTCTAGTATATTAGGATGTTTTGCCCATAAAATATTATCTCTATTGGAACCTTATACATGATTGTACTTATTATTATCTTTTATCCCATATGATGTGCAGTTGTAGATGGATCTTCAACCCTGTCTTATCTCCATCCATTGATTAAACCCACAATATAAAGTAAACTAGATTCGTCCAATAAACAAAGGTAAAAATGAAAAAACAAAGTCTTGTATATGTGTTCTTATTTTTATTCCTATTAACGTTGTTTCCTAAGGTTCGATTAAACCTAGGTCTACTAGGTAAAAATCTATTATACTACATCGTAATGCGGATTGAAGGTATCAGTGTTCAATTGGGATGGTAGGTTCAGAAATTGTAGCAAATTCCCGATTAGATGAACTAGGCATCTCCTGATTTGATGAGCTAGGCATATCCTTCATAGGAAAGTATCCTTAAAGAAAGTTGCATCAGCCGACTCCATGATTGTACCAACATGTATGTCGGGTACTTCAGATTTTACTATCAAGAATCTACTAGGCAAGATGGCGCAATCGTGCACAAACTCACTTTTTGTATTTTTTGTTGCTGAAAGTGTTAGGCAGATGGTGGTTTCTTTTGCATGTGTAAATACTATGTGATGTGTATGGACCAGTGTGATTCGCAAAGAAAAAAGTCTGTGTGTATGTTTATAGCTGGTGAATGGAACTAAGATGCGTGAATCATTGTCTTTGCATATTGTTTCAGTTTAGTCAGTATGTCGATTGCATATAGTGGCAGGAATAAGGTAGCGGTAATCATAGTGATATTGTACATATTCTGCTAGATATTCTGTGTGTCAGAAGAAAGGAGGTGTCCCTTCTTGATAAACTGTATTCAAGTAATGACAGTTTAATTTGCTGAATGGGATAGACGAGCCGAAGAAACCAGTTGATAATCAGACATCAAGGTAGCAACCAGTGACAAACAAAAGAGCAGTTGGTACATAATTATACAAAATAATGTAGAAAACTAATATTACAGCATGGTGAAAGAGTACATGCTTGATAGTTCCAGATAACCTATTTCACACATAACATTTATGATGATGGGAGTAAATGAAGTAGGTGCTCTCGAGTAAAGTTTCCGTTTCACCAGTGTGGATATTTCTTTATTCTTACCGATTGGATCAGCCTGATTTGTTGGAGCAGATGAAACTTTGCTGCTCACTAAAAAAAATGAAACTAAAATTAGTGTTTTCATATATTAACATGTGGTTTGGCATGTGGTTTGTACACTTACCTTTCAAAGTGAAGCCCCTTACTTAGATGCTTCCAACATAAACCACTAATAAGTCTACACACCAGCCATTATTATCGGAAAAATTACATAAGCCACAGATACATAGCCTCATCAGTGTGAAATGAATCCTGGAAATAAAACAAACTGTGAGCAGAACAAAGGTTCAGGCCCAATAATTAAAAACAAATCAGAGCGAAGGCACACCTGATCTTTACACAACCTTGTAGTCTGTGTAGCTAATTTGAATGGCAATCATATAATGCTTAAAGGAACTATTTTCATTAGAGGTATGATCAAATCCTTACCTACCAACCTAGATTAAAGGGCCAATTCTAATAACAAATGCTCTGGCTTAGTCGAGAAGAACACAATCAATGGTTTTTGGTCCAAGCTTGCGCTTCTTGGGGATTGACAGATTAAACTTTGCCAAACAACCCTAAGTTTGTAAGTAAGAGAGTTTTAACCTTTTCTTCTCTCATTCTTCAAATGGAGTAATTTCTTTGTTCTCTGTGGGAACTTGGTTTAGGACATGACACGCAGTTAAAAGTGCCCCCCCCCACCATTTCTTAGACAAACCTGATGTATCTAACATGGTGTTAACCAAATATGTTAGAGTGTGGTTCTTTCTTTCGGACACCCCATTTTATTGAGGTTAGTAGGGAGATGTCCTCTCAAGGATTATACCATGTTCCGCACAAAAAAATCAAAATGGTTGGAAAAATACTCTCCACGACGATCGGACCTAAGCCTCTTGATCTTTCGATCAAGTTAGTTTTTTTCTTCAGCTTTATAGATTTTAAAGAAACTCAAAGCCTCATATTTTATTTTTAGAATATACACATAAGAATATCTAGTGGAGTCATCGATCAAAGTCATGAAATATTCCTTTCTACCTTTTGTCAACAAACGATTCATCTCACAAATATCTGAATATATGAGTTCTAGTGGTGTCAAATTTCTCATCTCCGTAGTCGTATGTGACTTGCGGGGTTTCTTTGCTTGCACACAAACTCGGTACTTAGATCCCTTCATAGTGGTGAAATAAGGGATTAAGTTCATTTTGGCTAGCCGCATCATACAACCAAAATTAATATGATAAAGACGAGAATATCAGATATTTGATTCAAAATTTGTGTAAATATGATTAATGACTTTATTACAAACGTCTGATAGGGATAAGCGGAACAAGTCTCCGTACTCATAGCCTTTACGAACAAAGGTTCCATACTTAGAAATTACAAATTTATTGGAATCAAACACAATCTTGTAGCCATCTCGGCACGGAAGAGATCCACTAACAAGATTTCTATTTATTGAGGGCACATGATGCATGTTCTTTGGGCGCACGATCTTTCCCGAAGTGGACTTCTGTCGACCGTACCAACAACATGAACAGAAACATGCGAGCCGTTTTCCATCAACATGGAGGAAGTCCCTGCGATCTGATATGATGAAAACATAGAAATATCAGAACAATCATGTACATTGGCACCATATATCAATCCACCAATCAGGAGAATGGTACACTGAAAGGACAGTAGGAAATATACGTTACCCGGTGTACTTCATCTCAAGACGCCCATGACAACGCTTGCGCCTTTCCACTCTTCCCATGTTGGCGCTTGCCAAAATAGGTTGGGAAACTAGGGGCAATGATCGATCACCGCACACATGACAAGCACCATTCTTCTTAGCCTTCCTTTTAAAGTTGGTAGACGATGCCTTGTTCTTCTCATCAAACTTTCCTTTGCCATTAGGATTGTTCTTGTTCTTGAACTTGTGGGGCTGGAAGTTTTTCTTCTGTACCAAGTTGGCACTAGAAGCTCCATCGAGACCTCGAGCACGTGTGTCTTTTGATCTCGTTTTCTCTTCCACATCAAGAGTCCCAATGAGATCCATGACAGAAAACTCTTGTCTCTTGTGTTTCAGAGAAGTAGCAAAATTCCTCTATGATGGGGAAGTTTGGCAATTATGCCTCCGACGACAAACTTGTCCAGTAACACACAAGTGAAGTGTTTGAGTTCCTTGGCATGTTTCTCCCACACATGTTTCTCCATACAAGTTTCATCATAACAAGTACTTTAAACGGGTAGATAATATGAATCTATGAATACATATTATACATAATAGAATTCCAATCTCAAATATCAACTCATAAAACAAAGATCCACCACGTAGGAATTATAAAGATGACCATAATCATGTTGGGCAGCTCATATGGTACTAAAACAATGATAGACAGAGAGATAGATCAAGCTACCACCATAAACCCATATTACAATGGTGGATTTCCCCCTCTTCATCATGGATATGATATAGATGATGTTGGAGAAGGTGGAGATCCAACCTGTGGTAGCTCTGGTGGTGTTTCCCCCTGCAATCTTCGCTGATTCTGGCTCTATTTTGGAGATCCAACCTGTGGTAGCTCTGGTGGTGTTTCCCCCTGCAATATTCGCTGATTCTGGATCTATTTTGGTGTTTCTGTGTTTCTGTGTCGCCTCCTCCAATGACATGTCGGGGGACCTTTTTATATACATTTTTAGGTCAAGACTTCGAGGCTGAGATGAAGACGGAAGGCTACGGACACTCGAGGAGGGAAAGAGCATGGGTGGCATGGACTAAGGTGGGGCCCATGCGACCCAGACTCTTTTGGTTCTCCAGACTCCTTTCGTGAGGATCCAGTGCTCCAGGTTATTATTCTTGCCAAAAACTAATCCTCCAAAATTCCCAAGTCCATTTGACTTTGTTTAGGTCCCTGAAAGTTAAAAATAAGCAAAACAGGATTTTCCTGTCGTGTAGGGTTATAACCCAAATAAATAAGATCATTGGTAAATCCCCATAAATTAATGTAAAACATGAATATGCCATTCTATATGATGTAAATATATGAGAATATGTATCAATAAACTACAAATCTCATGTATGCATTTACATGCATCACACACGCACATACGAAGTGGGAACCGACTACAAATTAGAACTACACAATGCAAAAAAAAACAATCTATTCATCTAAAATAATTTGACACACATTTGATTATTAAGGGAAAATGTTAACCTGTATGAAAATTTGGCAACCATGTTGCGGGTGCTAGAGATGGTCACGATGGAGGCGTGGTCCCGGGCACCAAAGTGAGTACTCTCATCAATACTCTAACTCGATTCCTCTTTTACCTAAAAAAGTCAAGGTCTCTATGGACTTATATTTTGCCTCTCTCCTAGATTCATAAAATAGGGGGTGGAGGAGGAAATGGTCCAAGCGTCTCTTCCTTCTTCGTCTTCTTTAGCCTAGATAGGGGAGGGGCGAGACCCTAGAAATGGCAACTGGAGGCATGGGACACCAATACAGACTGACCCTAAGGATACCCCCATCAAAAACAACAACGAGACGATGCACGGTCAAACGACATTGTGTGTAGCCGACGAGGCCTGCCCAATACGTGATGTGTGTTATAGCCAAAAAGATTTTGACATCTTTGTCACAATTATATTTCTAATGGTTATCTTTAATGAATCGTTACCTAGATGGGCTCTATGAAAACGTTTGTACAATATGGCCCATTTCCGATGTTACACAGTCCCTCTATATAGTGCCCCGCACGCTTGATACATGCATTCTATATCATCATATTTGCATCATATAGTGATAATCTATAATGTTTCATGCATTGATTTCACTTAATTTCTAGTTATTTTGGTGTTCAAAGACTTTTTATAAAGTCCCTTATTTTTGTATTTAATTTTTTTGAGGCAGAAAACCTCCTTTTTCGTATTTTAATGTTTTAGGGACCTTTAGGTACTCAATTAATCTCGGGAAATAACATGAAAGTTTTTATCAAAACAAAGACCATATGCAGAAGAAGTCGGGGGAGGCCACGAGGTCTGAAGTGGGCCCCATGGCATGTCCAGATACCCCTACTGCCCCATGGGGCGCATATGTCCCGGCGGAGGCGAAAGTATTCTCCTACTCCGGGAGAGGACATACCATGCTTCTCTGAGGCCGTCAGAGAGGGCAGATCAAAACCATCATCATCACCAACTCCTCCTTGGTGTAGGGAGAGTGTCCCCAACATCAGCACAATCCCCATCTCAAGTTCAACTTCACCCCCTCATAGTTAGTGATATATCGAAACCCTGAATAAGTATCTAGTGATGTGTATGCTTATGCTCGATAGCTTGTAGTTATTTTGTGGGGAAGTTAAATTAATTGATTGTGTTGTATACCATATGGCACTGATCATCGTCATGTTTCACCATTTTGAGTAGTTCCCCATGTTCGCAGGGCATCAAATAGATTGGCTCTGATTTCTATATAGTATACTATGAGTATTTGGTAAAGGTTTATGTTTTTAAATGGTTCTATGATGGAACATACAAATGTCGACCTATGTTTATTCACCTATATATGGGCTCATAGGGTTGTTCCTTAATGTAATGAAAGGGAGTATGGATAGCAGGAGATGATAGAAACCTTGTTTAGATCTTTGGAGTTGCATTAGGGGGTTTATATGATTAGGGACCAGAAAACTTAAAGCAATGGTTGGACATTTATGTCTTATTTAATCTCTTGCCTTTTCTTGTTTGTCCTTAGAGACCAACCATTAGGGGTGGATTTGCTCATGCACGTGGCTACACTTATTTATAGGCTCCATCCGATGAGAATAAAACTTGATAAAATATTTACCATACTTTTCTATAAATATTTATGACATGAAGTCTATCACCCTTGAAAACGCTTGTCACATATAAGAACACACCGAAGCTTGTTCTCTTTCAGCATAGAGGGTTGGGTTGTCTCTAAAAAGAGAATTCAAGTCACTTGTAGTTTACTTTACTAGTACTTTACTTGTTATTTACTTTACAGCAAATATTAACCTAAAAATACAAATTTCTGCATTTTTATTATTATTTACTTGAATTAACTAACCAATACCTTTAGCTCCTCATGGGTTCGACAACCTTTCTATTCAAAAGGCACTACAAATAACCCCTACACTATCAAGATACTTTTTTGACGCCATTGCTGAAAAGCGTAGCGCTACTACTGAGTTGGTTCAGTAAGGGAACATAGAAACTTTCTTTATTATTTTAGCTTTACTTTATTATCATTAGTCATTATGGGTATTAAAGTTATGCATGGTTCTTTTTAAGTCATTTTCATCATATTTCAAACTGATGTTAAACCTCCTCACCTCCTCACGTATCTTTTTCCGTTGCCGATGGATTTTTTGACCCGTGTTCATAGCTTCGCTCTAATACTAGCGGAGGTCCATAATAATGGGTGGGATGTGTGTGGAAGTTGAACGACGAATCGGCAAACGAACCGGCGACAACGGTGCAAGAACGGGAAACTTGGGAGGTGAAAATGCCCCTCCCAACAAGTTACTCTACGCTTATGGTATATCTAAGATTTGGACGGCCAAACTGGCTATATGCGA
The DNA here is from genome assembly GCA_030063025.1 of Avena longiglumis. Classification (NCBI taxonomy): domain Eukaryota; kingdom Viridiplantae; phylum Streptophyta; class Magnoliopsida; order Poales; family Poaceae; genus Avena; species Avena longiglumis. The sequence goes on along the minus strand of CP125978.1, from coordinate 498,042,782 downwards.
GGCGGTTGGTTCATTTATTAAAAAATATACGGTCCAAACAATTTTATCTAATCGGGTCGTTTTCCTCGCCCTAAAATCATAAATATTTTTTCCGCCATTTTAGGGATCTCCAAAGGCAAGTACAATAGGGTTACACCCGTCTTTCCTTAGAGTTTTCACTGTATTATTTCTTATTTATAGGAGAGAATTGAGAAAAAGAATATTGTCTTTCCTAGCTAAGAAAAGACTATTTCTCCATTATTATACCACATGCATTTTCTTATTAACCAATTTTGTAGTAATAAAAATTAATTAATTCTTATCAATTGCTAGATGAGACAGCAAGAGATAATGCACTGTACAACTTTCTGTTCTAGATGACGTGAAAGACTAAAAGAACACGAGCCTTCTGGTGTACATGTCTAAAATACTTATATTCACTAAATCAACATTACATCACACCCACTGCACTGCACGCACGGTATTGCAATACACGGCCTGGAATTACCATGTGGACGGGTCAGTGGGTTTTAGGTGTTATTATCCTTTTTCTTCTAGGAAAAAAGGACGGAAAATATGCTAGGGTTTTACCGAGGTAGAAGCAATCGGAACCAGCGAGAACCAAACCACACACACATCACACACACACAGAGAGGCCCAAATCATCTCCGCTCACAGGGTTTTACCCGGCCGTTCCTCTCCGCCTTCCTCTGCCCCGACCCCGTCCCCGGCGAGAGCTCGGGCGGCGACCATCCTCCCCCTCCACCACCTCCCCTCTGGCCAGATCGGATCAGAGCACCCCCCCCCCCCCTCCTCTGCGACGGGTTCTACTCCCCGACCCACCAACCAACCCGACCAAACCCCAGTCTAAATCGGCCGTTGCCGTAGCATAGCGGTCACCGCCGGCGCCCTCGAATCCCCTCCAAGCCCCCCCGCGCGTCGCCGCCCTTCCCCGCCCCGCCCGCAACCTCTGCCCATTTCGGTCCCGAGGTACGAGCTTTGTTTACTCGATTTCCTCCCGTCGATTGGATAAACCCCACCGACCTCTGCAATTTTTTGAGATCCCCTCAGCGAGCGCCCTGCCCTTTGCAGATTCCAAGAAATGGTGTTCCGGAAGAAGCTGGATGAAGGATCCGGCGGCCCTAGCCGACCCCAAGTCCGTAAACCCCGTGTTATACCTTCGGGCCCGGTACATACTCAATTTTCATTCTTTTTTTTTCTTGTGATATGCTCTGCTACATACTACCGGGTTCTGTATTGAATATCTTGAAACTGCATATCGGGTCTGTCCTGATGCTCGATTGTAATCCAGGTGAAGCGCTCCGCGCGATTGAAGAAGAAGCAGATGTACGCTCTCAATTTGCTCGCCACAGTCGCGGAATCTCTGTCTTCAGATCAGGATGATTCGTCGAGCGGGAGCGACATGGAGGAAACAGAGGCAGGTTATAATTCAAAAGGGACATCTGTTAAAGTAGAGCAATTGGATGAAGAGGCAGGTGACAATTCAAAAGGGACTTCTGTTAAAATGGAGCAATTAGATGAAGTCGCCGCACCTCCTGTGCTCGATAGCACGGCGTTGGAGAATGACTGCTCACCGCTCGATAGCACAGCGTTGGAGAATGGTTGCTGCAAAGGATATGCAGTGGGCTGTGCTGGTATCTGCGCATCTCTCAGACAAACTAACTTATGCCTGAGGGAGTGCGTATCGACCCAAAATGTTGCTGACACGGTATCATTGGAGTCACTAGTAAAAGAGCCAGATGTGCTTGTTGAGGGCTCACTGGTTAGCTGTACAAAACCATCCCCATTGGGTCATGGTCTTGGCACAATTCCAGAGTATGGAACTATTGCAGTATGCCCTCCTTGTTCCACAGGATTAGCACTTGTTAAACAAGAGCCTCAGTCCATACCCGCAATGATCACAAGTCAAGTAGATGGTAGTGCCGCAACTCTGCATAATGCAGTCGGCACCATGGATATGGATACCAAACCTCCACCCGTGGTTATTTCTGAGAGTAGCTCAGGAGTGCACTTGGATGGCCCTGACAAGGGCCATGAGTCTTCCCAACTCTGTTTTGGTGAAGTGCAGCATGCTGCACATAGAGATGATGACGGAAAATTTCCCCAGAGTGTCCTTCCAAGCACCTCGAGAAGTAAGGGTGGCTATTTGCCACATTATTTAGGTGACTGTAGGACAAGGAGATTGTTCGCCACCAGAATGAGGAAGGCAGCTCGTAATAAGATATGTGGAGAGATGTCCAATAAAGGTATTTGGAGTTGATCTTCATTTCCTCTACAGCTCCATAGCTTCCATGAAGAAAAGTTTCTTTCTTTTGCTACTCTACTATATCGTCGGCTCTAGTTATAGCAGGAGTTGTACTGAATAGTGTTGTATTATTTATAGGTAGCAAGCTGAATGTTCGTGGAAAGAAGATAGCCACCACACGCCGAAGGGCGCAAATGCAACGAACAATGCTGAAGACAAAAAAAGTTGCTGAATGTTACTCTGCACAACCATCTGATGAAGAGACCCTAACTGAAAGTATGTAGCTTACATATATTGCCATTTACCTTTGTGCTTTTTCAACGATGCAAGTTATTTAGGATGATTAATTGTAACACTGCACACAGTTGGTACAACTTAGCACTTTATGCACAGTATTGGATAGCCTCACTTCCTGTTTTGGTAAACGTCCTAAATTAAAATGCCGGTTACCATTTCCAGCCAGTGGGACATCATTCCCCATGGGAGGTCAGGATCCACCATGTGCTTCTGAGTCTGGTCAAAAAAGGCCATGTGCTTCCGAGGGTTGCAATGGTATGCTGTTTTTGTTTCTGTAGTGTGTACATACGTGGAACCTTTACTTAATTCATTAACACAATGACTTACTATTGTTTTTGTCTATTTTCAGTCAAGTTCATCATCAAGTCATTCAACATTCCTGAGCTATTAATTGAGGTCCCTGAAAATGCAACGGTTGGTTCACTGAAGGTAAAACACTATATGGGCATCCAACTGTATAAAAGTTATTGGCTTATTAGCAACCATGCACCCGATGTCTCTAGCAGGATATTCTCAATCTCTTTGTTGTATCTAGCAGGATATTCTCAATCTCTTGCGGTCAATAACCTATTATCATTAATATTATCCACAACAGTTGTCACTGTTTGGCGTTTGAGGTTCTAAATTCCAGCATTATAAAATATTGTTATACTGGAAGGATGATGCTTTTTCACAATAATTTTGATCTATCCCAAATGGAAAATTCAGTACCATTTTTCTGTCCTGATGTGTTACGATAATTGCTTTTCAATTTTCTGTTGCTGCATAAATATTACCTTCTTATGAATAACATGTTTCAATTTGTCTTTAGAGAATTGTAACAGATGCTGTCACCAGTACAGTTGAAGGCAGCCTACGTGTCCGTGTACTTCTTCAAGGAAAGATCATTCAAGATGACAATACGACGCTTCAACAGGCTGGGATTTGCCACGGGGCAAAACTAGATAGCATAGGCTTTTCACTAGAATGTGAAGCTAAGCAAGATCCTCAACCTTCAGTAATAGCACCTGAAGAAACGCACCCTGTTGGTACATCTATTGTGCAACAATTATCTAAGTAAGTTACTATGAAGCCGTCTCTTCCTGCAATATTATACTGGAGATTTGGATTAGGTGTACTGGTTGTCGAGATGCATAAGATAATGAATGTTAGCATAGTTGTTCTGCAGATGTTTTGAAACAGTTTTTCAATTGGTTTCTGCTGTTTATGCTCATCCAAGGTTTTCCTATATTCCATTTTCAGGGTGAAGTGCGAAGAACCTTCTCCAAGCTTCACTCTGAGTGATCCTGTTGATTATCTTCTTGGAGGGGCTGCACAAGTAAAGTCAGAAATCTCCCAAGGGATTGCCGCTGCTGGAACTTCAGGTGTAGGTGAGCTGGCCCTGGCCATTGTGCCAGCTCCCAGGTCAAAGCAGAGGGATTTTGGGCAAAGACGTAAACGAAGGCCCTTCTCTATTCCAGAGGTGGTGTCGCTGGTGGAAGCTGTCGAGAAGCTTGGATTTGGAAGGTTTGTGCTCAGAATAAATCTTACAGTTGGCCCAAGGTCACTGCATACCGCATTTTTTTTGGTCTCACGTCAGCCTCTTTAACTGTTTGTTTGTCCAGGTGGAAGAACGTTAAATACCATGCGTTTGGCGACAACCAGGAGAGGACCTATGTTGACCTCAAGGTAATTCCTCGGCAAACTGCTCGGCTTGAAACGCTTCAAGCCACTAGCAGCCATCACTATCATTCCATCCTGGCACTGTTCCATTTCATAGTTTATATCTCGCCACGTAATACTCCCCTGTAGCTACTCGGTTATCATAGGTTTCTGCTTTTAGCACAGAGGACTGGATTGCATTTCTTTGTATTATTAGATCAGAACATGCCTTAACACAAAACCCCCAGTTTCTCCTAACATCCCTGAAATGTTTCGATGAACCAGGATAAGTGGAAGAACCTAGTGCACACCGCCAGCATCCCCCCTCAGCTGCGGAGAGGCCAGGCGATCCCGTCGCAGGACCTCCTCGACCGCGTGCTCGCCGCGCAGGCCTACTGGTCCCTTCGCCAGCCAAAGCTTGAGGACCAGCACCAGCCTTGCTGCTGAGAGCCTGAAACATGTCTCGCCTAGGAAGAAGGCAAGCTCTGGTGTCCTTCTGTAAAAAAAAAGTTGTCCCTGGTGGACAATGTATGTATGTTAGGGAGGGGGCTCGGCTCGGCTCAAAGGGTTTGGGTATTGACTGGATGTGCATGGCTCCAGATTCACAGCCCTGGCTATGGTTGTTTTGAGTTTTGAGGCGTGTAACTAAAAATGATTCGTCGAAAAAAGAGAGGCAAAACTGTGTGTCTGTCCATAAATGAACGAACGTGCTGATTGTTTCTCCATTGCAGCTGTTGGGCAGCTGCTTTCACCAGTTGCTATGTATTTTTAGAGAGGTGAGAGGAAATGTGGGTTTTTCTTGAAGGAAAAAAAATTCCAAGGTCTATTATGAAACACGGATAAAATGCAAATCTATTTCTTTTCCTGAAGAAGGTGGCTATTTTCGCCTTCACCAATTGAAATATGTGCTTAAAAAAACTTTTTTTAGAGAAACAATATACTAGACCAAATTCTAGTTTTTCTTTTTTGAAATGCAAATTCTAGTTTTTATAACGAGGAAACGAGTTGCGAGTTCCTTTTGTTGGAACATACTAGTACTAGATCAAATGCAAAGTTTGTTTGCATTTATTATTAGCTTTCTTGAGGGGAGGGAGGACTGAGGAGGCCATGTGGGTTTGGTGATCCAGATGGAGCCGTTACGCTCCGAGGAGGTGACGGAGCCAGGCGTGACGACCGACGGGTTCTGGAGCCATCTCGCGGTTCAGCGCGCCATTCCATTACGGATACGGATATGGATATTACCTGCACATATAGCATATCCGATCGAAGGAACTGTTTTCATTGCTATAGCTCGTCGACGTAGCTGTTGTCTCGTTGAAGCGTGTGATTCACTCAAGACACCAGAGACCAAACAATGGTGCTGTCGTGTTCAACTCTTTTTTTTATCAATGAAATTGTTTTGAAAAAAAATACTAGTACTACCTCCTTTCCAAATTATAACAGCAGTAGACTATTTTAGGCTAAGCCTACCAAAACGTCATATAATTTGAAAGAGAGCTAGTACTTGTTACGAAATACTCCCTACTACTCCTCAAATAACTGACTAGAGTTTGTATAGATACGAAATACTCCCTACTACTATTCAAGTCAGTTATTTCTGGACGGAGTGAGTAAATAAATTTCATGATGGAGACAAAAACCCCACAATTCATAAAATAAATAAAGGTGGCAATTAACAAATGAGGTGGAAAAATCTGGTTGAGTGGACTGTCATGGATTCAGATATCTGTTTAGAACCCCCTTTGAGAACACAGGACGTGTCTGGATTCCTTATATTGGTAGTGCTTTGAAAAAAAAACACAGTTGCAAGAAAACGTTGTCAAGAACGAATGCAATGGTGTGTTTTTTTTGTTCCGAATATAATGGTGCTTTTTTTTCTCTGACGTTCTGAATACGATGGTGTTTTTTTATGAAAGACATGTGCCCAGCTTATGTTGATAGCTCTCAGAGTAGTTTACAACAAAGTAAAAGAAGAAAAAGAACAAGCAAGTTGCTACCTCCGCTCTTGCGTATCAACAACTAGGGAAGCATACTGAGTCTAGCAACAAGTGAAACACAGCTCACATAAAGAGAAAGGGCCTCCGTTTTACCTATTATTACACGCCAGTTATCGGGTTGAAGACACACAAGAGAAAGAAACCATCAACCTACTCCCCTAGGCGGGTTCAACTCATTCGGCTTGTTGTCAAACTTCATCGTCACTCCCTCAATAGCAGTCAGACCAGGGGCGGAGGCAGGAAAAAAGAATGAGGGGGGGCATTGGAAAAAAAAATTGGCCTTGTCATTTGTTGGGGAGGGCCAAAGTATAATTTTACATTGTTTTTAGGTGATTTTGGCAAGAAAATGAGGGGGTATACAAAAAATTTCTAAACCTTAGGGGGGGCCAGGGCCCCTGCTGGTCCCCCTGTCTCCGCCACTGAGTCAGACACTTAGCCGCGATCAGCAGCTTCGACTACCACATGAGAGAAGGCCTATAGAAGGGATTTTAAGGATTAAAAAACACTTTATATGATGAAAAATGCGTTTATTTCTGGTAAGCCATAGAGCCCAGCACACATCAGCGAACCAATAAAAGGAAACCTTATTGGATTTGCTACCCCCATTTTTCAGAAAAAACTTCAGGAAACACTCCAAAAGATCTAGGGAATCACATCTATACATAAAACAATCTCTAATCACGCACCAAAGGAATTTGGCAATAGGGCACTTAAAGACTATGCGATTAGTATCCTCAATACCACCACAAAAAGTATAGTCCTCAGAAACTGGCCACTTGCGAACCGCTAATTGGGCTGCCGACTAAACTTGACCTCAAAAACAAAGCCAAACAAAATTCTTTTTGTTTCAAAGGACATTTGGTCTTCCACGAATCCATCATTGTATGATATCTCATACCCGGGTCTAGGATAAAACGATAAAGAGATTTGGTTGAAAACTTATAATTTTCTCCAAAACCCAAAGCACACTATCCGCCTTGTCAATAACTTGAAAATTTTCCAACGGCCCCATTAACTCATTCCATTCCTCCACCTCCAAAGGCTGAAAAGTTCTGTTGAAGGTGGGCTAACAGCAAGAGAAAAATGTGAGGAAACCTTATTTTCAAAGGACAATCGGTCTTCCACACATCTTCCCAAAACATTGTTTTCTTACCATTCCCAACCACATAAGCCACCCCTTTCCTAAACCAAACTTTGACAACATGCAAGCTTTTCCAAAACTAAGAACCACCCTCACTACTGTACCAAAAGAAACCACCCTCTCCCAGATACTTTATCCTAAGAAGATTACAACTCGGGTCCTTAGAGCCATTTTCCAATTTGAAAATCCACTTGCATAACAAGCAGATATTCCTTACTCTAGTGTCTGCAAAACCCAAACCACCAAAATCTTTAGGTTTACATAGGTTATCCCATTTGATAATATGTTATTTCTTTTTATCCCCAACTCCCTCCCCCAAATTTTTTTGGCCCTAGACATATCCATTTGTAGTGATTACCTTCCGAGAGGAGGTAAAACCCATGGCATAAGTAGGAATGCTACCCAAACAGGAATCAATGAGTACATATGTAGCTCCATAAGAAGCTAATGCATTAAACCCATTATCTAGATTTTTGTCCACTTTATGGGCAATAAAAGCTAGATCCTTAGCTAAAATTTTGTAGGGGTTCATAGCATGGAAAACAAAAAAAATCTACCGTATGCACACAAACAAGCCAAGATCTATCTACTAGATTGTAGCAACGAGTCGATAGAGAAACTCACCTTCGAAGATTCCAAAGCGGTTAACGAAAGCAGATTTTCGTGGGTGATGTAGTCGTACTCTTACCGATCTCAAGATCGCGTAGACGATTCTTCCGCTGCGTTTGGCAGGCGCTCCATGATGGTTACACGTTCGGACTCAATGAATACCTTCCTCTCCTTGTTCCAAAGAGTGACGGAAGTTGTAGCACTCTCCTCGTGATTCCGGCAGCACGACGGCGTGGTGTCGGAAGTAGAGGGGAGATCTCGTAGGGCTTCGCCTTAAGCTGGAGCGAGTATGGTGGAGTATGAGAGAGGCCTTGGCGATCTAGGGTTTATAGGAACCAAGGGGAGGTGGCTTTGCCGGTGGCTAGGGTTTTGGGGAAACCCTAGTCGGTGACTTGGGAGATCCCTAGGCGGCGGCAGCACTTGTGGTGGAGGCGCCAGGAGCTAGGGTTTTGGTGTGAGGGTAGGGGGCAACCCTACCCCTCCTTATATAGGTGGGAGGGGGCGGTTGGTAGGAGGGAGTCCTCCTCCAAATCCTCCTCCTTGGCCAGCGGGTGGAGGCAGTAGGACTTCCTCCCTAAGTAAGTTTCCTACTCTCCCTCCACCAAGCAAACTTCAGATTTGACTTTTCAAATTGGCGTTTCACTTTTAAACTTGGATTTGATTTCTTTCTCCATATTGTCCAGCCAAGTGACCAAGTACATGATGCAACCATTCCACATTGTCATGACACATCCATGTACCCTTCCCCTCCAGAGTGTCGGACCTTTCAGACCCTTCTAGAACATTCCTGGTGAAAACACCGGAATCATTCCCGAACTCCGAAACAGGACTTTCCTTATATGAATCTTATTCTTTGGACCATTTCGGATCTCCTCGTGATATCCCGGATCCCATCCGAGACTCCGAATAACATTCGGTCTCTTAGTCATCATTCCATAACTACACAACAACATCGAATCCTTAAGTGTGTCTTCCTACGGTTCGTGAATTATGCGGACATGACCGAGACACTTCTCCGATCAATAACCAATAGAGGAATCTAGAAATTTATATGGCTCCCACATATTTCTATGATTACTTTGCGATCGAATAAACCACTTACATACGATACCAATTTCCCTTTGTCTCACGATAGTTTACTTATCCGAGGTTTTTTGATCGTCGGTATCTCTGCATACCTAGTTCAACCTCGTTACTGATAAATACTCTTTTTTTGTTCCCGTGATATGTGATCCGTTGTGAGCCAGTCACATGCTTGCAAGCTAATTGGATGACATTCCACCGAGAGGGCCCAGAGTATATCTATCCGTCATATGGATGGACAAATCCCACTCTTGATCCATGTGCCTCACCCATACTTTCCGAACACTCAGTGCCACCTTTATAGCCACCCAGTTACGGTGTGATGTTTGATGTCATCAAAGCATCCTTCTGGTGATGGTGATTAGCATGATCTCATGGTCGAAGGAATTAGGTTACTATGTATCAGAAAGCTTATAGCAATTGAACTATTAAAATGATTTGATCTTTATGCTACGCTTATCTATAGGAGTAAGTCCATCATACCATTTTCCCAATGATATGATCTTGTTGTTAACAACATCTCAATGTTCATGATCAGGAAACCACGATCATCTATTAACCAACAAGCTAGTATTATAAAGAGGCTTTATTAGGGACTCTATTTTAGTTTATAAATCACACAAGTATTAATGTTTTCGGTTAATACTATTACAGCATGAATATAAACATTTATCATAAACACAAAAATATAATAATAACTATATTTATTATTGCCTCTAGGGCATATCTCCAACAAATTTTATCTTCGCTAATTGGCAAACCTAAATATTTCAAAGGGAACCCACCTAATGAACGATTTTGCATATTAGCCAGATTAGCTAGATCCTCATCATTAACCACAACTCCCATCACTTCACCTTTTTGATAATTTATTTTGAGCCTAAACATGGCTTCACAACGGTACATAATTTTTTTAACTGCTATAGTACTATCCATATCATGCTCCACCAGTAAAATGGCGGCATCTGCATATCCCATATGAGACACCCCTCCTTGAATTAGATTGCTAGCCAACCCCTCAATATGACCAGCTAATTTAGTAACATTGGATCTTTCTCCCATCTCATCACCCACAAGATTAAACAAAATGGGAGAACGAGGACCCCCTTGGCGCAAGGTTATATAAGTCCTAAAATTCCTCCATTTTTTCCATTTAAGTTAATGCAAAGTCTGCACCATTTGCTTCACCTAAGAAATCTAGAGTTCATTAAACCCTTTCCTTCTCATGACCTCAACTAAAGAACTCTAGTAGATTTTATCATAGACTTCCTCAAAATCCAATTTGTTGACAATCCTTGTTTTTTCTATTTTGGTTGAGTTCATGCAGAATCTCATATAAAACCACCACATCATCGAGAATTTTCCTCCCGGGGATGAAGACAATTTGTGTGGGAGAAACATATTTGTGAATAATCAGAGACAACCTCTTAGTCAAGATTTTTGTGATGACCTTAAAAATCACATATAGGTTGAAATTGTGTTATCTCATATGCACCTATGATTTTTGGAAGAAGGACAATTACTCCAGAATCAATCCTCCCAAGGTCTAGTATGTCAGCAAACAGATCATCCAACATTTCTTTTATGAGAGGTTTTATCTTGTCCAAGAATTCTTACAAAATTGGGCAGGGAAACCATCAGGCCAGGTGCAGAATTACTCTTCAATTCTTTAATTGTGCCCTCGGTCTCTTGTATGAAAAAAATCTTGAGTCAACAGTGCATTTATCCACTACCGACACAAGACTATCCCCTACCCAAAGTATTTTCTGCTAGGTGCAGAACATGTACTTAGTTCACTAACAAAAAGGTTTTTATAGTAATTGGTCACGTGTTCTTTAATTTCCCCCTCATCTACAAAATTTCTCTCTCCATCCTCGATGGTATGGTAGTATCATTTTCCTCGCTTTGTCAGCAGCATATAATAGCATAAGGTTCACCGTCACACAAACCAGAGACCCCTTTTAAATCGAGCCTTTGTATGGCATCCAGAAGGATTTTCTTTTCTCTCCTATACTTATATATATTCTCCTAGAGTTGGCACCCAACCCCCTTCATAAATTTTCTCAGGTTTTGTGGTTGGAATACGATGGTTGTGTTTATTACTTCCTCCGCTCCTTAATATATATAAGGTGTATAACTTTTTGAGAAAAATTCTAAAATATAAGGTGTATTACACTGAAACAATCGTCTGTATAATATGTTTAGGGATTTGATTACTAGTCACAATGGGGAGTATCATATAGTAGTATTATGCATATGATACTAGTATATGATACCATCTTCACAATGCATAGTATCATAGACTTAGTGTATTTATTGTTTTGTAGAATCTTAATATAAAATTGTTTACAGATAGATTTATTTAAGATTATTTTTTCTAGTTTCATGTGCTATGATATCGTATCTACCTATGATATTAACTCAATTTTTTTTTATTATTAATTGTAGCGACACATAAGCATAATGCATGATACCACCTATGATATCCTCATTAGGCTAGTCTTATATTTTTTTATCTCATGCAAGCTCCTCTATTTTCTCATACCAATTAGTAAGATATAATCTTGCCCAAAACTTATGTACAGTGCTTACCATCCACGTCCGTTCTTTAATTTCAGTGTCAAAAATTATACCCTTATATTTAGGAACATTCCACGAACATACTACTCCCTCTGTTTTAAAATATAAAAATGTTTTAGTTTTGTAAAGAGATTGTATCTAGACTACTTTTAGCGTGTAGATTCACTGCAAACCTCAGTAAACCTACGCACTAAAAATAGTCTAGATATATTTTCTTCACAAACCTCAAACATCTTATATTTTAGAACGAAGGGAGTACTTAGTAACTGTTGACGAAAGCACGAGTCGGTCGGAAACTCAAAATAGGTCCCTGATATTTTGCATTTCTAGAACACACGAATACGGCCGAAATCTGTTAAGTATTTCTGGGCCTGATCCGGTCTGAACGTGCCAAGGCAGCGCCGTAGCCTACCCAAACTCCACGCGGTTGCGTCACGTTACCTGCAACTTCTTCTTCTTAACAACCGCTTTAATTCGCCTCCGGCGCTGTATTCCTCCTTTTCGATAAGAACGACCGGAACCCACCCCACCCCAGCTCCCATCCCCCACCCCACCCCACCCCACCCCCCAGGACCAAAACTCCTCCGACCACCACACCGCACCACCGGGCGATCTCTGCCGCGTTTCCATGGAGAAGGCGATCGACCGGCAGCGCGTGCTCCTCGCGCACCTCCTCCCCTCCTCCTCCAGCAACCAGCCCCAGCAGCTATCCGTGAGATCTCCTCCACCTCCCGTCCCGCGATCTCCCCCTTCTCGTCTTCCCCCGCGCGCCTTTTTTTATCCCCCCCGGGAGCTTCACGAGCTGACTGATTGATCTGCTGCTGGCTTTCGCTTTCAGGCGTCGGAGTGCGCGGCGGGGGACAGCGCCGCCTACCAGAGGAGCTCCTGCTTCGGGGACGACGTCGTCATCGTCGCGTAAGCCTTCTCCTCCTCCTCCTCCTCCTGCCCACCTACCTGCCCGCTGCTGATCCAGTCGTTCTGCTTTTAGCACATCTCGGTCATTCTTCGAAAAAAAAAGTATCTCCCAGCTTGAAGGGGGAGAATTAGTTAGTTCTTGAGCTGCTACACAGCCGAGCCCCCAGCTGCAGTTGACTTAAGGTGTTCACGACTTACGAAGGGGGCAGATGGATGTTCTCCACAGCCTAGCCTTGCAGGTAGTACGCCAAGCATGCCAAATCCTGCTCGCTACTACCAACGCTACACAATTGAGTAGTACACCAAGCATGCTAAATCGTGCTCGCTATTTTGCAAGAACACTTGATCCACCGACACTACAATTGAGGTGCTTAGAATTTGGGATCCCTTTGGTATTTACAGTGTGCGAATTTAAATCTACAGAAGGATATGGTGTTCATAATAGTTGCACGTTTAATTTGTTCTTGAGCTGGTAGACAGTCGAGCCCCCAATTGTAGTTGAGCTCAGGTGGTTATGAAGAAGGGGACTGATATCTTCCACAGCTTAGCGTAGCCCACGTACACCAAAGCATGCTAAAATCGTGCTAATTAAGAACACCTGATCCACAAACGCTGCACAGTTCAGGTCTTAGTCTTTGCTAGCCGCTAGCTCATAAGCGCAGTTATGGTTCAAATAGCTTGATTCTTAGAAGTGCAGAGCATTGTTCTTCCATGGGTGAACTGTGCTCAACGGATGTTAATTTGTCCTTACCGTGTTCCTCTTCGCCGTGCAACCTGCAGCGCCTACCGGACACCGATATGCAAGGCCAAGCGTGGAGGTTTCAAGGACACGTTCCCGGAGGACCTCCTCACTCCTGTCCTCAAGGTTTGCACCTGTCATCTTTTCAATTATTGTATGATTCACTGGCTCGTTCATACCAAGAGGGCATGCGTTCTCAGTTTGTTGCCCGCTTCATATTTCCTTGTATAGGCTGTTCTGGACAAAACTGGAATCAACCCAGCTGAAATCGGCGACGTCGTGGTTGGGACGGTGCTAGGCCCAGGTTCTCAGCGTGCAATCGAGTGCAGGACGGCATCTTTGTTAGCTGGAGTTCCTGGTAAATACTATGTTCTCAGTCATATATGTCACCCAAGTATGAAGGAAGGGTTTTCTTTATTGTAGATAGTGATTTCTATTTTCCTTATAAAAATTCCATCTTCGTTGATGTAGAAACTGTTCCCGTGAGAACTGTGAACAGGCAATGCTCATCTGGGCTACAGGCAGTAGCTGATGTCGCCGCTGCTATTAAAGCTGGTTTCTATGACATAGGTAGTTACAACACACTTTATGCTATTTTTTATGCATAGCTGCTTTATTTTAAGTTTGAGGCGCTGAGCTACAGCTTTTCATCCAATACAGGGATTGGTGCTGGTCTGGAATCCATGTCGGTAAATTCTGTTGGTTGGGAAGGCCAAGTAAACCCGAGGGTATGGATTCTGTGCACGCCCTGTATCTTGTTGCACATCCTCTACTCTTGCGTTGGTAACACATTCTTCTTTGCAGGTAATTGAGTTACAGAAAGCACAGGATTGTCTTCTGCCCATGGGAATAACATCTGAAAATGTTGCTCAGCGATACGGTGTAACCAGAGAAGAGCAAGATAAGGCTGCTGTGAGTTCCTTGGGCATGCACTATGTTTTATTTCCATTGCTCCTCCTTACATAAAATGTGGTTAACTTTTGCCTTTTGACAGGCTGAGTCTCATATGAGAGCTGCCGCAGCCACGGCTTCTGGAAAGTTCAAGGATGAGATTATTCCAGTGCATACGAAGGTAAACGACATTGCTCTTTCTCTTTGCACTGTATTCATGTTATCTTGTAACTAGGAGGAGACTGGACTGTTTTCTGATCAGAATGCCTTTAACAGCCTCAAATTTATTGTTATTTTTATCTGGCCACGACTAGTTTAATCAGAAAGTAAATATTAGTATTCACTAATATTATCTCATTCTGCAGATCATTGACCCAAAAACTGGAGAGGAAAAGAAAGTTGTGATATCAGTTGATGATGGAATTAGGCCAGGGACCACAGTATCTGGACTGGCGAAGCTTAAAACGGTTTTTAAGAAGGATGGGACTACAACAGCAGGTATTGCAGAACTCGTGCTGTTGACACTACTATTGCAACCAGAGGTCTGTAGCATGTCATTAAGATTCTGTTGAACCTATGTAGGCAATTCTAGTCAAGTGAGTGATGGTGCTGGAGCTGTTCTTCTCATGAGGAGATCTGTAGCAGCAAGCAAGGGGCTTCCTATACTTGGTGTTTTCAGGTGCTGCATTTGCCTTCGCTTACGTATGGAAAGAGCATTTGTCCAGTTATTGATGAGTTGCTTAACTAATCGTCGTGTCTCCTCTAATCACTCCATTTTAGGAGCTTCGTTGCTGTTGGAGTGGATCCAGCTGTCATGGGCGTTGGTCCTGCGGTGGCAATACCTGCTGCGGTGAAGGCTGCTGGCCTCCAGATTGAAGACATTGATCTCTTTGAATTGAACGAGGTATTTTCAGTTGTTTCATTCCCAGAATTTTCTCTTATCTATGGGCCGATTGTTGATACCCGGTTTGTCCATGCGCAGGCCTTTGCCTCTCAATTTGTATACTGCTGCAACAAGCTGGGGCTCGACCGGTCAAAAGTAAACGTGAACGGAGGTGCCATCGCTATGGGACATCCCTTGGCGCAACAGGTAATCGAATGTCTGCGCACTTGTATCTGTATGCGATATCATCAAGTACACCTTAATTAGAATGTGATGGTGCCAAGAGAAGTACTAAAGTTGCAAATAAACTGTCGCTGCATCATCTGAGCAGAGGTTTTAACCGATAATCCTGCTGTTCTTCTCAGGCGCCGGTGCATCTCGACCCTTCTGAATGAAATGAAGCGCCGTGGCAGAGACTGCAGATTCGGCGTTGTGACCATGTGCATCGGTCAGTTCCCCTTGCTCTCTAGATTCTGGTGCTCACACCCGCGCTACGACAGGTGCTGTTAAAGAACATCATGCTGGTAGCTTAACATGTTTTGTTGGTCTCCACCGCAGGATCTGGTATGGGAGCCGCTGCCGTCTTCGAGCGGGGCGACTCGGTGGACGAGCTCTCCAACGCGCGCCAGATCCAGTCCCACAATTTCCTGTCCAAGGACGTGAAGTAGAGGGCACGGAGTGGTTGGTTGCCGTCTTCCAAGCATCGAGGCGTAGATCCTCAAGCAGCAAGACGCATATAGCGTGATAATAAATAGTTCAAGAAAGAAGAAATGTAAAATTCCCTGGGACTGAAGATGATGTTGTAGTGACGACGTAAGGTTCCCATGTACCCTTTGCACTCGGCGACTAATAAAAATAATTTTCCACTGTAATGCCCTCGGTTGTAGTACTTGTGAAGATGAAAATGGAGACTTGTTGTTTTGTTAGTTTGCTTGGACTCCCTTTTGCTTGATCTTGGCCGAGCAGGGAAAGGAATGTCGTGGCCTGTCAAGCTTCGTGTACTAGCCAACGTATAAAAAGGGCTAGTGCAATTCACACTTATACAAGCTGACCCAGGACAGGCTGGGCGTGCTGTGCTGCGGGTACTACATAGTAGGTCAGGTAATACTACTACCACACTACCTCCGACCCATATTAGTTGATTTAAATTTGCTAAATTTGGATGAATCTACAAATGGAGTACATAAAGCCTTTCGTTTATGTATCGAACGGGTGTGAGTTTTATTTTTAAAGGGGAAAACACGTATATTTGGGTGGGTATAAAAAGGACTCGGACGAGGGAGACGAGATTGAGGACGGCCCGTGATCGTGCTGACTAGTAACAGGCAATCGGACAAGACATGGACCCCGCATGGATCGCGAATCAGCTCCGGCGTCTGGGCCCGCTTCGTACTGCCGTTTAGCTTGCGCCGTTGCGCCGGCTCGGGCTCACCGGATCAGCTTCTTCGGAGCCTGAATCCATCCTGTACTGCTCAAGTACGTACGTACTCCTATTGTACCGCACGTGCATTCATGGCGCGAACAAACTGGCGGGGCAAAAGCAGAGGGTCGACGATCCATCCAAGTTCAGCCGAAAAGAAAAACAACCCACCTCTACAACTTATATACGTATCAATCAATGTTAGCCAAATACGGAGTATGACCAATTAACTCAACGCCGTCCTTGACTTGCTATAACAACGTACGTACGTGCGGTAATGAGAAAAACTTGGCTTTTTCACGAGCAGAACGGGAGGTTTACACCTCAACGAACGGCGTCACGGGCTTGTGGCGTTGATTGTTAGGACATGTATAGTAATAGAGAAGGTGAGTCTTCTCTTAGTCATCCATGTTATATCATCATGCCCCTAATGACCCAAATTGTCACGTACAAAGAAACATCTTTAAGAAGGAATGCGACAACGGCGCTGCTGCTTGGACTGGTTCTAAGATTTCTTCTGGTACACGGAGAATAGTGGGGAAGGAGGACACCCGGTGCCCTTCAAGAGGAAGGGCGATGCCCACATGCGTTACCGCGTCGGTGCTGGCCAAGCCGACCAGGATTTCTCCCGACCCCCAAGAAACCACAAGCCCATACAATCTATCGCGCTCCACCGACTTGTCGCCCACCAACATGTGTCACCACGGCCGTTCTTGCAGTCACGGTCATCGTCTCTCTAAGGCATGAGGTCGGCCGGACCGAGAAGAAACAACCGTAGACAAGGAGCAATAGTCTCACCGCCATAGGTGGTAACCGGACGTGAGCGAAGAGAACACCAGTGCCACTTGGAGCGGAAGGTGGCGAAGACTGACCACATGCAGGACATCCTCCATCGCCACAACAGGAGCCGACCGGGTGCAACAGCAAGGGAAGGCCAGGCCGGGCACCAAAAGGGTCTATAAAGTCCTCGTCGTCACGTTGCTTCTCATAGGCCATAGCTGATGCTACCTCTTGTTCGGCGCCATATCCCCCACCGAGCGCAGACGGGCCCGCGAAGCTCCCGCCGCCATGCTACAGCAGGCGTGACCACGTCAACGCCACTCCCGTCACAATCCTATCGTCGGTCCAATCGAAGGTGAAGAGGTCGAGTCTTTCCCGACCCACTCTGTCCTAGATCAGGCACGAAGGGCCTAGATCTAGGCCCACGGAATCCGTTTAGTCTCCTGCCCCGCTGCCATCGCTGCAAGGAAAGCTCCACCGCCTTGTTTGCCAACCTCACCAGCACCGGGAAGCCTTGTCGCCTCATCGAAGCGCTGCCGCTTGGGGACACCCCTCCGATTCACGCCGCCCCGCTCATGTGCTTGTCCGAAGGAGATATGGCTGAGGGTCGCCGTCGCCGACAACGCCTGGGCCTAGCCCCGCACAGACCAAGGACGACGGGGAAGGGAGGGAGCAGAGGGGTGAGTTGGGGCCTAGTCGCCCAGCAGGCGGCCATGTGGCGAGAGCGTTTCCAAATATCTACTACTAATACCTCAACTCCATAGATGAATCATGGCTTCATTTTGCTCGAGGAAACGCCAAGCTTTTCTCCAAAGCCGAGATAATATACAGGTGACTCACAGCGCCTTGGGAGGATTGCTTTGCCTTTTGAGCAAAAGAGTCTGGGTCTAAAAAATTTACGTACTGATTCCAACAACTGGATTATTTCTTAGTGACCAATCTAGCCGTTTCTAAAGTCGAGTCTAATTTCGTTGCATTCAAACAAATTTGGAAAGTTACGTGAGGAAAACGTAGCCATTCAGTCTCGATGTTCACCGCCGATTAGTCTGGGTAACTTTGGGTGAATAAGGACATGTACAATGCTAGAGAAGGCATGCCTTCTCTTAGCTCTCCACATCATTTAGAGAAGACACAATATATAACTTATCTGATCGTTATCTCTTATTCTATCTCTAGCAATTAATAGAATTAACTATTTTTAGTAAAAATTGGTTGACTAAGAGAGGCGTATATACATGGAGAAAAATAGTCTTCTCTTATTCTTAAGATCATCCTTAAAGGAAGACAATGACTCTCTTTGCTTTCTCTCTCCAATTAAAAATCCAACGCCATAAGAAGGAAGGCGGCGTCCGCGTTCAGACGTGCCTAATACCGAGTATCCGTTTTAAGAATTCAGACATTCTTCAGTGGGTCGGTTGTACAGCGGTAGGTACGTACAGTACTTGTATATTTTCGAATAGTAGGTGGTTTATTTTGTACTACTAGCCCCGGCCGAGAGAGACTCGAGGGGCTCGAGACTTGGGAGTTGAAGAGAGAGAGAGGTGTGCATTAATGAACTAACTAGTAGGAGCGGGTGGTGGGGCCGTCGAGAGCGAAGTGTGTCGGCGGGGCACGGGTTGAAGCAGTTGCGCGCCTTGTCGGCTTGTCCCCTGTCCCTCCCCTGCTCTGCTTTGCTTTGCTTTGCTTTGCTGCCCCCACCCCCACGCAACGCAAACCCACCACGATTTTCAGCAGCAGCCGTGTAGAGTACGTACCACATCACTCACTCCTGATCTGCCTATACCACGCTACGCGCACGCGCTGTGTACCCCCCAAAATAGGCACGCACAGGCGCGACCACGGACAGACAAGATCTAGCTTTCGTGCGTGCGTGCCTTGCCTGCTTCTGCGAGTGTGGAATCGAGAATATCCTTGACACCTTCATCGGCAAAATTGGTTGAGGGAAGCAGACTGTCCACTGCAGTCGCTCGCTGCTGATGCTAATCCTGCCTTTTTTTTTTGTCTACCCATTTCAGCTCCCAGGTCTCCTTATCTTTCACCATTTTTCCCCGTGTGTCTTTTCGATCTCGCGTGCCCAAAACAGCAACCCCGGGAGCCTGGGACCCGCCACCTTCGCTGCTCAAACGGGCGCCATCCAGAAACGACACAAAAACGCTACGTCCTCCCGTGGCATCGTCGCCTCCTGACAAACACGATGCCTCACCCGCGCACCCCCCCGGCCCCGGGTAGCTGGCAAGGCTATCTCCTCAACAATCGGTCACCCCACCCAGCAATCACGGCTCGAAAAAAAATGAAACATAAACATGTTTCATTTAAATTTAGGAAATCTACAAGATTTGAAATTTAGGTAAAAATAAACCGGTGGCGATGGAGGCGGCGCCACATGTGGTCATGGAGGCGTCTCCGACTCGCGCATGGAAAGCTCGAACGCGTCCTCCTCGGTGACATGGGATCCACGACGTACTTCTCCTCCTCCTTCACCTCCTGGCCGGCGCCGATGGCCGCCGGCTCCTCCGCCCGGGCAATGAGGCCCTTTGGGTACACGCGCTCGTTGGGCAACACCACGGGACGGAAGAAGACGCCGCAAGCTCGGCGTGGCGGCTTCGTCCGGGTCACAACACGACATCGGAGAGGGAGGATGATGTTGGCACTAGCCCGGTCAGTCGTGGCCCGTCGAAGAAGGCATGGCGGCTAGGGAAGCCGCGGCAAGGACGGAGGCACGACTGGCGAGGACGTCGTCAATGTCGAGGTTGTTCTGTAGGCGTGGTGGCCGTCATGGTTGAAAGGGCCACCGTCGGGAGACGAACCGTCGTCCGGATGCTGGCGTGGGCATCTGAACCAGCAAAAACAACGCGACATGGTCATTTATTATATCCACCTCCTGTGTTGAGTGGCTGGCAACTAGGCCCAACGTTGACGGACGCAGCTCGTTCGACATGGCTTGCGTTGCCGACAGCCCCAGCCCGGCCCCCGATTGCGGGGGACGACAAAAGGGGTGCGGGACGGCTTAGAGGGCGGCCCGAACTCCCGGCATCGGTTGGGGACCGCCCGTGTGAGCCTTTTTTGACCTCCACCCCCAACTCTGGTTGGAGACCGGGTTGAGGGGCGCAGGTGGAGATGTTCTCATCGTATGCGTATCTAGAACGAGAGATGTACCCTCAAATTCATGAGCTAGGGAATTTAAGCTATATAGAAGTAAAACCCAACCACGGTGAAAGTAGGGCTAGAATTACTCCCTCCGATCCATATTACGAGTACTACATTCCTTTCAGAAAAAGCAAGCCAGGTTTGACCGTACGGATATTGTGTATAGAAGGAAGATACCAACCCTACTATGCCAAATGAACACAATAATGAGAGTATCAAGTAAATACACTGCAAAATATGTTAATTTCCATGGTATATTTATTTGTACTATTTTGGTGCTCCGATATTAGTCTCCTTGAACAGTCGCCTCCTACTGGTTTGTTTTTCAATTCGGCAATTGACTAGAGAGGCATTCATTTCACGGTCATATTTTGTGTTCGTCTTTCATAGTACACACATATGTTTCTCATCTTTTATTCAATTGTTTACTAATATATCAGTCGCTGTAATATCAATCTCTTCAACAGTTGGGATATCAGGGGCCTAACCAGAGGTTGACATCGACTCTATGTCCTGATATGCATGGATATTTTGCGGTAGACTTTGTAGTTTGTAATATAAGCAGCATGTGATAGAGTTGCTATTTCAAATGATGGGTATTGTAGCTATTCGTAAGTGTATTCACATATGGAATCCAAAAGTTTTAACAAAAGAAATGGAAAATACATGTGGGCAGACACTACCTAGGAGATAGATGTCATATTGCCAATCTAAGTTGTGAGCTCAAAACTGGAGTATGGGCTTAAGTCAAGTAGAAAATTTAATATCTAACAATAATAATATGTGCTCTACACATAATGCCCCTCACTTCAAAACATGTTATCACATTACACGGTACATAGCTGAGTTGAATCAATCTTTGCCCTCGCATTTTTGCACGTCTCCGCATATATAAGCATTCTCAACTCATAAATGATCTCTTTACATCCCAAAACATATGTCACTGGCAAGAGACTGCCTCGAGTAGCCAATAAGTGATAATATATGGAGCTCTGAAAGGAGAGGCCAAGCATTGGAGACAACCAACACATTTATATTAATTTGTAACTTATAAAGCACATGCATAAAGAGACTAAAATTACGAAGGAAAAAGTTGGTAGCACATTGTTTCCATCATTAGTAAATCAAATATTATAAAAACCATAAGGGTAGCAACCCTTAAAATACTCAAAGCAATCAGTCAAACATAACCTATTTTTTCACCTCATTGTTAACCAATTGGAAAGTGTAACACAATGTAATCAGTTAGACCATTGTATGAGTACAATACCGTATATGAATGTATTAAGAATGAATATCACATGTTTGTAAGAGATCCATGTTAAAATTTTACTTTGTTTAACGATACAAAACTTAAGTACCCATGACATAGATATTTTTTCATTCACTCTCATACTATATCTTATTTTAATGGCTTGGGATCTAAAAATGAACAAACAAAACAAAATCTCCGGGCTAACCACTAGAGACAGCCAAGCAAAGCAAAGCTAGCCCAGGCCAGCAAGCGGGGCCGCAAGTTACCTAGCAATATAAACTGTACCACCACCTCCATCACGATCACCTAGAAGCGGATTTTAAGCACATAACATTGCATGTTATGCGACATCCTTTATAACTTATTCTATCAACATACAATATTAAGTCCCATATTTATTTATTTATTTATTTATTTATTTATTTGGATTAGACAATGAATTTATTTGCTAAAATATGGTACAAATATTAGGATACAATAATTTAATATATGCATAATTTGAACACTAGATACCCTTTAACAAAAGTGCTATTTATGGTTTTGTGTTTTAAACATTGCATGTTAACGAAATTTTGGTCCAACAAATATCCCCAAGTTCATAAAAGAGTAACAATAACAGGATCTAGTATCTTCATAATATTTTTTCCTGGTAGATGAATTGTAGGTATATATTATATCTTGAATATTTTGTGTGAGCTTCAAACCTTATAGTCTTAAACATATATTACGTGGGGTTTTCAGGGACATTATTTTTTCTATCTTATGTTTAAGAAGATAGAAAGTTCTAGAGTATATAATTTGTCTATGTGAGGTTTGTTCTTGAATATTAGGTACCATGGATTTATTGGTTCTTTTGTGATCATATAGGTCTTCCATATTCATGGCTTCAACACTAGGTGACAACTGATCACATCCTAGATACAGAAACAATACATATCACCATGAGTAGCATCACATGCACTTTATGTGCTTGGTGTAATTGCATTGATTGTTGTAGATATTGAAAGTGCACGTAGCCAACATGTGTGGTTTGATAATGAGTGATGTCAGGAATAAGTATCTCATTAAGTTACATGTGAAGAAATGTTCAATATGAGATTCATAAAGGCTATTGGATAGATAACGAATCCCATAAAAGTCAAAATAGGCATCAATATCCTTGAGTTGAAGATATGAATATGATATGATCAATAATACTAGTGAAGAGAACTTTAAGTGATGAAGATTGTGTTCATTGTTTGAGAAAACTATAATCAAAATGAAGTTCATATAAGAAGTGATCCAAGCTCACTTGGTTAGGGAAGTGGATGTCCTCATGGATGCAAATTTGGGTTCCTATTATTTTAAAAAGTCTCATTGTAGGGGCTTACCCTACCGCATTCCTTTCAAAAAAATATGAAGTTCATATGATGATGGAGCATTATTGAACAAGATAGATTTCATTAGAGAAACTCAAAGATAGCCATACTTTAGCTTACTAGTTAAACCATAGAGGATCAAGATCTTGAGAGATAAATACAAGACAAGGATTCAAGATAAATTTATGGTGATGCACTCATGGGCTTACATAAAAAAGGAAGCCTATGTATTATCCATGAGAGGATGGCATCAAGTGACGATGATTGTCAAGTTGAGAAGTGCAGGTTCAAGATAATAAACCTCGAGAGGTTATATGCTTGAAGATTGTTGTCCATTTTGGTATAATGGTCATGTGAAGATGTTCCTAAATGATGGTTCCTATAATGCAACACGGGGAATCCATTTGTGAGTCTACACCAAGCCAACATTTTTCTAGGTTTTTCTAGTTTACTGGTCTCAAGGTTCTTGGTGGGATACTGAAAGGATAGAGGTGGCGCATAGATGGTATGGTAGGCAATTTGAAAACTATTATGGTTTGGCTCAAAAGAATGCAGAATTAAACTAATTTTATTTTACAAGCACAAAACCTAAATATATTAGTCTCAACTAAGTGCACCAACAAAAAGTTAAGCTAAGCAAGATAGCATAATATATAAGTACGTACTTCAAGCTCAATGACTATCACAAGGAAAGTAAACTCGGTGAGTCGAAGATATATCCTCGTGGTCCCTTACAAGTAATATACGTCACGTTAGAGAGGTGAGAGATTTCATGAAGGATTTATCCACACCACGAATGGCACCTTATTCTCCAAGGCTAATCCATTAGCCACTTTCCTTATGGCTAGATTTTTCTCCACTCTAGAGATGGCAAGCTCCACAACCACTTCATAAGCTCCTTGAAGGAGAAGCCATGTCCTCTTCACAATTTTCCACGAAGAGGACACTGCAGCACCAACCGCCAAGCTAACTAGGAGGTCACCCTCCAAGATTAAAAATCGCACGGTCTCTCACTCGAACAAATCGTAATGAAGAGCTCAACACTTATGCAAGAATGCAAGACAAGAACATCAAAGGTGTTTAGATCCTTCATATTCAAATCCCGCCAAAGCCACAAGCAGTGGTGGACCTTGACCATCAGCTTAGGAGGGGCTAAAATAGATTAGCTAAGAGCTGAGGGGGCCAATTTGGAGAATTTTGTGTTTTGTATGGTAAAAAAATGATAATAGATAGTAGTACTACGCAAAATTTCATTTAGTTGGGGGGGGGAGGGCATGGCCCATGTTGGCTTCCACTAAGGTCCGCCATTGGCCACAAGTGCTAGGAAGAAATTAGAGAGGAAAAAGAATGGTAAAAATCAACGAACAACTCTAAGGTCTAGATCCAGTGAGTTCTCCTCACTTAGAGGGGGAATTGATTGGTGGGGATTGTAGATTTAGATATCCTCTTTCAAAGCCCTCAAATAGATGCAAGAATCATAGGAGGGATGGGAGAAGAAGCAAGATCAAAAGGGTAAAAAAATGGAGGTCAATTTCGTCTCAGGAACCCTAGAAAACCAATGGGGAAGAAGTCCCTTTTGTAGGAAAATCAAATCTGACCGCTGGGGGTTTTCTCTGGCAATACTAGTGGAAAAACCGGTGAGACTAGAACCTGGGCCAGAAAAACTGGTGGCAGACTCAGCGGACTGGCATCCACACCAATTGAACCGATGCCATGCCAAGTGAGTCGGTGCCACGCCAATTTGGCCCTCGGTATAGCGAACCGGTGGTAGACTCGGCGAACCAGCCTCCATGCCAACTAAGTCGGCTGCCACAAACGAATCCATAGAATATCTTTCTTTAGTTATGCCATCATTAATCCCGATGTAGAATATATTTACGAATTATTGCTAGAAACACGCAATATTAAATCCCGATGATTCAACTATGCTTTGGAGCCTGTGAAAAAATAAAAATGGCATGAATTCATAGTTGCTCATCCTCAAGACATTGAAGTGGTGGGAACTGGTATTCAAGGAGTCTATGTAAGACAAAGTCTACATTTTATACCTATATAGTTTCTTGTTGTCGACGGTTGAGGATTGGTGTGTGTTGAGACATAATATGTTCGGTCATCATTGAACCAACACTAACCCCAATTTTTAGTAGGGTGATGTTGTATCTCAAGCGCCTTATCGTTTTCGACATCTAGTGGCTAATCGCTAGGGAGACTTTCCACTAATGACCCCCACTCTCTCGATCCAGTAATAAGGTGGGACCCGAGACTAAGACTACTCCATTCTAACACCGGAAGATGTTCTTGACCCGTGTCCCACCACAGAAGACATTGATGATGCCTCATAACCGAAATGTTTATGTAGTTTGCCATCTTCTGATATGTTTCTATTAAATGATGTTTATGTACTAGGAAGTTTGTTATTAGAGTTGTACCACGAGTTCCATTCAATAAAGGAACTAGGGACAAATCCCTTCTTTTCTAAAAAAAACTCACCGTGCTATTAGGAGCTACCATACATATCGTGTTTCTTTTCTTTGAATTGACATTTAGTAATTCCTTTTTTCTACATCAAGACACCCAAAACACTATTAAAGTTTGTGTGCCTATCTAAATGTAGGTAATATAAATATTTCTTGTCCCTTCTTTTATATTTAACATATTGCATGATTTAGGCTATCTTTGGTTTGCATGATTCAAAAACACAAGAGAACTACATGCCATGGTTGAGTGTTACAGAAGTCGAAAATTAGAGATGTTGAAAATGCGACAATATAATATAAACATGCTTTGGTTGTCATGGGGAAAACACAATATTTCTTAAATGGTTACTGTTTGCTTTAGTTTTTACAAGTACAAATCAAAATTCATTTTGTGAATACTCGTCAAAAACTCCAAATGGAGCCCGAGCTCTAAGGAGCCAAACTTTTTATTTTTTAAAAAACTTTACCTTTTAATTTTTAGTTTTGAAAAAAAATCAAGTACATATAAATAATAATTTGTAATGCCTACTTGAATGCCATATTTTTGTGTAGACCGAAATTCAATAAAACTTTGCACATTCATCGAAATTATCTTCTGTGTGTATAAACGTACCAGATTTTTAAATTTGTGAATACGATTTTGGATTATTGTTTAAAAAAAAAAGGCTCCTAGAGCTTTTTTTTTTTTTGAGAGGACAAGGCTCCTAGAGCTCGGGAGCCATATCTCACACTCCACAACAAAAATAGTACTAGCTGGCTCCCCGTAGCAGTTAAAGCCCATCCGGCACCCCATGGCCCACATGTCAGTAAAGCAGCAGGAGGCGAAAGCTTCCTACGCTACACGGCTACACTACACGCTTACCCAGAGGTCAGATAATCATAGCCCTCTCCCTTTCCTCCTTCTCGAGGTGTCCCCTCTCTCTCCTCTCTCACCCTCGCACACACGAACAGCCAAGAAACCTGAGCAGCAGCAGCAGAGAACCGCGATGCGAGGGCTAGGGGGAGGAGCTGCGGCGGCGTTCGGTCCCGGCGAGCCGCCTCCGGCTGCGGAGGAGGAGGTGGTAGAGGAGAACTCGGGCGGGGAGGAGGAAGAGCTCGAGCTGGGGCTCTGCCTCGGGTCCAAGAAGCAACAGCAGCAGCAGTCGCCAGCGCCGACGCCGTGCCGTATCCTGACGGCCCGGGACCTGCATCCGGCGGCGGCGCTGTCGCCGGACTCCTCCGTGTCGTCCTCCTCCCCCGCGACGGCCGGGCCCACGGTGGCGAGCAGAAGGGCCAAGGCGGAGGAGGGCTCCGCGCCCGCCGCGTCGCCAAGCCACCCGCAGAGGTGAGCAGCACGAGCAGCTCCAACCAAGCTTCTTGCTCTCGTATGCCTTCCTGGTAGTTTTGAGAGTAAAATTTGTGTCTCATTCCATCAAAGCTACTGCATCACTGCGTAGATTAATCGCTAACTCGCATCAGCAGTTCAGCACCTTACAGATCCCTCACAGAAGTCTAATTTTTTTGACCATCTGAAACTCTGAACTGCACACTTGTAGCACTGTCTAGTTTACACTTCCCAAAATAGTGCAATCAGAATCATGAAACGAGGATATCCGGTGGTTGATTTGCCATTCCGATCCGCAGACACCAACACCTTTACTCCCTGAACATGATGTCAGGGTTGCCTGATCTGCTGAGGTACCCATATCAACTTCATCTTGACTAATCCCAACTACTTTCTTTCCCGTTTTGGCCGCAGCTTTGGAGTGGTGGGATGGCCACCAATAAGAACATACAGGATGAACAGCCTGTTCGGTCAGGCTAAAGACAATGCTCCAGACGTCGAAACCAAGAAGACCGCAGCTGATGAATCCGGCTTACAAAAAGACAAGGAGGAGAGCGAGAAGAAGGGACGGGTGCCTGGATGGGTCAAGGTGAACATGGATGGAGAGGTCATTGGAAGGAAGGTGGATCTCAACGCCCATCGCTCGTACAAGACCCTTGCCTTAGCCCTTGAGATCATGTTCACCAAGCCATCCGCCGGTCTTTGTGCATCTAGTAAGCCTTGATTGCAACTACTACCTTGCATAGTTTCATAGCTACACACACTGATATTGATGATAAAATCTAAATGGTATAGAATTTAGTTTCACATAAACCATTAACCCTATGTTGATTTCATGATCTGTCAATTCAATGCTACTACTTCATTAGATTTATGGTGCTATAGTTATGGCAGCGGAGTTGTGTTGGTGAAGTGCAGTATCTCTGGGCATTGAGCATGCCTAGTTGCATACAACTACTACTTGACAAGTTGACGGCAACTTTAATTGCAAATGCAGCATACTTTTCAAGCTGTTGGTTCATTTTTTGTTCATTCATGAACCTAAGTCATGATGATCTTGCCATTGTCAGATAGTACGAAGTCTCTGAAGCTGTTAGAAAGCTCTTCCGAATACCAGCTCACATACGAAGACAGGGACGGCGACTGGATGCTTGTTGGAGACGTCCCTTGGGAGTAAGCCCTCTGGACTGCGCATTTGTTAGAAAATTCGTCACGACTAAGTTCTGTACTTGAAAGCTTCCAGGTTCCTTGGAATAATTCTCCTGATGCCTGTGTGTGCAGAATGTTTGTTGGCTCCGTGAAGAGGCTTAGGATCATGAGGACATCGGATGCAAGTGGTCTTGGTTAGATTCTTTCTCACCTCTTTCCTACTACCAACACGTACCCAAGCATTTGAAGCAAGTCTCAATTTAAACACATCGTTGTTTTGTCTATGGCTCATTCAACCTGACCTAGAGGCTCTGGCGTGACCATTGTTTTACCACTAGAAAGCTTTCAGCGTCGCAACGAGCTAACATGTGCATCTGTTTTGGTTCTACCTTGATTGACGCCCCTCATTTTGCAAACGTTCTACCTCAGGACCCCGGGTTCAAGCCGTTCACAGAGCCGCAGCTTCGACAAGAGGGAGATCATGAGAGGCGCTCGGTGAGCTGGCGAAGAAGCTATACCGAGCTTTGGATGCATCGAGACCACCACGTTTGTGCAGCCAGTACCTCTGGCATAGTCGTGTGATTACTTGTGCCTAGCTAAGATGTACCAGGAGCTAAGATCTTCTCCTGGCGACCGACTTGTTCCGAGCTTGATTCTATTTTTGCCTCCTGTCCTGGTTACTTCTTCTGAGCAATGTAACTCTTTTTCACGCCCCCTTTCGCTTGCGCTAATTCAGAGCATCGGTCAGTGCGAGCATGACATGGTTTTTGTGTGCCTGGAGAATGTACCGGCGTTTACTCTGAAAATGTTCCCCTTAGTTGTGAGATGAGAAGCCAGCTTCAGAAGACAAAACGTAGAGAGATCTCCTGGGAGGCAATTTGTGCCTTTCAACCAACCAACAATACCAAATAGCTATATCTCCTCTGCCGGTCAGGCAGAAAGCACACGACAACCACATAATCCCGGAAATGGTAGAGCTAGAGCATAGGAATTTCACTAGAAACAGTTCACCTTTGCCATGAATTTCAAAACAGCAAGCTTCAGCAGCAAACGTGTTAATTTTTTTCTGCTCCTGAGCACCCACTGAAACAGAGACCTTCAACATCAGAAGTTTAAAAACAGAGGCACAAAACATAGTGGTCGTACTGCCCTGCCTGCCATTGAGATCTCGCAGCTCCACCAAGGGAAGAGGACCAGGGAGACAAGCTCTCCAGATTCGCGGTCCACACCACAGCTGGATGCTCGCAAGCAATGGCAGAAGAACGGGCCACTACGGCAGTGCAGCAACGGTCCAGGCAGAACATTCCAGGAATCACGAAAGATGCCATCCATCCATCCAAGCCACAAGAAACGCAGGATACACAGGGAACAGACTCAGCGTCTGTGACAAAGTATCATCAGGTCCACCCGAGAAAAATGTTTTCACACGCTGGGCATATAACGACTACACAGAACAAGGGCATACAGGTTCAGGAAATCGGGTACTGGAGATACAAGCTGGCTAGAAAAAAGCCATGAGGTGAGCGCCAAATCCCTAACGCTTCATCTGTACGACTCGAGGCGTTTCGGCTTGCTCTGGACGACCGCCTCGATCTTCTCGAGGACCTCCGGGGTCAGCAGGGGGATGACTTCGAGAGCCTTCATGTTCTCGACGATCTGTTCATCATAACGCCATGTGATGAGTCACTATTCTCAGTTGCAATAACATTTTATCTTATGCAGATCAGAGGTGGCCATAACATACCTGGCTTTCTTTAGTGGCTCCAGTAATCACGGACGACACGTTGGGGTTCGACGCGCACCAGGCGATACCGAGCTGGGCTAACGAGACGCCAAGCTCGGAGGCGATAGGTTTCAGCCCGTTCACTTTTCTAAGTGTGTCGTCGACCAGAGACCTGTTGGCCAGGTTCTGGAAAGGGAAACAAAGCACTAATTAAAGTATCGTTTGGGAATAATAATACACATCACATAGGAAAAGTGATTTAGCACGGGTATGTTTGTCGGGAGCAGATCACACAAGTTACCTTGTAATTGTCTAGGGCAAACCGACTTTCAGCAGGTATATTCCCTTTGCTGTATTTTCCAGTGAGAACTCCTGAAGCTAGAGGACTCCATGTAGTCAATCCGATGCCATACGTATTGTAAAGAGGTACGAACTCAGACTCAACCTGCAGAAATACAAAATGCTTCTTAGCTTTTGTAACGTAATCATGAAAATACCTGCATGCCAGCATACCTGAAAACAGAACAAACTGTTTCGACCAATATTCTGGAAAACAGTCCACAGAACTTGGGTAATAAAAGCTGGGCAGGTATTTGCTCAGTTAAATGCCAACTACAGTTCAGTGCAAGCAAAAGAAACTCCAAATAGGCATAAATAAATGTAACACAGTATACTAAATGTGTGCTCCGGTAGTTCAACATCTCAAAATGTTTCATACAAGCAATCTGCTATGCCTAACTGGGCATCCAAGTCAGCTTGAGTGGACTATAGAGTTCAAAAATATCGAGTGGAAAAAATGTTGCTGATTTGTAACCCAAAGTCCTTCAACTTCCATGCACCGGTTTCCATTCTCCATTCCCCCCAAGGAAATAGACTCAATGGTTTTCAAAAATACGTTGACACAAGATTATGCTCGCAGAAATCTGCATGGCACATGGCAGATATTTGCATGCATAAATTATTTCGGCGAATATTCCAAAAATAGTCCACAACGCAACTGTGATAAAAGCAGGGCTGACACATACTCAGTTGAATGCCAAAAATGGTTCAGTCCAAACAAGAAACATACTCCAAATGGACACAGACATAGCATACTACTCTAAGTGTGTGATTTGGCATGAGTGATCTGCTAATAACAATTCCATAACAGAATGTTTATGGGAATTTAAATACAAGCCTTTTATAAAGCAACTTTGAAGACAGCTTACTAAGTTAACCAGGAAGCAAGCATCGGCCAATCGAATACACAGATAAAAAATGACAAGGACAGGTTGTGCCCTTTTTTCTAGTTGGTCAAGACCAGTATCAAATTGTCTATTTGATTAAGACTAGATACTAACCAACGATCCCAATAATGATCATGTAAGCATCTTCCGTCTGGTCTAAGCTGTCTCTACTTATACCTAACCTTTCATTATCAGCATTGTGCTGTTGTTTGCCTGGAAAACTTCATGATGCAAAAGTATATTAAACATTGCACGGCCAGGGCCACCACATAATTTAGGAGCTATCCTACTCCATTGTTGTTGTAGGTCACATCACGAAAGATGATACTCCTATCTATACTGATTGCAACTTTCATATATGTTCTAGTGGGAAAAGGGAAGCCGTCCCAGTCACTGAAAAAAACTAGTGTTGTGTGACGAATGTGCAATTGAGGTTGTTTTGTTAAATGAAAACAATTTTCCCACGTACTCCTTTAGTCCTTTTAGTGTAGGTAAACTGCTAATGGTGAATGGTACTTGATGTCCAGTGTCACAAGAGGAAATTCCCCTCCTACCATCAACTGTAGATCATCAGAGAGAAAACTAAGTGCCTAAAATTGTAGCTCATCAAGAGGAAAAAGGGAGTAGTAGTGCTCTCTTGAGCGACAAATGTGCAATTGAGGTTGCTTGTTAAATGAAACCAACTTCCCAGTACTCCTTCAATCCTTTCAGTGTATATAGGTAGATTTGCTAATGGGGAATGGTATTGGAGTGTTCAGAGTCCAAGAGTGAATTCTGCTAGTACTACCATCAATTGTACCTTATCAGAGAGCCAATTAAATGCCTAGGAGAGAAGGATATAGTATATTCAAATTCGCTCTACTATGATCTACAGTACAGCAGCAACGGTTGTACTAGTACATTTAATCAGATTATCCCATCCCCTACGAATTTCAACGGAGGCACACTCTGGGACTTGAAAACATGGGAAAGGACTGGGCATACGGACAAGTACAGAACCAATTATTATACGGACAAATTAGAGATGAAACTAATCGAAATCTGTGCAATTAGTGGTAGAAGGGATAAGAGTTTGGTGGAGGGTACCTTGTGGCGGGAGAAGAGGTTGTACTCAGGCTGCTCGACGATAGGCCCGACGAGATCGAGGCGGTTGGCGACGCCCCACGCCTCGGTGATCTGCTGCGCGGTCCACTCGGAGGTTCCCCAGTAGAAGGCCCAGCCCTGGTCGATGACCCAGTTCATGGCGCGCACGGTCTCCTCGATGGGCGTGGTGGCGTCGGGGCGGTGGCAGTAGACGACGTCGACGTAGTCCATGTCGAGGCGCTTGAGCGAGGCCCTGAGGCCCTCGACGATGTGCTTGCGGGAGAGGCCCTTGTCGTTGGGGCCCTGGCCTCCCCAGAAGAGCTTGGTGGAGATGACGACGTCGGCGCGGCGCCAGCCCAGGTCCCGGATGGCCTGCCCCATGATCTCCTCGGCGCGGCCGTTGGCGTAGACCTCGGCGTTGTCGAAGAAGTTGACCCCGGCGTCGCGGCAGGCCTGCAGGAGGGTCTTGGCCTCCTTGACGTCGAGCTGGTTGCCGAAGGTCACCCAGGCGCCGTAGGAGAGCTGGCTCACCCGCAGCCCCGACCGTCCCAGGTTGTTGTACTGCATCGCGGCGGCGGCGGCGGCGGCGGCGGCGGTTTGCTCTTCGGCGACGGCGGCTGGACGGTGGGGTTTAGATCTGTGTGTGATTGGGGAAGCGGAAGAAGACGGTTGGGACTGGAGAGTGTGGATGGATGTGGCTATTTCTAAGCCCACTTGTAGGCGGGCGCGTGTGGCGGCCCCAGGGACTGACAGGTGGACCTGGGGCTGTGCTGGGCCCTCCCGTCAGTGGGGTGGACATGGATGAGCAGTCGCTGCATTTCTGGTGGACGGTATGTGGGGACAAGGATGGTGGGCCCGAGTCCAGCGGTTTCACCGGCGGGAATCGATCGGATACCTGACGTTGGGGGCCAGCCAAGACAAGATCGGCATCTTGCTGACAGGTAGGCGTGCGTGCTGGCGTGGGGGCGTGTGTGGGGCCGAAGAAGAGAAAGCGAAAGGCGCTGCTCGTCGTCTATGCAGCACATCTCAAAATCAAATCAAATCGGTCCACTATCGAAGTCGGTCTAAAGTTAGCCCAGAAGTCTTCGTGCACACGTCCCTTAGTACCATCTTTCTATATTCGAAATGGTCGCCATTAAACCCTTAAGTTGTTCCGAATCTTCTCACACCAATCCTAGTATACATGCATACTAAACGAGATCCACCACATGGGAGCAGCGAACAGACGCTTTCTCGCCATCCTCGGCACGGGATCACCACTAAAGAGGTGGACAAGGAGGCGGACATACCTTATTCTTATTCCGCATAGCGCTATCCTAGCCACCATAACATCAATGTTGAACAAACTCTATATTTATGGACCTTATCGCAACACCATCCGTAGGTCAAAGGTCTCCACCCCTCCCGTCGTCAGAGCAACAAGAAGAGAAGCAACATAAGCATCGATTTCCGGTTAGAGAAGGTTAAGAGTGAGCGATGACAATAACGAGCAACTAGGTGGAACCCTAGATAGTCGCCTTCTTCGAGAGGAAAAACGTTTGTGTAGTGTGAACTTGACGTGAACTAGCTGCTCTTGTTCAGGGGACAAGAAAAGAGGGCAAAGAAAGCACAGTAGACATAAAACCTCGAAACCATCCCTACGAAAACATGCAACATGAGTAACCAGTGATGCATCAAGTTGGCAGTTTTCCCCTGGGTATTCACGGGCATTTAGCTGCTAAGAACCGGGAACATGGGCAAATAAGCCCCATTGATATAGCGGGACAGGTACCCGATAGCTTAACAGGGGAAGGATGGGGTCAAAATCCCCCATGGAGCCTCCACGGGGACCCGGGACCATACATGCCAGTGCAACAAACTATGCTAAATACACTAGAAACCCTAATGTCTTAGCACTCGCTCCATTTATAACCTATCACGCCCCTAGCCACGACTCATGACTCCCTCTCCCCTCCCTCTCTCTCTCTTGTCTCCACGACACCACGAATCATGATCCCCCTCTCTGTTGTGTATCCACAAGACCATGACTCGCACAAATTGGTGGCCACTGGCGCATCTCATTGCGATGAGATCCTCCAAACTCCAGTACTCCACATGATATCCAACCACATGCCATGCCGACCACGAGCCATCCCGATTTTTACTCGAAGCAAAAGGGATCCCTATCGACCTCAATCTCGTTGGCGAGGGGTAGGTGAAAGGGCATGTATACCCCATGTGTGGTTTTGGTAATTAATGACAATATCTATAGACTAATGTGTAAATTGAGTTTCACTTGTAGGTTTGTCCATTGGCATCGCTTGGGCCATGTGTTGGTCTCAAGGTTGAAATATGAAGAAATGTCCAAGGGCTTTGTGCCATTGGAAACATGAAGAAAGAAGAAGCTTGAAGGTTGATCAAGACAAGTGCAAAGAGTTGCATCAAGATGGATCAACCTCAAGAAGGGATGAAGAAGGGCAAGCTCAAGATGCGCCATATCTAGAAGATCTCATGCTTGAAGCTTGCCATCCTCATGATTATGGAGTGATGAAGACATGTTCAAAGAAGAGGTTTCCACATGGAGTATGGGGGAGAAATTTGCAAGTTTTCATCTTCATCAAGCAAGAGCAAACAAGAAAGGTATTCCCTCTATAGAAGAACAAGACGGTCTACATCAAGTTCAAGTGGGGTGCTCAAGGCAAATGTATGTTCTTGATAGGGATTCTCTTTTGCCGGTCTCATGTTGTTAGTTGGGAGACCGGGTTTAGGATAGATAGCCGTACTATCAAGAGGGGCTCTCTGTAGGGGTTCGCAGCATAGAAAACAAAAAAATTTCCTACGATGTGAACTATATACCAAGATCTATATACTAGATACAAACAACGGGCGGATGTATATCCGTAGAGAACATACCCTTGAAGACCGACAAAGCTTAACGAGTTCAACTCGTGGTTGATGTAGACGATCTCTTGCCGATCTCAAGATCGAGAGGAAGTCCTAGCGCGCAAATCGGCCGGCGCATCCGTGCTTTCGCACACACGTTCGAGGCACCGAGCAACCTCCGCCTCCTCGCTCCAAATGCAAATGAAGCACAACTCTTTCTTGCCGAATAGCCACGGGAACATGTATCTCGCTAGTCGAGACCATGGGGATAAATTCTAGAGGGAGAGATCCTTCACGAGGTGTGAGAGACAAGTGAGGAGGGCTCCTTTTATAGGAGGAGGGAACCCCAAGGGGTGGCCGCATGGGGCTGCCCCTTGCCCTCCCTCTTCATGTGGGTGGACACTCCACTCACAAATCTCCTTTAAATTCCCTCCACTCAAAAGTCCACTCAAATTCCCATTAAATTTCCACCAAATTTAATGCAAACTCTCATTAAATAAAACTCTTTTATTTTATTCAGAATTTTGTGAATTACTTTAATGACAAACATTCACAAATAACCCCTTGCTAGAATTCTATTTCACATGCATAACCACTTTATGCAATTTCACCAAAACCTTTTGGTATCTAGTGAAATAAATTCCTGCGCTTGTTCATTCTTTCGGCATGAAACATTTGCTCCAATTGGATGTCGGTGTCTCTTAAGTGTGTCACCCTACGGTTCATGAATAATGCGGACATGATCGAGACCCTCTGGATCAATAATCGTAAGCGGGATCGAGACCCATCGACTCCCACACATTCAACGATGACTTTCTTGTGATCGTCGGAACCTTTTACGCTAGTATCTTAATCCCTTTGTTTCACGATATATTACATGTCGAGATTCGATCGCCGGTATCTCCATACCTAGTTTGATCTCGTCGACATGCACTCTTTTCTCGTTCTGTGATATAACATTCTAGTGATCAAATCACTTGCTTGCAAGCTAATCAATGTGATATCACCGAGAGGGCCCAGAGTATATCTATCCGTCATCGGGATGAACAAATTCCAGTCTCGATCCATGAGCCTCGACATAACACTTTGTTAGTTACGAATCCATCTTTATAATCACCCTGTTACGGTGTGACGTTTGATGTTATCAAGAAACTCTTCCGGTGTTAGTGATTGACATGATCTCATGGTCTAAGGATTAGGATCATTTCGTAAGTTGTTATAGCAATATAAACTCAATGACTTTGATCGTAATGCTATACTTCGGATGAATGTTCATCACACCATTACACTAATGTTGTGATCCCGTTATTAACAACATCCAATGTCCATGATCAGGAAACCTTGATCATCTTGTTAATCAACGAGCTAGTTTATGAGAGAGGCATAACTAGGAACTTTATGTTTGTTTATTAAACACACATGTATTAACGTTTCCGTATTAATACAATTATAGCATGCAAAATAAACATCTATCATATACTTGGAATACACATAATAAACACTTTATTATTGCCTCTCAGGGCATATTCCCTTCATTTTTATTTACTCACACTTTATTTATCTGCATTACCAAAACCCTATAAAAATCCATTTGCTAGTATTTACAGTGAATCCTTGATCCAAACCGCTTGTCAACACCTTCTACTCCTCGTTGGGTTCGACACTCTTAATTATCGAAAGTACTATGATACACCCCCTATACTTGAGGGTCATCAGTTCACGCAAAGATTCTTCGTCACGTGCATCACGTCGATTGAAGAGCGGACATGTAGGATTTCTAATAGGGTAGCTCCCAAAATATAGATTTCTTATTTCACATGGGCGCGTGTCCGGTAGCGACGTCGTTCGGAACATATTGACCGCCAGGACCTTTTCCAAAGATTACTTCTATGTCCTTGACCATATCAAATACATCATCACCTATATCTTATCAAGGTATGTACTTTGCGATAGCCCTATTAGGCGCCTAGATCTATCTCTATAGATCTTTATGCCTAATATGTATGACGCTTCACCTAGGTACTTCATTGAAAATTTGCTGTTTAGATAACTTTTAACACTGTTTAAAAGATCTATATCATTTTCGATCAATAATATGTCATCCACATATAATATCAGAAATGCCACATTGCTCCCACTCACTTTCTTGTAAATACAAGCTTCTCCATAAGTTTGGACAAATCCAAACTCTTTGATCACCTCATCAAAGCGGAGATTCCAACTTCGTGACGCTTGCTTCAATCCATAGATGGATCGCTGAAGCTTGCACACCTTGTTAGCATCCTTAGGATCGACAAAACCCTTTGGTTGTATCATATACAACTCTTCTTCAATATTACCATTGAAAGCGGTTTTGACATCCATCGCCATATCTCATAATCGAAATATGCAGCAATTGCTAACATAATCCTAATCGACTTTAGCATCGCTACGGAGAGAAAGTCTCATCGTAGTCTCCTTGAATTTGTCGAAACCCTTTGCGACAAGTCGAGCTTTATAGACGGTCACATTACCATCAAGATCGCTTTTCCTTTGAAAATCCATTTGTTCTCCACGCCTTCGGCCGTGAGGTAATTCCACCAAGTTCCAAACTTGATTTTCATACATGGATTCCATCTCGGATTTCATGGCTTCTAACCATTTGTTGGAATCGGGCTCATCATCGCTTCTTCATACGTCGCAGGTCATCATTTTCATCAACCATGAAATTCATGACAGATTCCGCATACTCGGAGCCGCACGTCTGTTTGACCTGAGGTTCGGTAGTACTCTCTTTTGGAGTTTCATGATCATTATCATTAGTTCCCTCTTCAAGGTGGAGCCAACTCC
This sequence comes from Avena longiglumis, assembly GCA_030063025.1. Lineage (NCBI taxonomy): Eukaryota > Viridiplantae > Streptophyta > Magnoliopsida > Poales > Poaceae > Avena > Avena longiglumis. The sequence continues at coordinate 498,005,128 of CP125978.1, read as the reverse complement.
GAACAACTTCCGTGACGCGCTACTCGCCATACTTTGAAGAGAAGGTTCCACAACCTCTTGAGTTCTATCTTCCGACTACTCACACCTTTCGCGAGAAACTCTTTCTAGAAAGGATCCATTCTTGGCAACAAAAACCTTGCCCTCGGATTCGTGATAGAAGGAATACCCAATAGTTTCTTTAGGGTATCCTATGAAGACGCATTTTTCCGCTTTGGGTTCGAGTTTATCCGTTGAAGTTTCTTCACATAAACATCGCATCCCCAAACTTTAAGAAATGACTTAGGTTTGTTTCAAACCACAATTCATACGTGTCTTTTCAACGGATTAAGATGGTGCCCGATTTAAAGTGAATGCAGCAGTTTCTAGTGCATAACCCCAAAATGACAACGGCAAGTCCGTCAGAGACATCATAGATTGAACCATATCTAATAAAGTACGATTACGACGTTCCGACACACCATTTTGTTGTGGTGTTCCGGCAGGTGTGAGTTGTGAAACAATTCCACACTCTTTCATGTGAGTGCTAAACTCGTAACTTAGATACTCACCTCCACGGTTAGACCGTAGAAATTTGATCTTTCTATTACGATGATTTTCCACTTCATTCTGAAATTCCTTGAACTTTTCAAAGGTTTCAGACTTGTGTTTCATCAAGTAGATATAACCGTATCTACTCAAATCATCCGTGAAAGTAACAAAATAACGATATCCACCTCGCGCCGACACACTCATTGGACCACATACATCAGAATGTATGATTTCTAATAAATCTGTCGCCCGTTCCATGCAGAAGGTTTTGATCCTTTTGTTCCGGGGGGAATAGCTTCTCATCATATTGATGCGGGTACGTTGGGTATATTAGCGGGTTTATTCCATCTTAGTGTCCGTCCGCCTCAACGTCTATACAAAGGATTACGTATGGGACCTTTCTTCGGGGTTCCTCTTCACTTTCTATACTTGAGTCTTTGTCTTTTCTTTTCAAATACTAGTTTTATCAAAGGTCTATAATAACTAATGGTGCCTTTCGAAGCACTTTCACGTGTGAACCGAAGTCGTCTTTCAAACTCAAGACCCACGGAGACCTACCTATAGTGACGTCAAAGTACCAGTGAGCATGGGAAAACGGTGTTCTAGTCATCTTGCCCATAAGGCATGGCTCACATGTATCAAATGATTCATAATCAAGTGATTCCAAAAGTCCATCCGTATGGAGCTTCTTCATGCGTTTAACGCCAATATGACCTAGACTAAGGCACATATATGCGGATATATCATCATTAAGTTTAATCCTTTTAGCATCAACATTATGAATATGTGTAACATTATCATCGAGATCTAATAGAAATAAACCATTCATCATCGGTGCATGACCATAAAAGATTTCATTCATATAAATGGAACAACCATTGTTCTCGGATTTAATGAATAACCACTTCGCATCAAACATGATCCAGATACAATGTTCATGCTCGCAGGCACCGATAACATTTATTCAAGTTTATAATTAATCCCGACGAAGTGGAGAGGCGTTCGACGGCGATCACATCAACGCTGGATCCATTGCCGACACGCATCTTGACCTCACCCTTGCTAGCGGTCGCTTGTTCCGACCCACGATTCGAGTTACAAATATTAGCAATCGAATCGGTATCAAATACCCAGTGCTCTGCGAGCACTAGTCAAGTACACATCAATAACATGTATATCATATATACCTTTGTTTGCCTTGCCGGCCTTCTTGTCCGCCGATACTTGGGGCGCTTCCAAAGGGCGATCCCTTACAATAGTAGCACTCGGAATCGACTTAGGTCCAACTCGGGGTTTTTTTCAGCGGCAACAGGCTTGCCGCCTTACTTCCCTTCTGCTTTCCCTTCTTGTCTTTCTTGAAACCGGTGTTCCTATTGATCATCAACACTTGATGTTCCTTTTGATCTCCACTTCGTAGTTTTAAGCATTGATGAAGCTCGGGAGAGACTTCTTCATGCCTTGCATATTATAGTTCATCACGAAGCTCTTATAGCTAGGTGGCAGACCGCAGAACACGATGGATGCCTAAGTCAATGGGAATCGATATTCCCAAGGACACAAGCTTATCGGCGTAATCGACATCTTGAGTACATGCTCACTAACGGTTGTGCTCTTCCATCATGCAGCTAAAGAACTTTTACGAGCGTTGTAGCTCTACAAGAAAGATGTGTGTCGAAAATCATTTTCAACTCACCCATTGTATCAAATGCATTGCCGTTCAAACGCTTTGAAGTTCCGCTCTAGCCCATACAATATGCCGCAATGAACTAAGTTGTGGTCCTCCTGACGAGTCTGATAGACATTCTTCTCCTCGTCAGGGGCATCATCAAAAGGTGGGGGGCCTAACGACGCTTCTAGCACATATTGCTTTTGTGCAGCAGAGAGGAGAATCTTCAAATTCATGGACCATTCGGTAAAGTTGCTACCGTTGCTAGTTTCTCTTTCTCCATGAACACATTGAAATTAAAAGCAGGTGGTGCCATCTACAACAGAATTTGTAAAGTTTAGACTAAGTGTATGATAGATTGAGTTCAACTAATCTATATTACGAATGAACTCCCACTCAAAAACGACATCCCTCGTGCCCTTTTTGGTGATTACATGAACCAAATCCACTACACCAAGTCCGATCATCACGTGAGTCGGTATAGCTTCAAAGGCGAGCATCAAATGGACATCATATCAACTATATGACTCATGCTTAACCTTTCGGTCCGTGTTCCGAGGCCATGTCTGTACGTGCTAGGCTCGCCAAGTTAGAACCTTAGTATTCGCGTGTGTAATTGTTTTACACCCGAAATATGGTCGTGGATCCAAGAACACCCGATCATCACGTGATGTCTTGGAGCGACGAAAACATATTTGGTGCATACTAAAGGAAGAACACATTCTTATCTTGATATTTAAATGAGGGATCATCTTATTATGCTAACAAAGCGCTAAACAAGCAATATAAGATGCAATCAAAACATCATATGTTTATTAGTGAAATGATATGGTTCCCGCAGATGATCTCTATCATGTGCATCGTGGTATGATCACTATCATACCTATATGTGTAAATCCAAGGTCTATGGATATTACACGCTATGTGTGTTGTAAGAGTATCATCTCATACTTCTACTTACAACACTACCATATCATAACACTAGCCCAGCAACAATCTAAACTAGACGCCTCTAATTTATCCATTGCAAGTTTTACGTGGCTTAGGCTTTCGAGATAGAACCGTTCTTACCTACGAACATGAACCACAACGAGGATAATCAAATTGTTGACAACTCGCTTGCAAAATAGATATTGACTATAGTAGGAGAGATGACACCCGCTAGCCACTTATGCAAACTAGTTTCATGTCAAGCGTGGAGCAGGTCTCATGTGCGAGGACATGTAAAGTTTGTCCGCCGCTTCATCCCACTATGCCACCAATATCCAAAATTACAACAAAGGAGCAACAACATGATCATCATCGCCCACATACTCATATGTGTACTACCCGTAAAGTATCTACGCATAGATCCGGCTCGATACCCTTGTAGGGGTTCGCAAGATAGAAAACAAAAAATTTCCTACGATGTGAACTATATACCAAGATCTATATACTAGATACAAACAGCGAAGGATGTATATCCGTGAGAACATACCCTTGAAGACCGACAAAGCTTAACGAGTTCAACTCGTGGTTGATGTAGACGATCTCTGCCGATCTCAAGATCGAGAGGAAGTCCTAGCGCAAATCAGCGCATCCGTGCTCGCACACACGTTCGAGGCACCGAGCAACCTCCGCCTCCTCGCTCCAAATACAGCGGAAGCACAACTCTTTCTTGCCGAATAGCCACCGGAACATGTATCTCGCTAGTCCGAGACCATGGGGATAAATTTTAGAGGGGAGAGAGATCCTTCACGAGGAGGTGTGAGAGACAAGTGAGGAGGGGGGCTCCTTTTATAGGAGGAGGGGGGGAACCCCAAGGGGGTGGCCGGCGCATGGGGCTGCCCCCTTGCCCTCCCCTCTTCATGTGGGTGGACACTCCACTCACAAATCTCCTTTAAATTCCCTCCACTCAAAAGTCCACTCAAATTCCCATTAAATTTCCACCAAATTTAATGCAAACTCTCATTAAATAAAACTCTTTTATTTTATTCAGAATTTTGTGAATTACTTTAATGACAAACATTCACAAATAACCCCTTGCTAGAATTATATTTCACATGCATAACCACTTTATGCAATTTCACCCAAAACCTGTTTGGGTATCTAGTGAAATAAATTCTCGCTTGTTCATTCTTTCGCATGAAACATTTGCTCCAATTGGATGTCGGTGTCTCTTAAGTGTGTCACCCTACGGTTCGTGAATAATGCGGACATGATCGAGACCCTCTCGGATCAATAATCGAGCGGGATCCGGAGACCCATCTTGACTCCCACATTCAACGATGACTTTCTTGTGATCGTCGGAACCTTTTACGCTAGTATCTTAATCCCTTTGTTTCACGATATATTACATGTCCGAGATTCGATCATCGGTATCTCCATACCTAGTTTGATCTCACATCGACATGCACTCTTTTCTTGTTCCTGTGATATAACATTCTAGTGATCAAATCACTTGCTTGCAAGCTAATCAATGTGATATCACCGAGGGCCCAGAGTATATCTATCCGTCATCGGGATGAACAAATTCCACTCTCGATCCATGAGCCTCAACATAACACTTTATTAGTTCAATCCATCTTTATAATCACCCCGTTACGGTGTGACGTTTGATGTTATCAAGAAACTCTTCCTGTTAGTGATTGACATGATCTCATGGTCTAAGGATTAGGATCACTGTAAGTTGTTATAGCAATATAAACTCAATGACTTTGATCGTAATGATATACTTCGGATGAATGTTCATCACACCATTACACTAATGTTGTGATCCCGTTATTAACAACATCCAATGTCCATGATCAGGAAACCTTGATCATCTTGTTAATCAACGAGCTAGTTTATGAGAGAGGCATAACTAGGAACTTTCTGTTTGTTTATTAAACACACATGTATTAACGTTCCCGTATTAATACAATTATAGCATGCAAAATAAACATCTATCATATACTTGGAATACACATAATAAACACTTTATTATTGCCTCTCAGGGCATATTCCCTTCACTCTCAAGCGGGTGTCTCGATTGCATCGTTCGGAGAGAGCTCAAACTTTTGCATTCATAGCATCATATTTCTTGGTTCTTGTCGATGAGAGGATCTAGAGCTTGTGGTCACCATCATAACAGAGTTCTAGTTCATCGTCTAAGGGATTTCCCTTGCATATCTTATTGTAGTTTTTGATCTTGCGAGTTTTTAGGCTCCACACCTTGGGGGATACTTCACATATATATTCATGGTATTTTCTCCCAAGGTGATACCCAATATTGTAGTTCGTTGTTATCTTTCCAACAAAATTGGTTTCATCTCGTTTGGAGTTCAGACGTGAAAGTTATTGCATTTCTGGTTTCTGGAATTTCCCTGACCGGAAGTTCCAGCTTCTCATCGGAAGTTTCGCTAGGGCATTTTGCCGTCGGAAGTTCCGGTAGAAGTTTCGGTTCTTCTTTCGCTCACGTACTGTATCCTCTCTATTTGGTTTGTTGTATTTGACGGAATTTGGGCCGGAAGTTGCAGCGGTAATACCGACCCCACGGGAAGTTCTGGCCAGGGACCGGAAGTTCCGCTCGGGCCTAGTTGCCGCCGGAAGTACCAATTGAAAATCCGACTCTTGTTCCGCTCACGTTCAGTAACCATCTATTTTGTATGTGTCTATTTGACGGAACTTCGGTCAGAACTTCCACCGGAAGTTCCGCTCCCACCGGAAGTTCTGGTGGACCGGCGGAAGTTCCGACCAGGACTCGCGTTATCAGATTCTCGCTTCACAGTTTTTGACTGTTGGTTGTGTGCCACCAGAACTTCTGGCCGCCCACCAAAAGTTCCGGACAGGTTCGCGAATGCCCATAATGGGTAGATCTAGGATCCCTTTAAAAGGGGCTCCTCTCCCCCTTCGTGGGTACTAGCTTTTCTTCTTTGTTCTTGGTTTTCTCTCTCTCCTCCATTGTTGACCTTGAAGAGGATTTCCCTCTCCCCTTTCCCTTCCTATGATTCTTGCATATTTTTGAGGGATTTGAGAGAGGAGATCTAGATCTACAATCCCCCCAAGCCAAATCCCTTCTTTGTGAAGGAATCATTGGGATCTAGATCTTGGAGAGTTTTGTGTTCTCCTCTTTTGTTCTTTCTCCCTTATTCCCCCAATAGCTTTTGTAGCTTTGCTGGAATTTAGGAGTGAAGGACTTGCCCTTGCATTTGTTGCATAGGTTTGAGTTCTCCTTGGAGATTCGGCGAGTACAAGCTTGTGGGCTTGTTACTCTTAGGTTCTTGGAACCCTATGATGCAGCACTGAGTTGATGTAGGAGTGATTCGTTGGGAACCCCAAGAGCAAGATGTGAAGGAGCACATCAGCAAGTTTTCCCTCAGTAAGAAACCGAGGTTATCGAACCAGTAGGAGGAAGGAAACGTCACACAGGTGTTGCAAGCAACGCGGAGACCTGCACAACACAAACTCAAGACTTTGCCCCAACGAATCAGTGAGGTTGTCAAGCTCACCGGTTTGCTGTAACAAAGAATTAAACGTATGGTGTGGAAGGTAATGGTTTGCGGCAAATGTAATGATGGAAGATGTATCAATGGTAAAGATTGGATCGGGGTCCATAGTTCACTAGAGGTGCTCTCCTTAGATAAACAACATGGCATGAAGGGTAAACAAATTACAGCGGGGCAATTGACAGGAACTGAGCAAGGCATAACAATGCAATTACTAGTTAGAAAGATCCTATGAGGCTGATTGGGCAATACAACAATATACATAGACCGCCATCCAACTGCATCTATGACTAGTAGTCCACCTTCAAGTTATCATCCGAACCCCCTCTAGTATTAAGTTGCAAGCAACAAACAACTGTTTTAAGCAAAGTGTGTAAGGTAAACAATCCACATGTTCCATGAATAAGAGACCGTTCTTTTCTCCCTAGTAGCAACAACACATCTAGAACCGAAGAGATTATTGTCACTTCCCTTGGAAACTAGAGGCATGAACCCACTATCGAGCATAAATACCCCCTCTTGGAGTCACTAGCAACTACTTGGCCAAGATAGCTACTAACAACGGAGAGCATGCAAGATCACAAACAACACAGACATGATAGAATCATAAAGATAAAACCATTAATCAAACCAACATAATAATCTCAATATCCATCGGATCCCCGCAAACACAACATGCATGATTACAAATAGATTAGATCTTGATCATGAATGGAGCTCACACGATCTATACATGAAAGCACAAGGAGGAGATACAACCATCTAGCTACTACATGGACCCATAGTCCAAGGTGGAACTACTCACGCATCATCTGGAGAAGGCCTGCAGGATGATCTCCTGGCGCAGTCTGGGAAAAACTTCAGCTCCCCCCGATCTAGGGACAATGGTGCCGACGGCTACAGACGGTTTCGTGGATTTCTGATTGGGTGCTTAGGGTTTTTGCATCGGGGGCTTCTTACAGGCGAAGGAGGAGGTCGAGGAGGTGGTCAGGGTAGCCAAACCCTAGCAGCCGGTGAGGGGCCCACCACTGGGTGGTCTGCCTCCCGGGCTCTCCTCTTGACTTCTTGTTCCCCATGGAAAGTAATATACTTTGTCCTTTGTCCCGTCCAATTCCGAGAATATTTCTTTACTAACTTATCTGAAACCAAAAACAGGAGAAAACAAGCATCTGGCACTGTTGCAACTTGTTAATAGGTTAGTACCAGAAAACATGTAGAAAGCACCTCAAAGTGTGGAAAAGTAAAGCAAAGTAGATACAAAACAAGCATGGAGCATCAAAAATTATAGATACGTTTCCAACGTATCAGCATCCCCAAGCTTAACTCCTGCTCGTCCTCGAGTAGTGATAAAAGAATATTTTTTGAGGTGACATGCACCCACACAATAAATATCCAGCCATTTGCAAGCATTGAAAGCTGGTATCAAAGAACTCTAAACATGTGCATGAAAGATGGAGTTCTAACAATAGGACATAGTAACTATGCATGCAACATGGCAAGCTACAAACAAAGATCATGAATAACATGCATTGAAAAACATTTGTTTGTTTCACATGCAGAAAACATTGCATAGTGGCAATCAGCTTGTCCCTCATAGAGTAGCAATATAAATGCATAGGACACCTGCAAAGTTCACAAGGGTGACTATAAACAAGTAGCACAAGAACAAGTAATATCATAATATGCATCAATTAATAAGCTTTAGATCACTTCACATAGAATGACAACTATGTTGTCTTAATGGTGCTTAAAGATAGAAGGTGGAGACTCAACATAATGGTGAAAGAAAGGCCTTTTATAAAGGAAGCATGGATTTCAAGTTTCAAAAAGAGCTTCCAAAAATTATGGTAATTGTTAACTTTTAGCCCTCATTGCACCTATCATACGCATCTTGAAGTGATTAAGGTTAAAGTGAACAAAGATGGAGTATATGCTTGACAAAGTATAAGTTGGCAATCTCAAGTACCTTGAATACGAGGGCCACACCTCATGCTACTCAACTTTAGTCACCTGTAAGTTCTTGTCACTATAAGTATTTGCATATCATTGAGAACCGCCAACGGGGTACCCCTTGCACATGGTACAGGAGCTTTCCCATAACCAAAATGACAAGGCAAGCAGACAATGAGCATCTCAGCAATCTTTTTATTTGCCATATGCATAGTTTTTTATTGAGGATGCTTCATAGATAGCTCACTATGGTGATGCTGCAAGTTTCCACCATGATTAGGCATGGTTTAGGCTAGCAGCCCAGGCGTTTTTCTAACATAGAATACAAACTCCATGGACTTACAAGTCCCCTCTTTATTTCACACCGGTGACATCCATAGACAAAAGAACATGATATCAACTGAGTACAACAAGGTACAAGTGCAGTGTTGAAAACGTTCCTCGTGACAGCACGGTTCTGCTAATTCCAACTTATAAGTGCAAGCATATACAACAAAGTTGTCACAATGGTTCAAGTTTATTAGGGGCAAAGAATAAAACGTGCCATCAAGTTCGTGAGGGCTTTAATCACTAAGTTTTCACATAACAAAATAGTTTTTTAATTGGAAGATATTTAAAAGCAAGAATATACTTTGGAATGGTGTAACACACCATGCATAGGAGTTTATAGTGGACACTTTGGAATAACTTGGTTTCTTGGGAGTTGGAAGCATGAGTAGAACTTACTCATACAAGCGGAGGCTAGCAAAAGACTGGGAGCAACCAACTAAGAGAGCAATAATGGCCATAATCATGCAATGCAACAAAGCAAACTAACCAAAGCAAAGAGTGGTACTACAAGTCAAGGACTAAATGATCATAGAGGCTAATGGTGACTTGTCATAGTCATAACATGGTGTGAGCATGTGCCAAGTCAACACAAGCAAAACATCAAAGAAGAATACCACAATACTATGTTTTTGCATGCTAAAACAACGCATAATTTATTCAAGGCACACTAAGCAATCCCAATTGTTTGGAACAAGACATGCTACAGCAATAATTACTAAGCAAAATGCTAAAACAACACCTAGCATGTCATGCTAAAGTCTAAGTCACAGTCAATGCAAGCTCCTCTTGCACTTCAAGCAAGAACTTACTACTCCTTTCCAAACACCAAGCAAACTTATTTGCAAACAACACAGCGAGAATGGGGGTCCAAACTACTTTATTCAAGCAAAATAAACAACCTAAGCAAAGCAAACAAAAACTAAGACGCTCCAAGAACAACAAAACTGTGCATGAAATAATAAAAACGAAATGTCTAGACAGACCTGAGTTTTTTATTGATGAAGAAGGGGGATGCCTTGGGCATCCCCAAGCTTTGACACTTGTACCTATTGGATATTTCTTGGGGTGACACCATGGTGGCATCCCTAAGTTTTAGCTTTTGTCCATTCTTCATCTTATTGCATCATCCTCTCTCTACACTTGAAAATTTTCCTTCACACAATCTTCATTAGCAACATTAGTGTATTCAAAAGATATTAGACCACTGTCAAAGCTTTGGAACAACAAGGCTTTTCAATAAAAACACAAGCTACTGTAGTAACTCCTTCAAGAAGCTCAATTTACCTAAAGAGAACTAAAAAATGAATCAATAAGAAGCAAATGCAAATAATGGCAGAAATTTGTCAAAACGGACCAGCAGGTAGAAATGATTTTTTCCGAACATTTTCTGTTGCTCAAATAAAAAAGTTTTGAACTAACGAAAGTTATCTAACATACTAGGGATTTATTTTTAAATATTTAGCTCAATCCGAGTGACAGAGCCTCCTCACGAATATTTTTGGTGGAGGACAGAAATCTGTTTCGGGACAGCAACTCCCCAAATCTTACTTACCTCTCATTAGAGGTCATTCTTGGCACAAAAAGCAAACAAAAAGGATAAGGATAGGTCATTACTAAAGTAATAACTTCCAAGACTCAAGGAAACTCCTGGGTTATCTCCCAACAAGTACTTTTCTTTAGCGCCTTTAAGTTAGGCTTGATAGCTTGAGAAGATGTTCACATAATAAGTTTGAATTGAAGTCAAAGAGAACATCAAGAAGCAAATTCAAAATTCATTTAAGTATAACCCACTTCCTATGCATGGAAATCTATAAGAAAATCAATTCACAAAGAACAAAGTGACATACATAGGAAGATAAAACAAGAGTAACTTCAAAACTTTCAGCACAAAGAGAGATGTTTTAGTACCATGAAAACTTCTATAACCATATTTTCCTCTCTCATAATAATTTTCAGTAGCCTCATGAATAAACTCAACAATATAACTATCACATAAAGCAGGCTTTTCATGAGCTACAAACACATAATTTATATCAAGCTCGAAAATAGTGGGATTAAAACCTTCCCAGGTTTTATCCAAAGTAGATACTTCAAAAAGATCCACATGAACATAACATTCATCCTCCTTTGGTAAGCATGGAGGACAATCAAATAATGTAAGAGGTAAGGAGTTACTCTCATTAGAAGTTAGACATGGGTAGATCCGTTCTTCCTCCATTTGTTCATCACGCTCCTCCTCTTTTTTATCTAATGAGCTTTCAGTTTCAGCAATTTATTCTTCCATAGGCTCCTGCAAAGCATTAGTCTCTTCCATGTGTGGAAAGCATCTATTAAAATATTCAAGGATATAGCCATTTGCTTTCTTGTAATTATCAAAGCAAAATTTAAGCATCTCATAAACCTCATATTCATAAGGTGCGTCATCAGTATTTTCAAGCAAACTGGCAAGTTCAAATGGACCCTTGAAGGCAATAAATTCTTCAATTTGTTCCACATCATAAAAGTCCTAATTTCCTTTAACATAAGAAAATATGTTAACATTATCATTATACTCACATTGAAAGGGTAGGTGTTTATACCTCCTACAGCAACAAGCTTTATCAAAGCAATAAGTAACATTATAAGTGGAGCACACCTCTCTAGCAATAGTATTCAACTTATCAATTTGTTCCCATAAGTGTTTCCCTTTTTGTGACAAACAATGTTTCTTATAATAATAATTTTGTTCTTCCGTGAATAAACCTTGCCAATAAGAACTAGTTTCAAAGAAACCATCCATTGATATAAAGCATGACCAAGCAAGGCAATAACAGACCAGCAACCAGAGTGGGAACTAATTTTGTGTGTTTTTGACTAAAGCAAGCAAACCAAACTAGACTATTTTTTTTGTTTTTTTGGAGAGGCAAACAAAATCAAGCAAAATAAACAAAGCAAACTAAAAATAAAGTGAAGAGAAAGGAAGTGAAGGACTCCCCTAGTGAAGACGTCCTTAGCCTCCCCGGCAACAGCGCCAGAAAAGCTTGATGCAGCACTGAGTTGATGTAGGAGTGATTCGTTGGGAACCCCAAGAGCAAGATGTGAAGGAGCACATCAGCAAGTTTTCCCTCAGTAAGAAACCGAGGTTATCGAACCAGTAGGAGGAAGGAAACGTCACACAGATGTTGCAAGCAACGCAGAGACCTGCACAACACAAACTCAAGACTTTGCCCCAACGAATCAGTGAGGTTGTCAAGCTCACCGGTTTGCTGTAACAAAGGATAAACGTATAGTGTGGAAGGTAATGGTTTGCAACATGTAAACAGTAACCGTGGAAGATGTATCAATGGTAAAGATTGGACCGGGGTCCATAGTTCACTAGAGGTGCTCTCCTTAGATAAACAACATGGCATGAAGGGTAAACAAATTACAGCGGGGCAATTGACAGGAACTAAGCAAGGCATAACAATGCAATTACTAGTTATAAAGATTCTATAAGGCTGATTGGGCAATAAAAAATATACATAGACCGCCATCCAACTGCATCTATTACTAGTAGTCCACGTTTAGGTTATCATCCGAACCCCCTCTAGTATTAAGTTGCAAGCAACCGACAACTGTTTTAAGGAAAGTGTGTAAGGTAAACAGTCCACATGTTCCATGAATAAGAGACCGTTCTTTTCTCCCTAGTAGCAACAACACATATACAACCAAAGATATTATTGTCACTTCCCTTGGAAACTAGAGGCATGAACCCACTATCGAGCATAAATACCCCCTCTTGGAGTCACTAGCAACTACTTGGCCAAGATAGCTGTAGGGATTCGTAGCATGGAAAACAAAAAATTTCTATCGCATACAAACAAACAAGCCAAGATCTATCTACTATATTGTAGCAACGAGTAGATAGAGGAAATCACCCTCGAAGATTCCAAAGCGGTTAACGAGAGCAGATTCTCATGGGTGATGTAGTCGTACACTTGCCGATCTCAAGATCGCGTAGACGATCCTTCCCGCCAAGTGCTCGGCAGCGCCTCCTGCAATCGGTCACACGTTCGGTACTCGATGAAGACCTTCCTCTCCTTGTTCCAAAGAAAGCAGAGGTTGTAGCACTCTCCTCGCGATTTCGGCAGACACCACTGTGGTACCAAGTAGAGGGAGATCTCGCAGGCTTCGCCTGAGCGATGCACGGTGGAGTATGAGAGAGGCTTTAGTGGTCTAGGGATTAGACACACCAATTAGAAGGCTCTAAACCAAGGCTAGGGCAATTAGAAGCTCTAAACCAAACGGCTCTAAACCGGAGGCTTTGGCTAGGGTTTAGATTAGAGGATAGGAACTTGTGTGTCTAGAGGAGGGCCCCGCCTCCTTTTATAGGTGGGAGGTGCGGCCAAGGAGGGGAGTCCTCCCAACTCGGCCTTGGGTGGCCGGCTTGGAGAGGAGGGACTCCCCAAGTCGGTTTCAACCTCCTCTTCCTCTTCCTCACTTTCTGTTTTAGCTTGACTTTTCAAACTTGCTATTTGACTTTTCAGTTTAGGATTCAATTTAATCCTTCATTTGGAACAGAGAGAACACTTAGTACATGATGCAATCATTCCAATATGTAATGACACATTCATGTACCCCTCCCCCCCCCCCGAGTGTCGGACATTCCGGAACCTTCTAGAACATTCCCGATGAAAACACCAGAATCATTCCCGAACTCCGAAACGGGACTTTCCTTATATGAATCTTACTCTCCGGACCATTCCGGATCACCTCGTGATATCCCGGATCCCATCCGAGACTCCGAACAACATTCAGTCTCTTTCTCATAATACCATAACTACTCAAACAACGTCGAATCCTTAAGTGTGTCTCCCTACGGTTCGTGAATTATGCGAACATGATCGAGACACTTCTTCAACAATAACCAATAGAGGAATCTGGAAATTCATATGGCTCCCACATATTTCTACGATTACTTTGCGATCGAATGAACCACTTACATACGATACCAATTTCCCTTTGTCTCACGATAGTTTACTTATCCGAGGTTATGATCGTCGGTATCTCTGCATACCTAGTTCAACCTCGTTACCGATAAGTACTCTTTTCTCGTTCCCGTGATATGTGATCCCTTGTGATCCAGTCACATGCTTGCAAGCTAATTGGATGACATTCCACCGAGAGGGCCCAGAGTATATCTATCTGTCATATGGATGGACAAATCCCACTCTTGACCCATGTGTTTCAACCAATACTTTCCGAACACTCAGTGCCACCTTTATAGCCGCCCAGTTACGGTGTGGTGTTTGATGTCATCAAAGCATCCATCCGGTAAAGGTGATATGCATGATCTCATGGTCGAAGGAATCAGGTTACTATGTATCAGAAAGCATATAGCAATTGAACTATTGAAATGACTTGATCTTTATGCTACGCTTATCTATAGGAGTATGTCCACCATATCATTCTCCTAACGATATGATATTGTTGTTAATAACATCTCAATGTTCATGATCAGGAAACCATGATCATATATTAACCAACAAGCTAGTTTAATAAGAGGCTTTACTAGGGACTCTTATTTTAGTTTACAAATCACACAAGTATTAATGTTTCCGGTTAATACAATTATAGCATGGTATGTAAACATTTATCATAAGTGTGAAGATATGATAATAACCACTTTATTATTACCTCTTGGGCATATCTCCAACAGTCTCCCACTTGCACTAGAGTCAATAATCTAGTTTCAAACCTTTGTGTATTCAACACCTATGGCTTTCCGGTGTTGTATGTACACGATTGCTAGTGGTCAACTGATCTCCGGATCTGACACTTCCAGGCCCGTGTGTAATTGCATGTCTTTGTGTCTCTACGCATCACTCATTCTCTAATGAGATGGCTTTGTATAAATTTGGTCTTTCGGTGTGACCATTAGCTCTTTGGGGTTAAACATGTTGATAATATTGTCGCACAATATATCTTCATAGTATTATCCCACTGTGAACTACACTTAGTTTGATAACAAACTACTTGACACAAATGCCCTCTTTTGCTGCTAAAATAGCAGTCATATACTTAGCCTTTTGTTGTAGTATCTGTCACAATGTCTTAACTTTGGAACTCATCCAAATCCATTATTGAACTCACTTTCCATTATATTGTGCCACCTTTAGTTTAGATTGAGATAAACTTAATTTGTTCTTTGTGACAAAACTAGTATCAATGTAGTACTTTTACAATGAACTAACCATCTATTTGTCACTTCTACAAATATTATACTCTTAGTTCTTCCAAAAGATCATAAGAATATCCTTACTATTGTCCAATGATCATCTTACGAATCATTCTGGTATATGCTCACAACATTTAGAGCATAGGACATATCTAGATTTGTACATATCACAGTATGATTGATATAAATACTCTTTGTGATTTCATACATCAAGTATCAATCTATACTTGATTATTTGTTTCACTTTACCAAATGTCAATACACTTGAATATATCATCAACATTGAACTCATTCAATCCTTTCTGTGCGACAAGAACCTCTCTTGTAGTTTCTATATTGAACTCATTCAATATCTTGTCTATGTACTTGGCACAACCATATTAGCGTCTATTGATGCCAAATATTTGGTTTTGCCTAAGTCTTTCATCGGGATGAAATTCTTAATATGTGTTAATAAAAGATACATTATTTCCAATCAACAATATGTCTTCCACATAATGTATTAGAAACATGTCTTAGCGCTCCCACTTAATTTCTTGCAAATGCAAGCATCTTCATCGTCTTTAATGAACTTTTAAACTCCTTTAACAGTTTCATCACAGTGAAGATTCCAACTCCGCGATGCTCACTTTAACCATTGAAGTTTGCATATGCTTTTAGCATCCTTTGAATTAACAAAACCCTATGGACCGTGTTATGCACATGTCCTAGGTAACGATTCTATTAGAAGAACTTGTTTTGTTTATTCAACTACCATATAACAAATTATATGTAGTGGTTGCTACATTAATCCGTCTAGACTAAAATCGCTATGAAAGATCAAATCTTGTCATATACAACCTTTGAACATCGTTGTGAACTCCTTCCCAACATGTCAACTATTTCATAGATGTGAACCATTCACGTCTATTTCTTTATAGATCCAAATACTTGTAAGGTCTTGTACCTTCGGAGGGTCTTTCAAGTTCAAATCTTGATCTCTCGTATATGGAACTATCACGGATTTTATGGCTTCAAGCCATTTTACGGAGTCAGGGCCCATCATCGCTTCTTTGCATGTAGTACGTTCATTATTCTCAAATAATGATTCAACCCTCAAATCTTGGTATTTGATTGTTTACTCGACCTACTTGGTTCAATGAAACTTTGACCTTCATAATCACAACCTTTGAGGCACGTGAGCCATGAGCATTGTTGTTGCCTCCTAACACTTTTCGCAAGAACTCACACATATAGCTAAGGTTCTTTTAACCTTATCAAAGTTCTATTGTCCTCCCACTTAACTTTTCACGAAAAATTCCTTCTAAAAGAAACTTGACGTTCTAAGTGACAAACACTTACATCTCCGGTGTTATGGAGGAATACTTAACAAAAATGGTTCATCCGACTTTGGTTGCAAACATCTTTCTTATGCATAGCATACCAATGTTTAAGAAAGGACAACTTGGTGTTATCCCAAACCATAACATATGGTGTCATTTCAACGGATTATGATGGAGCTCTTTTCAAAGGAAAACGGTAATCTCTAAAGCTTTTAATCTTTAAAATATAATGGCGCTTTTATGAATTATACCTTCGATCTTACCATGTCAAACAAGGTTTAATTACATATCTCGAATGCTCCATACTCTTATGGTGTTTCGGGAAATGCAAATCCACGGAACGATTCCATAAATCTTAGGTATTATGCTAAACTTTGTAACTCAAATATCTTCCTTTATGATCTTTATCATAAACTGTTTATATTCTTGTTACAATGATTTTGCACTTCATCTTGAAAGTCCTTGAACTTTTCAAATGTTTCATACTTCATCCATATTAAGTAAATATTCATATATTCACTCAAATTTTCGGAGAAAACATATGAAGTTGAAATCCATCGCTCTTGACTACACATAATGGACTTCGTACAACAATATGTACAAGTTCCAATAAGCTAGTCATTCGTTCCTTATTGGCCTATGAACGGAGTTTTAATTATCTCTAGGAAAGTTTCACAAGCGTCATTTGATCAAAATCAAAAAGACTCTAAAATTCCATCCTCATGGAGTTTCTTCATGTTTTGTTTCCAATATAATTTAAACGGCGATGTCACTTCCTAAGTGATCTTTCAATCAATTCGTCTTTCGACATCTTTAGCACTAGTTTTATGGATGTGATTTATCCAACGAGATTTGTGAATCATCCATCTTTTATGGATTACGGCAATTATTTGAACAACCATTTTGTTCTCATAATACCTGATAAAAACAAATCTTGAAGGCAAGCTTTGACGTTTAACGAGCAACACAATAACCCTTTATTTGTTCTCGATGAACATCATCACATATTCTTTTGCTAATTACTTAGGCCATTGTAGTTCATGAATTCTGTTGTTTCGTATGACAATTCATACCAACAAATTCAGTACCAAATACTTAAGAACTACATTGTTTAATAAGCAAAGAATATAGCCATAACATGTATATCATCTATATACTTAAACTGAACAATTCTAGTCTTTTCTTTTCTGCCATATACTTATGAGATTCTCTTTCAGTATTTCCTTTTCTGTTTGAAAGAATCTATCAACATCAATAGTGGAGTCATACATATGACACATAGTCCAAAGCGTGTATAGTTAAATACCAAAATCTTTGGACTTGCACTTTGAAGTAGATTACCATCATCAAATGTTTGGTGTTCTTTCAAATTCCTTTCTTTAGCAATCTCTTGATGTAGTAAACATTTTACCTACATCAAATATTCACCTTATCATGGAATCATCCATGATCAAGCTACTTTTAGCTTATAACGATGAATTGTGAGTATAATGTTGCTCTCCCAAAAACTTTTGGAGGTTTAGGACAACTAGTGTCTCCAACCTTTTGCAAATTCTCATCAAATATGAGAACATGACTTTTGCCATATTATACTCTATCATTTTGCAACCAAAACTTCGTTTCAGATATCACAATATCTTCCACACATCATGGTTTCTGAAACAACTCTTTCAGATCCTAGATAACCTTGATATTAAGACAATCCTTTGAATATCAAGAATCATGGAGACAAACATGATACTTATATACTAATATTGGAATTGTTACTCTTTATTTAATACCAACTATTAAACTTCATGGAGTAATCAAAACTTACTGAAAGTCTGCAATGGGACTTTTAAACTTTAGATTAACACTTCAAAACAATACGATACCAGTTCGTAAAGTAATTAACCAGAATTCTATAGTTCTATCATCTCAATTATAACTAAGCGCAAGGTGGTAAACGGATGCCAATGACTACAACAACTATGCAAATTCACTTTGATTTAGTTTATGATAAATTGAGTTCTAATTAATAATTAAATTAATCTAGGTGAACTCCCACTCAAAACAATATCCCTCACATTGTTTTAGTGATCACACGAACCAAATCCACCACATCAAAACCGATCATCATGAGAGTTGATATAGCTTCAATGGCGAACAATCAACATGTTCATCATATCTACTATATGACTCATGCTCTACCTTTCGGTGATCCGTGTTCACGAGGCCATGTCCGTACATGCTAGGCTCGTCAAGATCAAACCTTAGCTTCGCATGAGCAAATCTGGCTTGCTCACGTTGTATACACTTGTAGAATCTAACACACCCGATCATCACGTGGTGCTTCGAAACAACAAGCTTTAGCAACGGTGCTAACTAAGGGTGAACACTTTATGACTTGAAATTCATGTGCATGAGGGATCATCTTATAATGCTACCGTCGTCTACTAAGCAATACAAGATGCATAAAGGATTAACATCACATGCAATTCATAATATGTGATATGATATGGCCTTTCTTCTTTGTGCTTCCGATCTCCATCTTCTAGCACGAACATGATCTCCATCATCACCGACATTGCATCAAGGTCAATGATGCTTCTCCATGATTGTCGTCCACCGGCTTCAACTATTACAACTACTTTGAATAGACACACGGGTCTTAACAGAAATAAAAGACAACCATATGGCTCCTGCCGGTTGCCGACTTACAATAAGGAACATTTCATACATCATATGTAATCACAATCATGGCCATATCACATCACTACACACCCCTGCAAAACAAAGTTAGACGCCTCTACTTTCTTTGCATATTTTACGTGGTTTGGGGCTTTCAATAAGTGTCGTTCTAATTTACGAACAAGAACCACAACATTGATACTAGTATTGTTAATCACCCGTTGTAAATTGGATCTTAACTATGCTAGGAGAAACAGGCACCCGCAAAGCCACTTATGCAATACAAGTTGCATGTCAAGCGTGGAGCAAGTCTCATGAACGATGTCATGTAAGGTTAGCCGGCGCTTCATCCCAACATACCGCAAGATGCAAAGTACACAAGAAGCAATCGACAATAAAAGCATCAACGCCCACAATGACCATTGTGTTCTACTCGTCTGCAGATCTACATATAGACACGGCTCGATACCCTTGTAGGGATTCGTAGCATGGAAAACAAAATTTTCTATCGCATACAAACAAACAAGCCAAGATCTATCTACTAGATTGTAGCAACGAGTAGATAGAGGAACTCACCCTCGAAGATTCCAAAGCGGTTAACGAGCAGATTCTGTGGGTGATGTAGTCGTACACTTGCCGATCTCAAGATCGCGTAGACGATCCTTCCCAGCCAAGCTGCGTTCGAGCGCTCCGTAATCGGTCACTGCGTTCGGTACTCGACGAAGACCT
This sequence comes from Avena longiglumis, assembly GCA_030063025.1. Classification (NCBI taxonomy): domain Eukaryota; kingdom Viridiplantae; phylum Streptophyta; class Magnoliopsida; order Poales; family Poaceae; genus Avena; species Avena longiglumis. The sequence goes on along the minus strand of CP125978.1, from coordinate 497,985,271 downwards.
TCCTCTCCCTTGTTCAGCGGTGCGGAGGTTGTAGCACTCTCCTCGCGATTTCGGCACAATGGCGTGGTGCTAAGTAGAGGAGATCTCGCAGCCGCCTTAAGCGGGCGAGTACGGTGGAGTATGAGAGAGGCTTTAGTGGTCTAGGGATTAGACACACCAATTAGAAGGCTCTAAACCGAAGGCTAGGGCAATTAGAAGCTCTAAACCAAAACGGCTCTAAACCGGAGGCTTTGGCTAGGGTTTAGATTAGAGGATAGGAACTTGTGTGTCTAGAGGAGGGGGCCCTGCCCCTCCTTTTATAGGTGGGAGGTGCGGCCAAGGGGAGGGAGTCCCTCCCCAACTCGGCCTTGGGTGGTGCGCCGGCATGGAGAGGAGGGACTCCTCCCCCAAGTCGGTTTCAACCTCCTCTTTCCTCTTTCCCTCACTTTCCTGTTTTAGCCGTTTGACTTTTCAAACTTGCTATTTGACTTTTCAGTTTAGGATTCAATTTAATCCTTCATTTGGAACAGCGAGAACACTTAGTACATGATGCAATCATTCCAATATGTAATGACACATTCATGTACCCCTCCCCCCCCCCGGAGTGCCGGACATTCCGGAACCTTCTAGAACATTCCCGATGAAAACACCGGAATCATTCCCGAACTCCGAAACGGGACTTTCCTTATATTAATCTTACTCTTCGGACCATTCCGGATCACCTCGTGATATCCAGGATCCCATCCGAGACTCCGAACAACATTCGGTCTCTTTCTCATAATACCATAACTACTCAAACAACGTCGAATCCTTAAGTGTGTCTCCCTACGGTTCGTGAATTATGCGGACATGATCGAGACATTTCTTCGAACAATAACCAATAGAGGAATCTGGAAATTCATATGGCTCCCACATATTTCTACGATTACTTTGCGATCGAATGAACCACTTACATACGATACCAATTTCCCTTTGTCTCACAATAGTTTACTTATCCGAGGTTATGATCGTCAGTATCTCTGCATACCTAGTTCAACCTCGTTACCGATAAGTACTCTTTTCTCGTTCCCGTGATATGTGATCCCTTGTGAGCCAGTCACATGCTTGCAAGCTAATTGGACGACATTCCACCGAGAGGGCCCAGAGTATATCTATCCGTCATATGGATGGACAAATCCCACTCTTGATCCATGTGTTTCAACCAATACTTTCCGAACACTCAATGCCACCTTTATAGCCACCCAGTTACGGTGTGGTGTTTGATGTCATCAAAGCATCCATCCGGTAAAGGTGATATGCATGATCTCATGGTCGAAGGAATCAGGTTACTATGTATCAGAAAGCATATAGCAATTGAACTATTGAAATGACTTGATCTTTATGCTACGCTTATCTATAGGAGTATGTCCATCATATCATTCTCCTAACGATATGATCTTGTTGTTAATAACATCTCAATGTTCATGATCAGGAAACCATGATCATATATTAACCAACAAGCTAGTTTAACAAGAGGCTTTACTAGGGACTCTTATTTTAGTTTACAAATCACACAAGTATTAATGTTTTCGGTTAATACAATTATAGCATGGTATGTAAACATTTATCATAAGTGTGAAGATATGATAATAACCACTTTATTATTGCCTCTTGGGCATATCTCCAACAATAGCTACTAACAACGGAGAGCATGCAAGATCACAAACAACACATACATGATAGAATCATAAAGACAAAACCATTAGTCAAACCAACATAATAATCTCAATATCCATCGGATCCCCGCAAACACAACATGCATGATTACAAATAGATTAGATCTTGATCATGAACGGAGCTCACAAGATCTATACATGAAAGCACAAGGAGGATATACAACCATCTAGCTACTACATGGACCCATAGTCCAAGGTGGAACTACTCACGTATCATACCGGAGAGGAGGCCACCGGGATGATCTCCCTCCGGCAGGGTGCCGGAAAGAACTTCAGATCCCCCCGATCTAGGGACGATGGTGGCGGCTACATACGATTTCGTGGATTTCTGATCGGGTGCTTAGGGTTTCTACATCGGGGGCTTATTATAGGCGAAGGGGGAGGCCGAGGAGGCGGCTAGGGTAGCCAAACCCTAGCCAGGCGCGGGATGGGGCCCACCCGCACCTGGGGTGGGTCTGGCCCCCCCTGGCTGGCCTCCCGGGATCTCCTCTGAACTTCTTGTTCCCCACGAAAAGTAATTGACTTTGTCCTTTGTCCCGTCCAATTCTGAGAATATTTCTTTACTAACTTTTCTGAAACCAAAAACAGCAGAAAACAAGCACCTGGCACTGTTCCAACTTGTTAATAGGTTAGTACCAGAAAACATGTAAAAAACACCTCAAAGTGTGGACAAGTAAAGCAAAGTAGATACAAAACAAGCATGGAGCATCAAAAATTATAGATACGCTTCCAACGTATCAACATCCCCAAGCTTAACTGCTGCTCGTCCTCGAGTAGTGACGAACACGGACGCTGACATGTCCAGTTGTTGTAGGAGACTAGAAGATTTGACAGTGATGTAATGATCCTTCTTCTCTCCTCTCTTTTGGTTTGCCCCATTTTTCTCTTGGGCCGGACAAACAAAATAAGACAATTTGGGTCGGATTGCTGGACGCGGCTGGCCGGACAGACCGGATCACGACCCAAAAGTGACCATGATCGTTTGGGTTACTGGGTCGATCCATCCAGCGTCCGAACCCGTCTGACCCATCGGGACAAACGCGTCCGGCTCGACCCATCCGTGCACTAAATCTGGGTAACGGTTGCGTCGGCCCGGACGTCCGTGGATAGGGCGGGTGTCCTTCCCGTCGTCCACTCGAGGCCAATATGTAAGTGAAACATTAGTACTTAACCATAGTTATTCACTAGATTAAGCCCTACTAGTTAGAAAAAGGTCGTTTGAATAAAATAGAGGGGATGCTACTACATTGCGCTACTCTGACTCTTCTTTGGAGGAGGGCGTCATGACTACTGCCGCCGTTCTGCCGACCATAGTTGTCGCTGCCGCCGGCCCTGACAATCGCCGTCCTAGCGGACCAGATGGCCCGCTGCTGGACGCGTTCGCGGTTACGGTCGCGCGCTAGCTGCGAGCCACCGTCTTGCCGACCGCCTTCCTGCGGTCCTCCGCCGCCCGATTCACCAGGGTCTTGTCCATCTCGGTGGCCTAGTGGCCCTCGTCTCCTGGTCGGCGGGCTCCTTCGCCGCTGCAATGTCGCACGCCTGCCGCTGGAGTTTTGCCTCATCTGCGAGCAACTCTGCCGAAGAAGGAGCCAAAATCGGAGCACCATTGGGGCCGAAGTCTAGCGCATGCGCGACTGCACGGGGACGGCGATCGCCACCTCTCCCTCCTCCTCCAGCTGATCCACATCCCCCTCATCCTCTTCGTCCTCCACCACTTCCGTCTCGTTGTCCTCGCGGAGACCACACGACGGCCGTCTCAGCCGCCATAGGCACACGCTCCTCCTCCGTCGCCGAGTCAGCGACATGCTCGTGTCGCGCCTCTTCTGCGTCGCTGCGCGCTTTGGCGGCGTGGCGAAGCTCGCGGACGACGACCTTGGCGGCCTCCTTGGCCACCTCCTCCAGCGTGGTCATGTTCGCCTTGTGGCGGATCTCACGGAGAGCCATGCGGCCTCCAAGACCACCGCCTCCACCGCCTCCTTGGCGACGACCTGGTGTATGTCGCGCACCGCCCATTAGGCGACCACCGTGGAGGCCGCCTCCACCACCGGCTCTAGCGCCAACTCGACGACATGGCCTTCCTTCTCGACGGCTAACACATGCGCATTGCTCATGCGCCGGGCCAGCAACGTGCCCTCGAGGTGGACCTCGCCGACCTCCACCTTCGGAAAGCGGGTGCGGCACATCTCCCGGATCTTTATCCAGTTGGCGATCTTGCGGCGAGGCATGGCTGCTGGTGGCTTGCACTTTTTCGGCTGCTGGTTTGCTATTGCTTTGGTCTTATTGTCTCTGCTGCGACGACGGTCATCTTTTATAGACCGTGGTGAAGGCGGCAAACAGCCGGGGAGTATGGAAGACAATGGGTACCCGATACCCGCATACCCGACGAGGCCCCGCTTTAAATGGGGAGGGTATGGCAAGAAAAAATACCCACGAGGCTAATTAGTGGTTAGAAATCGTACCCACCGGGTCTAGTGGAGGCGGGTATGGAGGTGCTAGACCTGAACCCGCATACCCGCATATGATAACCCCACATGTAAGTGTCAGCTGTTAAGCAAATCCCATATGTATTGCTGTTGAATGTATTGTTTGCTGTTGTCTAGTCCATTTTGCTATAAAACTATTGTCAAAAATGGTTAATTGCTGTCATTTTTTGCGGGTTAAAATACCCGTTGGGCCCCCGTTTACCTGGCGGGTGATTGGTATGGTGGGGATCTGTACTCGCTGATGTAATCGGAGGCGAGTCGCGGGGCAGGGAAATGGGTCAGGTGCGGGTAGGGAGCAGGACCCGGACCCGGACCCGAACCCGGCGGGTGCCATCCGGACCGGGGAGGCACATGAAGTTTTCGTCGAAGTGATGCGTCACGAGAATTCGCCACGGCGATGGCGACGTCTCGTCGCTATTAACGTTCCATTGCAAGGGTGTCAAGCGTGATAGCGGATGGGATACTGACATATGGATCGGACCGCTGGGCGCGATTAACCGAATAGGCCGGACTACACCCTAAATCAACCACGACCCGAATAGAAACAGACCATTTAGAACGACCGGATGGATCGGCCCGATGGAGATGCCCTACCGGGTGCACCATTGGTGCACACTCACGTGGGGCGATTGCCTGGGTTGTCCCTCTAGCAAACGCTTTTTCTGGATTTTTTGCAGTTTTCTATCGTTTTTTGGGGTTTTTCAGATTTTTTTAAACTTTTTTAGAATCTGGACTTTTTTCTAAATCTGGACTTTTTTCTAAATCTGACCTTTTTTAAGTTTAAACAGTCCTAATGTTTTATTTTAAATTTTGTTTTTTAAACTAAACAATTTTAAAGGCTGAACTTTTTATAAATTAGAAATAGTTTTGAATGAAATATCTAAAAACCAGGAAAATCGAAAAACAAAACGGAGCGCTATTACATAGAGACAACGACCATCGTAAATTGGGCCGGCCCAGGGCGTTGAATGTGAGGACCCTCGTGGGACGTCTGTCTCCTTCCCCCACATCTCCAAATCCTCGCAGCGCCGGACTGAAGCTCGGAGCTCTGCTACGTCGACGAACGGCAAGGCCGGGGTGTCATACCCAGAGTCCCTATGCTGGCACCACCCGCTCCGCCGCCGCTCGGGGTCGCGCCTGCTCGGGCATCCTACCCGCTCCGCCCCGTACCTAGCAGGCGCTGCCTCCCCGCCCCCCGCGCCGTCTCCGCCGCCGCCGCCGCGTCCCACTCCCACGACGCCGTATTCCTCCGCCGCGCCGCAGAAGTGGCCGATCGCTCCGCGGGGCTCACCTCCCCGCACCCCAACTTCGGGTGCGTCATCGCACGGCCCCAGCTCGAGACCGAGAACTTGGATGCCTGGGTGGCCGGCGAGGGGTTCCTCTACGCGCAGGGCACGCCCTGCGCTGAGCTACTCGCCGCCGAGCAGTCCGGAGAGCACGCTCGCGGCGCCACGGCCTACCTCAACCTCGAGCCGGGCGACTGTTACGGGGACAGCACCGCCGTGTCCTCCCTCGTCCAGGTGCTCGACGAAATGCTCTTCACCATCTCCTTTCAGTTTCTTCTAAGAAGATTGCTGTATTTCTGAAAACTGCTGTAAAACAAAATGTGTATATTACTACAAGCATACGATGCAGAGTATTATAGTACATCCGTTCCAAAATATAAGCGTTTTTAGCCGTTCAATTTGCACTGCTAGAAAGGTACATTATGGAACAGAGGTAGTATTACTGAAGAGAACAATATAAGGTGTGCAAATCGGACCTCATTTATGTTCGAATTAGGATGTTTACATTTTATACAGGATTGCTGCATTAGATTTGCTCAACATTGTTATTGATAATTTACCCATACACATTTACATAGAATAATATTCATGTAAAATTATGTCCTAAATGCAGGGAGAAAACTAATGATTTTATCAGGCAGGAATTACAAGAGTTGTGGTGGGTCTTAGACATCCCCTGAAGCACTTGAGAGGGAAAGCAATTCAATCATTGCGAAGTGAAGGCATTCAAGTTGATGTAGTGGGGGAAGATCTCCAGAGCAAATTATTCAAGGTGATTCTTGGCTTATATAAATTATCTTTTGTTAGCTGCAATGTCAAAATAGTAGTAAGCACTTAGCGAGGGGCACCCTACCTTGTAGTGCTGTTGCATCATATTCTTTATAAACCAGCTTTACAATTAACAATTTTAAAATACAAATATTTATTTCTGCAATATGAATGCTAATGAAAAGCATGCAACTGGGAATAAGTTCCATAAATATCTTGTGTGCTGTACTTTGAGTAAGCATTGGAGATAAATATCTTGTCTTTCCTGAATGTACAGTTATGGTTTTGTGTATTTGACAGTTGACACTAATGATAATTTTTTGTATGCTATTACGTTTTCTTTAACTACAAATGTCTTAGTGACAACTTCATTTAATCTGTCAGAGTTTAATAAGAAATTCAACTTCATTAACTTCTTTTATAGCATATTTGAAATGGCGGACATAAGGATTATATCTGAGATTATGTATTTTTTTCAGCCCATAGGAGACAACTCCATGTCTTAAGCATTATGGATAACCGATTCACCAAACTGTCTAACATTTCAAGTATAATTACTAACAAACACCGAGTATCTCACTAAAGCTAAGAAGTCCTTGATGCCCATTTAAGCTGTAGGTTCAGCACCCGTACTAGTTGCAGATTACAATGTAGCATAATTATTTAATTTTCTTGTATGGTTGTTATACTTATATTGATTTAGGAAGCTTTCTTGACCCCACCACTCATTTATTCACTCCATTTCTTTCTTTACGAGTTCGGAGCATCTACAATCCCTTTTTTTCTAATGTATTTTCGTGTTTAACCTAGTAAGTATCTCGGAAATGTATATTGCCAATTTGCTCTTTTAGTTTTCTATTTCAATGCTTTTTTGTGCTTTAGGTGCTGGTTACTTAGGCTTTCTTTGGCATTGCAATATGTTATGGTAATCGTTCCCCAGCAGCTTTTCAAATAAGAACATTACAGTGCAGCAGCCACAAACTTGAATTTCACTGACTTGCTAATATGTTTTAAGGTGTTCACTGTAGGAAGCTCTAACTTCATGCCTCATCGTAAATGCTCCATTACTTTACCGAGCCGCCTTTCGTGTTCCATTCTCGGTTCTGAAGTATGCTATGACTGCAGATGGTGAGGCCTAGTATTTTTTTTCATTTGCTTATATTCGCTAAGCATTACTACAGCTGAGCAGTAATATCCAACTTGTATTTTATTTTATTTCCATCGATGGAAATGACAGGCAAAATTGCAGCTAGTAGTGGGCACGCATCTTGGGTAAGTGGCAGAGCATCCAGAGGCCGAGTATTTGAATTGCGTGGAAGAAGTGATGCTGTTATAGTTGGTGGAAATACAGTCCGCCGTGATGGTAACGAAGAAACAATGCAGTAAATTTTATTTTGTGTTTTCTATATTGGTGTTCCTTCCTAGGATTGAGAAGCTGTTAGTTGTGTTACAGATCCTCGATTAACTGCAAGGCATGTGAAGGGACATGTTCCAGTGCGCATTGTAATGTCACAAACTTGTAACCTTCCTGAAGAAGCAAATTTATGGAATGTTCATGAGGCCTACACAATAGTTGCAACACAAAGAGGTGCTCGGAGAGATTTCCAAAAGAAGCTTGCTATGAAGGGTGTGGAAGTAGTGGAATTTGACATGCTAAATCCTAGAGATGTTATGTCATATTGTTATGATCGCGGTTACCTTTCTGTATTATGGGAGTGTGGTGGGACCCTATCAGCTGCTGCTATATCTGCAAGAGTTATTCACAAGGTAAATGCTTTTTATTTCACTATATTTGTGCCATGCGCATTCACTTATGTATCGAACATATTACATAGTTACCCAGAATGTTTATTTGTTGCCTTTGTTGTTCTAGTTCGTCAGCTAATGCTTGTTTGAGTTCTGGATTTGAAATCAAACCTAGCAATGTTAAGACACTGTTCTATTTACCGCTGGAGTGAAGAAGTTGATAGAGTTGTCTTCAATTATTGGGTGAAATAGCACTCTTCCTATTATTGCAAGTTCACAAGTACCAAATCTGGATGATTTTTATAATTTGTATCCTTCTCAAAAAGAAGTGGCACCATTAATTTCATGTTATCTATTGAACTGGTCAACAAGCTATGTTCAATGTCTTTGCAGTTGAACTTTGGTAACTTCCCACATAGGATATTACATCGATATGCTCTTTATTTTTTACTTCATCGTAAGCAGCTTTCACATTTTAGGATACTCTTATGACCTGGATATATAGATGATCCCCAATTTCAGCATTATGTAGCCATACTTTATATCAGGGAGAAGTGTAGTACTGCTCAGGGGGGAGGGACCACTCTTTGGACGGGAACTCACAGAACCGTAGGGATAGTGTTTGTTCATTCACTTTTCTACACATTTTATAACCACCATGCACCATTAACATCAGCCAGTTCCCATATGTGCATTAAATGGCTTCATTTTATTAGGTTTGCTCCTTTCCTTTTTGTGCATGTTGTATGCCATATTATGATTGAGCTCTGCTTACGACTTCATGTTGGTATTTTTGTTCTTCCAACAGGTGTATGCATTCTGTGCCCCAAAAATAATTGGTGGAGCAAATGCTCCAACGCCAGTAGGTGAACTAGGGATGAATCAAATGACTCAGGCAATTGATTTAATTGATGTTTCATATGAGCAGGTTAATTCCTATGTTCCATTTCAAATTCTCATATTTGTTTTCCATCAATTATATGTACTTGCTAGCTGCTACTCCCTCAGTTCCAAAATAATTGCTAGTTTTGTCCTAAGTCAAACTTGTCTAAGTTTGACCAGATTTAAAGAAAACTACATCAATATCTACAACATGAAATCTATATAGTATGAAAATATATTGTATGAGGAATCTAATAGAACTAAATTGGTGTTGTAGATGTATATAAATTTGGTCAAACTTGACATAAGCACAAAACTATAACCTCAGTCATTTTGGAACGGAGGGAGTTGTGTTATTGTGTAAGATATATTTCTGTAGAATTCAGTAGTCCCCTACTGGCTACAGCTTTTTCCAGCTTTCGATAAAAGTTCATACACGTGTTATCTTATATATGTATATTGTTTAGTAGTAGTGGCATCTGCATATGCCCCTCTTAGTTTCATGGTAGTAATACCATATATTTCCTTACGATATTGCAGATTGACCGTGACATGCTCATGAGTGGATTCATCCAACCTATTCCTGATCTGTCACCTGTGATACCATCTGTGGATGAAATACCTTCAGTTGATCCAGAAGTATCTCCATACGAGACAAATATTATATCTTTTTACAAGACTTGGGATACCTTTGGGGCTTTCTCAAACTTTTCTCCTCATCCAATTCACATGCCCGACGAAAAAGGAGATTGTTTGACATGGCCAACAGTGGAGCACTATTACCAGGTTTCCCTTCATGATGTTTATAGTGCTACTTTTGTGTTATTCTCATATAAAATGAATTCTTGACCATGTTTCACTACAGCATTTTCTAAACCTTCAACATTATAATTGCACCTGTGAACCTGTCAGTGAGTCCAAAAGTTTTTTCAGGCACATAAATTTGCTGGTGTTGACAATCCTCAAGCAAGAGACATTGTGAAAGAAATAAAGAAGGCAAGGAGTCCTGAAGAAGCTGCTAGAATAGGAAGGACCCGACAAAGAGAATTCCCTGAATTGGTATATTTGAATATTCCGCTTTAATGTTTGCTGATTATTGTGGGAAAGGATCAACAGACCTTCTAGATAAAATATATAAAATTTGGATCTTCTTTCTGATGAAAGGTATTATAGAGAGAGTACCTAGGAGGAAGTAGGTGTCTTTGCAATCAAGAAATACGCACCCAAACTCAGAGTCAAAGAGAACCTGAAAGATTGCTAGAGAGGGAAGAAGATATATGAATTGGAAAATAACTGGCAAGAAGATAACATTGATGTTATTTTCCATCTCGCTGGCATGATTGTAGTCTCATTATGCAATCTTTACATCTAGTTCTGCCAATTGAACCCATAAGTACACACTAGACCACAATTATTTCATCTAACAGTTTCAGTATAATGCCACCAATATTTACTTGATGGGCCTTATTGATAGCTTATATATAACTTATGGTAAAACTGTCCTGATGCCTGAAGTGACATTTGTTTTATCCACTTCCAGCCTCTCTATTCCACCACGTGTATCAACTGTAATTCATTAGGTACCTTATGTGCACACACTGTATTGGAAAGTACATCACACTGTATTCTTACCCGCCTTTACCAGAAAATATTTCCAACCTTACCTGTCGCTGTATTACGTTAATCAAATTGTATGTTACCTGTTGCTGTCAACACTACTAGATCAACCAGTTGGATGAGAATTATCACCAGTCCAAATGCATATTTTGTAGCAAAATAATTGATCAATTTGGCTGTTTGACCATGAAAGGGTGTTATGATTTTTTGACAAAATTCATTAATGTCAACATGCAGTGCTTTGGGAGTAATTCATAAATCATATCTTCAAGTTTTCCCTTCAAATGTGTCCCAGCTAAAAGAAGAAATGTAGTACTGTAATAAATGAATTCGCTCATCACTGGCTGTTCTTTTTTTTTTTGTGGTTCTTGATAGCAGACGCGAGTGAGTATCTGAAATTATGTAAGTTTGCATCACGTTACGTGTAGAAAAATTTCAGAAATTTTGCAACCATTCTTTTATCCTCAAATCACAAAAGTGGACAGGAACTCCCCTTAATTTTCCTCATCATGTATGTGTTAGTTCTAGGGTGTATATCATCACTGCCTGCTATTGGCTGGCTAGGTGTTACCAGCAGGCCTGTGCCAACGAATCATCGGTAGGGTGTCCATGACGACACTTACCACATAATATATTTGTCTTGGCTCCTTCGCTCGCTTGTTACAAGGACCATCTGCTGCATACTCTTGGTTGATTCTGCAAACCAATTATGTTTCTCTCTATTAAACTCTTTATTTCCTTGTTAGGTACGGCCGGATTGGGAGTCCATGAAGATCGATGTGATGTACAGAGCTCTAAAATGCAAGTTTTCGAGTTATCCCCACCTGACCGAGATGCTGCTGTTGACGGCTGGCTCTGTTCTTGTTGAGTCCTCGCCCCATGATTTGTTCTGGGGCGGTGGGCGCGAGGGCGAAGGTCTGAACTACCTGGGTAGACTGCTGATGCAGTTGAGATCGGAGATTCTGGGAACGGTTCGAACGAGCACCGAGGTAGCAACAGATTCTGCTTGACTTGCGAGCTTAGGCCTGCAGGTTCTTGATAGAGTTATATCTTACTCCGGTGGACGGCACCAAATTTTTCTGCGGCATTGGTATTATTAAGAGTTAACATGCTCGCTCATAAATCGATTCAGTTCACACTCCAAAAGCAGTTCAAATCTAGTCCTTATCAGTTCATCTCTACGATTTGTAAGGCTCTACAAAGCAAATATTTCTTAAAGTCATCCAACACACAAATGGTTATTGGATGCATTTCAAACTATACAATTGGAATGGTTCAAGTTATGTGATTTTGCACATCTCACTGAAGGACCAGGTTGACTTGTCTGTGCTGTTTAGTTAGATTATTAACACAAACCATTTAATCTCCTAAAGAGATCCGAAAGTAGCAGACTAGGTAGTAGACTGCCGAAAGTGTATAATTTTGGTGGTGTTGTACTTTGTTCAGAGTATTTCAAGCAGTAGCTCAGAAAATAGAGCCCACGTCCAAATGGGTTCTGCCCCTATTTTTTCACCGGTCCCAAATAATGGGCTCTAGCTCTAGCAACAACCTTAATTTCCCAGCCCCTATTTTTCTCCTCTTTCATCCGCACATATCAACGAAATGAAAAAATGGGGATATCACAATTTGTTTATCAGACATAAACCATGGAATGAGGTTTACTATCTTCCATCAAAGGAAGCTAAGCCTTGGGTAGCGTTTGGGTCACAAGTCTTACCCACCACACGGTATCATCCTTTGACATGTATTGTGTGCATAAGAATGTTTCATTTTTTTTTTTTTTGGAACAGAACGGCCTTGAAAGGCCCAGGAGATTCATTCAGCAGTGGGTGTACAAATACAAAGAGGTCCAAGCATAAAGAAAAATTACAAATTGACCCCTACATTTTACAAAGAACACCCTAGCAGAGATTGCAAAAACGCAATCGAGTCCGATGCAACCGCCGGCGACTGACAACGGCGAAGAAGCGCCACCTCTGCTCCGGCCGGGGACAAGACCACTTGGCTGGACGAGGGACTTCATTGCAGCTCCGCCGCTGAGGAAGATCCTCCCGAAGAGGATAGAGAAGCTCGAACAAACCATTTGTCGCACGGCGCGACCGCTCTACGGCCATGGATAGCAGCGGACCATCGCCGTCGCTTGGAGAACGCCCGGGAGGAATCTCGAAGCTCCCGAGCTCAGCGGCAGCAACAACACCCACACACTCGGTGAACCTCCTCGCCACCACGGACGTGTCTTCTCGAGTAGCGGGGAGGCATAACACCGCACGGCGCGAGATCAGAGGAGATGGCCGTCGCCTCTGCGCATCCTTCTTGATCTCCTCGCCGCCACGGCCGGAAGAAGAAGAGATGCGGAGAGACGGAGCGACCTCACGCCGGCCGCGCGCATACACCAAGACGAGGACTCCCTTGCCGCCTCGGTCGAACACCAAGCTCCAGTTCTTCCACTCCACACCACCACGGGCCGGAGGAAGCGGAGCCAAATAACCGAGGCCAAGAGGCAACAAGCCCTAGATTTATTCAACGATGCGGTGGCCTCCTGCGCCTTCGAGCTCCGACCAGAGGAGCTTTAGAACACCGACGAGGAACCCTAGAGCTAAGATCCGGGCAAGATCTAGAGCTCCGCATCCGGGCAAAGAGCCCACTACCGGCACAAGGCCAACTACCAAACCTACTCTACCACCTAGGCCTACTCCGGCGACTCCCCGCCGCCACCTCCCGCCGGCTACTCCGACGAGAAGGGCACGGGAGAGCCCCGGCCTCTCACGCACGAATCTCAAAGCAGCAGGGAGGGGAGGGAGGGGAGAATGGTGTGGCGTAACGCACTGTATGCATAAGAATGTTTCATGCGTTTGAGTTGCTGGTTGCATGGTTTTTACATGAGGCTTCGTCAATTAGTTGAAAACTAATAGAAAGACCCACATTTCACTGCCCAAATGTCGTGATGAAGGCACGGAACTTCACCTTGCTGAATGCATGACTCTCGGAATTCCTGCTTTGCTCCGTAATTGCAATGACCAACCTCACACGTTTGTGATGAACTCAGGCTTGGTTATAAATAGGCAGCAAACTCCGTGTAAGAACAAAACAAAATTAGCCAAGCTATCCAGACAAAGGCATTTTTTTCTAGTAAAGCTATGCCTTTAATAGGGGCCTCTCCGTTTTTCAGAAGAGGGGGATGCCCCAGCCTCTAGCCTCTGCCGTCCTGTCTGCTGTTATCATGTTTGAGATGTTGGAGGAAACCGAAACCACGATATCACAACTGCGGAACACTCGGGTGCCGCTAGTGAGTTCATAGTTGACATGCTCTCAAATCGTCTCATCAAACTACATGTCTCTTCATCCATGCATGCTCGAAATTGCAAGGCCATGTCTCTATCTGCATCTAATCTCTGAAAGGAAGGGAAAGTCGAGACGTTGTACCAACTACTGAAGGGTGTTCAAACAAACTTGCGACCGTAACGATTCGCATTAGATGTATATATCGCTAGCAGCGGGGGTCTTCTACAGAACGCCAACCGCAGAAGACGAAGCAACCAGTGGGTGTTGTAGATCCGGGTCTAGTTTCCATTCCAACCACCTGCATTTTACTTTTCCTTCGAAGCTGGTGATGCACCCTCATGGTCGCTTCCAAGATCAGTGCTTAGTTTCGCCTTCACGTTTCATGTATCCTCCCTGTAACACCGAAGATGAAAGCTTAGTTTCCATTGCAGCTCACATTGTTTCCCCTGGATTTTACATTTCTGTCGTCACGCCATTTACTTTCTCCCACGGAATCGTTGTTGCAAGTGAGACTTGAATCACAAAACACAAGGGCGCTAGGGGATACTGAAAAACACACACAATGATTTACAGCCCAAATGACAAACGCAAACCCTGGTATTTTGGTCCATACAAGGAACAAAGCTTTGCAAACATTACAAAGTTCGAATCAGCTCAGTTCCTGCCATGCCATATATCCAGCTTCGTCGTGCACCAGCGGGTAGCCTGATTGCATCGTTCCGGCTCCGGTCACAGTCAGTGAGAGATGCCATGCCATATATCCAGCATCCGGAGGACAAGTGTACTGCCAAGCTACCTACTTGGAATGGGAAATATATCACCACGGCAGGGCAGACTGCGTTAATAAAATCGACCATCGCTTCTCAAGCATTATACCACTTGACGGCTTTGCCCGTTCCTCCGAGCACTATTAAGTTCATGAATAAATTGGAACAGGCCTTCCTTGGTCGGCCAAGGACAAAACTTCCGGGGCTAAGTGCAAAGTAAATTGGGACACGGTTTGCCGCCCAAAGAAACTTGGGGGCTTGGGATCCTTCACATAGACAAATTTGCGACGGCTTTGCGTTTGCGGTGGCCATGGTTAGAATGGAAAAATCCAAACAAGCTTTGGGCTGGACATGGAAATCCATGCACTAAGGAAGACATGAATATTTTCTTCGCTGTCACGACCATCACGGTGGGTAATGGAGACAAGACTCTATTTTGGCATGCGCCTTGGATTCTAGGGAAGAAACCGATTGAGGTTGCTCCCCTAATTTTTGCCTTATCTAAAAGGAAGAAGTGGACTGTCAAACAAGCCTTGCATGACGATGCTTGGATTAGGAACGTGAAGTTGGGGGCGAATTTCACCATCGAGTACCTTAAACAATTCGTGGAGCTTTGGGTTCTTCTTCATGAGGTGGAGCTTGACCCTAATGTAGATGATGACATTTATTGGAAGCTTACGGAAGATGGAGAATATTCGAGGGCGTCGGCTTATGAGGTGCAATTTCTTGGGGCCACGCTTTCCAACATGAATACAATGGTTTGGAAGGCTTGGGCTCCCCCCAAAACGAATTTTTTTGCTTGGCTTGCATTGAGGAATAGAGTTTGGACGGCGGACCGTTTGGAAAAGAGAGGATGGTCTAATTGCGGATTGTGTCCTCTATGCAAGCAAACCACGGAATCGATTTCACATCTTCTTGTTGCTTGTGTAGGGTTCGCAGCAAGAAAACAAAAAATTTCCTACGATGGGAACAACTATGTACCAAGATCTATCTACTAGATACAAACAACACGTGGATGTACATCCGTAGAGAACATACCCTTGAAGACCGACAAAGCTTAACGAGTCCAAACTCGTGGTTGATGTAGACGATCTCTTGCCGATATCAAGATCGAGAGGAAGTCCTAGCGCCGCAAAACAGCAGCGCATCCGTGCTCG
Source organism: Avena longiglumis (assembly GCA_030063025.1). Lineage (NCBI taxonomy): Eukaryota > Viridiplantae > Streptophyta > Magnoliopsida > Poales > Poaceae > Avena > Avena longiglumis. The sequence goes on along the minus strand of CP125978.1, from coordinate 497,969,589 downwards.
CACACACGTTTGAGGCACCGAGCAACCTCCGCCTCCTCGCTCCAGCGATGCAGCGGAAGCACAACTCTTTCTTGCGAAAGCCACAGGAACATGTATCTCGCTAGTCCGAGACCATGGGGATAAATACTAGAGGGAGAGAGATCCTTCATGAGGAGGTGTGAGTGAGAGAGAGAGGAGGGCTCCTTTTATAGGGAGGGGGCACCCAAGGGGCCATGCGCCCAGCCATGGGGCTGCCCCCACCTCTTCCACATTCATGTGGGTGGACACTCCACTCACTCAAATGCCTTTCAATTCCCTCCACTCAAAAACCCACTCAAATTCCCATTAAATTTCCACCAAATTTAATGCAAACTCTTATTAAATAAAACTCCTTTTATTTATTCAGAATTTTTTCAATTACTTTAATGACAAACATTCACATATAACCCCTTGCTAGTATTTCATTTCACATGCAGAAACACTTTCTGCAATTTCACTCGAAAACCCGTTTCGGTATTTAGTGAAATAAATTTCTGCGCTTGTTATTCTTTTCGGCATGAAACTTTTGCTCCAAATGGATGTCGGTGTCTCTTAAGTGTGTCACCCTACAGTTCGTGAATAATGCGGACATGGTCGAGACCCCTCTCGGATCAATAATCAGAAGCGGGATCTGGAGACCCATACTAACTCCCACACATTCAACGATGACTTTCTTGTGATCGTCAGAACCTTTTAAGCTAGTATCTTAATCCCTTTGTTTCGCGATATATTACATGTCCGAGATTCGATCATCGGTATCTCCATACCTAGTTTTATCTCGTTACTGACATGTACTCTTTTCTCGTTCCCGTGATATAACATTCTAGTGATCAAATCACTTGCTTGCAAGCTAATCAATGTGATATCACCGAGAGGGCCGAGAGCATATCTATCTGTCATCGGGATGAACAAATTCCACTCTTGATCCATGGGCCTCAACATAACACTTTAGTAGTTCTGAACCCATCTTTATAATCACCCTGTTACGGTGCGACGTTTGATGTTATCAAGAAACTCTTCCGGTGTTAGTGATTGACATGATCTCATGGTCTAAGGATTAGGATCACTTCGTAAGTTGTTATAGCAATATAAACTCAATGACTTTGATCGTAATGCTATACTTCGGATGAATGTTCATCACACCATTACACTAATGTTGTGACCTTGTTATTAACAACATCCAATGTCCATGATCAGGAAACCTTTGATCATCTTGTTAATCAACGAGCTAGTTTATAAGACAGGCATAACTAGGAACTTCCTTTTTGTTTATTAAACACACATGTATTAACGTTTCCGTATTAATACAATTATAGCATGTAAAATAAACATTTATCATAAATAAGGAATACGATAATAACCACTTTATTATTGCCTCTCGGGCATATTATCTTCAGTCTCCCACTTGCACTAGAGACAATAATCTAGTTTGAAAACTTTGCGTATTGAACACTTATGGCTTTCCGGTGTTCCATATACGCGATTGTAAGTGGTTAACATAATCTACGGATCTGATACTTTCAGGTCCGTGTGTATTTGCATATCTTTGCGTCTCCACGCATCACTCATTCTCCAATGAGATGGCATTGTATAAATTTGGTCTTTCGGTGAGACCTTTAGTTCCTTGGGGTTAAACCATGTCGATACTATTGTCATACAATATATATTTAGTGTTAGGCCATTACGAACCACACCTTAGTTTGATTTCAAACTACTTGACACAAATTCCCTCCTTTGCTGCTACTATAGCAGTCATATACTTAGTCTTTTTGTTGTAGTATTTGTCACAGTGTCTTAACTATGGATTTCATCCAAATCCATCATGGAATCTCCTTTCCATTACATTGTGCCACCCATAGTTTAAATTGGGATAAACTTAATTTGTATCTTGTGACAAAACTAGTATCAATGTAACACTTTACAATGAACTATTTGTAATTGTTTGTCACCTCTACACAAATATATTCTTAGTTCTTCCAAAAGATTATAAGAATATCCTTACTATCGTCCAATGATCATTTTATGATTCATTCTGGTATATGCTCATAACACTTAGATCATAGGACATATCTGGATGTGTACATATCATGGTATGATTGATCAAAACATCCTTGTGATTTCACTCATCAAGTGTCAAAGCACTTGAATCTTGTTTCACTTATCAAGTGTCGATACACTTGAATCTTGATTTAATTCCTTTCCATGCGACAAGAACCGTTTCTTGTCGTTTCTATATTGAACTCCTTCAATATCTCATATATGTACGTTTAGCATAACCATATTAGCGTCACGGTCTATCCACTATAGACTTTCATGCTAAATATTTGGGTTTTGCCTAAGTCTTTCATCGAAATGAAATTCTTAACCTTTGTCAATAAAAGATACATCATTTCTAATCAACAAGATGTTCTCCACATAATATATTAGAAATATGTCTCAGCGCTCCCACTTAATTTCTTGCAAATGCAAGCATCTTCATCGTCTCCTGATGAAAAACTCATTTTTTATCATGGTGAAGATTCTAACTCCGCGATGCTTACTTCAACCGTTGAAGTTTGCATGCCCTTTTAGCATCCTTTAAATTTAACAAAACCCTTTGGACCGTGTCATGTACACGTCCTAGGTAACCATTCTATTAGAAGAACTTTGTTTTGTTTATTCATCTACCATATACCAAATTATATGTAGTGGTTGCTACTTTAATCCGTCTAGACTAAATATCGCTATGAAAGATCAAATCTTGTCATAGTCAACTCCTTGAACATTGTCATAAAATACTTTACGACATGTCAATTATTTCATAGATGTGAAACATCCATGTTTGTTTCTTTATAGATCCAAATACGACCGATTGGTTTTTACACCTTTCCGGAGGGTCTTCCAAGTTCAAAACTTGATTTCTCGTGTATGGAACTATCACGGATTTTATGGTTTCAAGCCATTTGATGGAGTCAGGGCCCATCATCGCTTCTTTGCATATAGTCGGTTCATCATTGTCAAACAATAATGATTTACTCTCAAATCTTAGTATTTGATTGTTTATCCGACCTACTTGGTTTAATAGGAATTTAGATCTCCGTGACCACAACCTTTGAGGCACATAAACCATGAGCATTATGGCTGCCTCCGGAACGATTTCCGACACTGCGCAACTCAGCACATATAGCTAAGGTTCGTTAACCTTATCAAAGTTCTATTGTCCTCCCACTTAACTTTTATGAAAATTCCTTCTTCAAGAAACTTCATGTTTCAAGAGACAAACCCTTTTGTCCTTGGTGTTATGGAGGAATAACCAATTGTTATTCGAAATAATCTACAAAGACATGCTCATCCGAATTCGGTTGTAAACATCTTACTTATGTTTAGCATACCAAAATTTAAGAAATGACAACTTGGGTTTTACCCCAAACCATAACTTCCATGGTGTCATTTCAACGGATCAAGATGGAGCTCTTTTCAGTGTAAAAGCGGTAGTCTCTAAAGCTTTAATCTTTTAAAACATAATGGCAGTTTTATAAATAACACCTTTGATCTAACCATGTCAAACAAGGTTTCATTACAAATATCAAACACTCCATATTTCTATGGTGTTTCGGGATATGTAAATCTAGGTGTTTTGCTAAACTTGCAACTCAAATAAATCCCTTTATGATAAAATCATAATTCATTATTTTCTTGTTACACCTGTAACTCAAACAAATCCCTTATGATAAAATCATAAACCATTTATTTTCTTTACAATGATTTTCCATTTTATCTTGAAAGTCTTTGAAACGTTTTTTAAATATTTCATACTTCTTTCTCATTAAGTGAATATTCACTCAAATTTCCGGAGAAAGCATATGAAGTTGAAACCCATCGCTTACGACTACACATAATGGATTACATACATTGATATGTATAAATTCCAATAATTTAGTCGTTCGTTCTTCTTTGGCCTTTGAATGAAGTTTTAATTGTTACATGGAAAGTCTCACAAGCGTCACTTGATCAAATCAAACACTCCAAAAATCCATAAATATGGAGATTCTTCATGTTTTTTTGCAAATATAATAAATAATAATAATAGTTCATTATAGAGTATTCGTTTTCGGTTCTCCCGGTGTAACGCACATGCATTTTTACTAGTTAATATAATGGGGCAAAGCTTTTGCCCCGCTAGTTTAAAAAAAAAAAGTGAGAGATGCCGCTTCAGTTCAACTTTCAAACATTTATGCATGCATGCACCTAATTAATGAGCGTTCAGACAGGGCAATGTGTTCTTTAATGATGTTGCCGAAAGTCGTCGAGTACACAAATGCAGATTCGTGTCTCTAGTTTCCCTGGACTAGCATAGCTGCATATCTTGGTTCAGGTTGTTTGATTGTCATCTTATTGAAGGACTGATTTAGGCTGTGTGTGTGTGTGTATTGTGTGTGTACTATTAACACGACTACGCAAATGCTTCAGGCTAGGTAGTGGTAGTAGACTGACTGGCGAACAAGCTTCAGGCGTGGTGAGATTGGAACGCTTGCTTGCTTGCTTGCTGGGTCTGTTCTGTCGTGGGTCGGAACACAGAGCAAAGTGGACGCGGGTCCCAGTCGAGCGCGCGGAAGGCACCAGCACCAGCGCCTGCTCGTCCAGGAAACCCACGTTGATTGGCCCAAAGATACCGAGCTAGGCTATGGCCCGCTTCATGAATGATCATCTTTCAGTAAGCGAGAATCACGCAGAGAATAAATCGCCGTGAATCGTGGTGATGAAACAATGCCCATATGATTGCAGCAATATAAATTGAGATTCTGGTCGTTACCTTTTCTTTCTCGGTGAAAAAAATATATATGGACGTCTCTAAACCCGGTGACAGCTAGAAATGTTGCCGGGGCCGGCCCTTTGGGGGGACATGCGGGGCAGCCGCCCGTGCCCAAAAAAATAGGGGCCCTCCTAGGAATATGCTATATAGGCATGCCTAATGTATATCATAAAAAAATATATTTTTTACTAGGATGGTGCCTTAATTAGGCCATTTTTTTCGCTGTCGTAGACTCTGAGCCGAGGCGATCGATACGGAGGACTGGCGGAGGCCAACCGCTCGACTCCCGGTCCCAGACGGCGTCGGTCGCTTCGCTTCCTCCCAGGCAAACGAAGCCAACAATTGATTGTACGATTCCTGTCCGAGTCCTGTCGCCTCCGTTGGATCGGAATATCGGATCAGGATTTGGGAGCGGGAAGCCTCGATGCCCTCGACGATCGACGCCAGGCGCGAAATGGAGACCATCGACGAGATGATCGACCGCATGGCTGCTGGTCCGGTGGTCCGCCCCCGCCCATGTCTCCGTCGGTTACGTCCTAATTCTTAGTTCTTAATTCTAATTATAATTGTTGGTAGCAAGCGAGATTATGGCACCCTAATTCGGTGCTAAGAAAAGAAAAAGGAGAGAACAAGAGAATAAATTAATAGAATCATTGAGACAATTTTTTTATAATTTTTTTAAGAGCAACACGAGCACTTTTTATAAATGTCTTCTATGAAGTTTTTTGAGTTTGCCGGAGAAGCGAATCGTTATCCTAATATTTCTATCGCTTATTAGATCTTATTTATTATACTCGTGACTTTAGATCTTATTTATTATACTCGTGACTGTTGCATCAGCTGAAAAAAGCTTTTCAAAGTCAAAATTATTAAAAAACTATTTAAGATCTACAATGTCTCATGAGATGTTAAATGTTTTGGCGACTATACATCGAGAAGAAGTTAGTGGACGAGATTGATATTGATTCCATCGTCACAGACTTTGCTTCTAGGAATTTTGAGAAATCTTAAGTTATCATGTGAACGTTATTATTTTTATATAAATATTATAGTTGGAAGTATAATTAAACTATTTATTTTTCATCATCTTATATATGAATAAAAATTATAATAAGAGACCCAAAATTTTAGTTTGCCCAAAATATCAGGACCGGACCTGAATGTTGCAACCTCCCATACACCCTTCTAAGAACCTCACCTGCAACTCACATGCGCATAAATCGTTATGCAAATCCAATAGATTAGAATCTCACTGAGCTGTAACTTAATGTCCAATCGACCGGGAATTAGCGAAGACCAAAAAACATTGTCACGGCGGTAGGGAGGAGAACGCAGGCGCTAGACGGAGCCCCCTCGCCATCGACGTCTTTGCGGCTCCGGCCAGCGGTGGCTTCGTGGGAGCTCGGATCTGGAGGCGACAGCCTCTATCGGAGTGGGGTGGGTGGCGATCTGGTGGATGAGGTGCCGGCGATGGGATTCTGCTGGAAGACCTAGATCGGCTCTCTGTCCCTAAGTGTCCGCTCGTTCCTTTCTACGGAAACCGGCCGATGGTGTGGGGATCGCTGTGTGGGATCTTATAAAGAAGATGGTCCTTTGGTTTCTTTCGCACGAAGACGAAGATCTGCTTGATGTTTGTCCTCGTTGATCTGGTCTGGAGAGGCGGCTCCCGGAAGGCTCCGTCGACGAACTCCCATGGGCGTATCATGTCTGGAGATTGCTGGATCGAAGCTCTATTGTTTGTTCCCACTAAGTGTCATTCTTAGAGCCATGGTAAAGTCAGATGCGGAGAATATCAAGAAAGCGGAAATATGAGGGCAGCGATGGTGATTTTTGTTCTTGTGGCGACGCAGAATTGGATGCGTGATTTGGGACTCGTTGCAGCGACTGTTGGTGCGGAAAGACAACACAGGGGGAGGTTCCGGTCTTATCTTGCAGGGTGAAAATCCAAGATCTGTCCTTAACTGGTTGTGCCTGGCAATAATCTTGTTGAAGACATTGTTTTGTGAGCAAGGATTTTCTCCAGGTGAAAAACTATGGTCTTTGATCGGAAAATGACGGTGTTTGGGCACTGTTTCTTTTATAAAGGCGTTGTTATTGGAGTGGAGGACTATTGGTGTTGTTCTGATGGTGTCAGTGTCGTTGCTTTGAGGATTAGTTCTCTGTAACAGGACTTTTATTTTTTGTAATTCTTTTTTTCTGAGCTATGTGCATCCGTAGGGCCGCTAGGGCATGCGTTGTTGCAGATGCTGGGTGTAATTGGTATCCCTGTGATATTAATATATACTCTTTTCCAAAAAAAAAAGTGAAGTATCGAGGCGGCGCCGTGGTCAGGACGCAAAATAAAAAGATGAATACGCCATTACCACTATATAGTACTTTTTTTTAGGTTGGTCAACATTTTTTGACAATCAATATCATGATATATTTAGAATAGCGGATATTACAGGGTAAATATACGTGAGCCGTGTTAAACTATTAAAAATAAAGTTTTAAAAAGTAATAAATTGTCGAGGTCTTCAAATTCTTTCTTTTCTCATGACATAATCTTGTACTTTTTCAAAAAGGGACACAGAAAAACCGCACGGATGCCAAACCACATACTTGTAAATACCAACATGGTTCTCCCATAATTTTAATTTGAGCCGCAATGTCAAGGCTACGTGCACGCGCGCAATCATTATAGTAATCAACCAATATCACCAAAAGTATCAACACCAATATTACATAAAAGACAAACTGAACAAACTAGTCGACATAGCTGAAGAACCAAGAGTAAGAATCACCATTACTGAGGATGTGTCATCCATGATAGATATTACAAGGACAATATTCCTTGAGTCAATCACCAAAAACCATCCAAAACGATCCGACGAAGAAAGATCTGAAAGTTTATCCCTAGGAAAATTTGATCTTTTAACATCACCATTGACGTCTGTAAGGAACTCTCTTCGTCAAAATAATAACCGAAGAACACTTATTGAAAAAGTTGTCATCTCAATGACAAGGAGACCAAGAAAAAGACAACCACAAAAACCGAAACTAATATGCTGAATGAACTAAATTATTGAAAAAATCTATCCATAGATTAGGTTATCCGCACCTCTCAATGTCAACTAGGAAGATCGAAGGAATGGGAACCGATGAATGGAGGAGACAAAGTTGCGGAGGCTAGAATTTTAGTAGGTATGCCGCATGTTTGTAATCTTAATTATGGCGAGGGAGCCACCGTCTAGAAGTATGATATGGCCAAGTATCCATGGATCTTCGCAAATGTTGATTTGGTCTCCATCCCCAACCCTCCAAATACATCCACAATTAAACTTGTTTGTATTTCATAAATAACACTTTGCCAAGTAAAAGAGCTCCCACCGTTTAGTTTTGCCTTTAGAAGATTACTATCAGGATATTATTTACGGCCATCAACACAAGTGTGCATAGTGAATTTGGTTCTCCCATTAATCTCCAACATTGTTTAGCTAGCATAGTGGCATTGAAAGTATGCAGATCTCGAAAGCTAATCCGACCTCTCTCTTCTGGCATACACATCTTTGACCAAGCTACCCGATGATTTTTCTTGCAGTCATCGTGCTCACCCGACCAGAATTACGAAATAGCATCAATGATTTCTTATATTTTTTTAGATATTTAATATTATCATTGCAAATACTAGTATAGCTTGAGCAACCGCTTTTATTAAAAGCCCTTTTCACCAATGGACAACATCTTCTCCTTCCATCGTGTTATGATACCTAACACTCTTTCAACAAGGTATGTAAAGATCTAAGAAAAAGATAATAGGAGTACCAACCATAGATATGTAAATTTATTTATTTACTTTGGATTGAACCAAAATTCTATGGTAGTGTTCCTTGTTGAACTGGTGCGTGGGACCCACCATTACAAGTGTGGGCCGGACAGGGCAGGCCGCGAGCGTACGGGCAATGGCCCATCCTACTAGCAGCAGCACCACCACCCGCCTCGACGGCCTAGTGATGGCGGTCTAGCATAGTGGCAGTGTAGTTGTACCGGTACTGGGCACCTTCCTCCTCCTCGCCATCCCTTCGCCACCAAGGCTCCATTAACAATTCCCACCCCCGCCTCTCTCCGTCCCCGTCGCCTCGCCGCAGGGCTCTCCTCCGGCGCCCGATGGCCGCGCAGGAGATCCACCAGTTCGCCGAGTGCATCACCTGCCACGCATGGAGCCCCGACCACTCCAGTAACGCCCTTCCCTCTCCTCTCCCTCTCCCCTACGCTCTAGATCTCACGGCCCTCTGATTTGCTCCTCAATTCGCCGCGCCCTGTAGGATAGCTCCGAACGCGACCGGTTGGTAGCCGTACGAGTCGAATTCAAGGCGGGTTCCTAGGGTTTCGGTCAAGCCCGTCGATTACCTATCATTTCCAACACCCGGGTGTTTTTTCACAGGACAAGTCATCTGATGTTTCCCAAAAGTTAACTGCGGTTCATTTCTAGGAGCAACCTGTAGGGTGGTCCGCTGCTTTTCGTTTCACGTGCTGCGCGATTCCTCATTCGGAATGCTGAGCATTTCGTGATTTATATGGGCTGTCGGTTGGTGCCAGGTAAATGCCCTGTTGCGGTGCTTTCACTCATACTATATTGGGGTAGTATAGGTGACATGAAACAAACCCAGGTGGCTGTGCTTAGATTTCCATGCTGGAAACCCTTCCGCATGTGTGAGAGGAATTTTCACCGGCGAGTTGATTTGGGCATCTAGAACAAAATCTAGCAGTTGACCAAACAAGTTGGTGATTTCTGTGAATCACACCGACCCATGTATTGCCATGCTGTAATCCTGTTACCTAGTACGAGCCCTTGCGCTTCTGAAAATTGTGCGGAAATGTTTCTTTCTGCTGCTAGCTGACTGCTCTGTGGTATATGTTGTCCTTTCAATTGATCATAGAAAAATAAACAGCAGTAGATAATACAATCTGCTTCTAATGACAAAACTTCATTCACTGCCTTCTAATACTGCTAACACTACTTGGTTTTTTTCCTCCGAAATGAAAACACTACTAATATCTCACAAGTGTTCTCATTCTGCAATTTATAAATGTATGTGGCTTGTCAGTTGGTACTTTAACTTGGACTTGGAACCTTTTCTTTCTTTCAGTGATTGCATTTTGTCCAAATAACACTGAAGTACATATTTACAAGTTCATTGCAGACAAGTGGGAGAAACTTCATGTTCTTTCCAAGGTAGTATTTCTGACAAGTGCCATAGCATCTGCACTTGGACTCTCTCTCATCAAATATTTTCATCTACTAGTGTTTAATCAGGATGTAATTAATTCGGTTTTGCTAGTTCTTCTCAGTCGCCTCTTTTACCGTTCGATTTACCTCGTGATTCGTGCAAAGTGAAAGTTACACATGAGTTGCAACTAGGGTGTAACTGAGAATTTAATGAGTTGCAACTAGGTTGCAACTGAGAATTAGTACAAATATTATGAGTTGCAACTAGGTTGCAACTGAGATTTTACTAGAAATATTAGGATGACATCAGCGACTTAGACATAAGAAGTTCTCAGGCGCCTGAGATCTAGACACTCCCTAATTAATTAACTCGATTTATTTTTATTGTTATATCTTGTAGCATGATCAAATAGTGTCTGGAATAGACTGGGGTAGATCTACAAACAAAATCGTCACAGTCTCACATGATCGAAACTCGTAAGTGTTCAGGCTTAAATTTCTAATGTTAAAGTATATTAATTGTGCCTCTTGTTCAAAGCGAATACAGACATGTTTGTTCCATTTTACTTCCTGCAGATATGTTTGGACACAAGAAGGACAAGACTGGGTACCTACCCTTGTTATTCTCAAGCTGAATCGTGCAGCTTTGTGTGTCCAATGGAGTCCAAAAGGTTCGTTTAATCTTCATACTTATATGCAAGCACATTTCTCTTGTCTCTTTTGTTACTGAATGATCCTATTATCCAAGGCTTTTAACTTATGTTTCTTGGTTGGTTCTGATCACTTCCCTCCCGTAATAGAACATAGCTGCACATTAACTTTTTTTGAGAGAGCACATTAACTACTTAGCAACCAACCATAAGTGAAGCATATGTAGCTTGACATTCTGCTCCCTCTAAAATTCTTTCTATTCTTTGCAGAAAATAAGTTTGCTGTGGGAAGTGGTGCCAAGTCTGTATGCATTTGCTACTATGAACAAGAGAACAACTGGTATTGGTCGCTGCCACTTTCTTTAGTTGTGTACTATTTACTTGTTAACTTAATTTTCCGTTAATGATGCACACTGTCCTATACTCCCTCCTTTTGGGATTGCCAATTTGAACAACAAAATATGAATAGTATAGCATAAAAATTATATCATTAGAAACTTTAAAGGTTATATTTTCTAATGGTATAACTTTTATGACATATAAGTTATATTTTGTTGGTCAAATTAACAACCTAGGTATGCGCGTAGGACCTATAATCCCGAACAGAGGGAGTAATTGATAAGAGTGTTTTCTTCTGTTCATGCATTTATTGAAGGAAATGTGTCATTGTTGATGTGAGTTCTTGGACTGTTTTGATTCTTTCTCATGCTGCAGGTGGATCAGCAAGGTTATTAGAAAGAAGCATGAATCTTCTGTCACTAGTCTTGCGTGGCATCCAAACAATGTGAGCATCATATTATGCCTCTCTTCGAAGTTGTGCGAACAGAACATAATAATCAGTAGTGAACAAAATAAGGGGCAGTTATTTTTGGTTTGCTTTTATGATGGTTCTTTTCTTTATTGATCGTGAGTAATGATAAGTGAAAAACCAAAATCCTCTATGCCCCCCTTCCTTCTTCGCGCACACGTTAAATGGAAAGTTTCCATAGACACATGGCAGCTGAATTCCTCTGTTTATTTAATCCTAGTTAATTTATGGTGTGGCTGAACTTGATGTGATGTGATTCTGTTTGCTACAGTTGTTAAATGCAATATTAACATCTATATGCACAGGGTTTTCAAAAAAAAACATCTATATGCACTGGTATTACCATCTATATGCACGACCTGTTCCATTGAATGCAATATTAACATGTCTTCTTTCATGGTCCTTCAGATACATCTTGCAACAACTTCTGCCGATGGTAAATGCAGAGTATTCTCCACTATCATCAAGGGTGTAGATACAAGGTGGACCTTGCCAATCTTATTTTTGAACTGAAAATCTTGCCATTGGTATAGCTATTAGGATATTCCAAATGCTTTAGCTGTCTCACACTTTTCTCTCTCTTTCTGATCAGAGGATCACAATCGAGCGCCTCTGCTGATTGGAAATTCGGAGAGGTATGCTACTTATTGATAAGTTAATAAAGTGCTGTCACTGGCATGTAATATACATCTCAGACTATACTCCTTTCGAATGAGCTTCTTTCTTTCTTTGTCTTATTTACTAATGACATGCAATTGAACATCTATGGCTTCATGAGTAGTTAGGAAGTTATGTCACATATATTAATTTTTTTAGCACTTTGTGCCCTATCTGTACCTAAGAAGTAAAACAATAGTTCATCTGCTGATTTACAAAGTTAGTTTCCGACCAATGTGGTTACTTATTTTCTGTATGAAGTCCTTGACCTAAATCTTTTATTTCGTCGAAAGGCTAAGAACCCATGATCCGATTGGTTTAGAATATTTGCAAGACTATGCTGATCATTTTGTGTGTTCATGCTTGTAACACTTTCTTCTATTCGGACACAGCAAATTGCTCAACTTGATCTAACAACTACTTGGGCATTTGGAGTAAGTTGGTCACCAAGTGGAAAAACATTGGCTTATGCAGGTTTTCCCTCCTATTTTCTTGTTTCCAAGAGTACCGTTTATTTGCATTACTTTCAGCAGCCATTTTTAATTCATAATAAGCCAATAACCATTTTCTAACCGATATTTGTTACATGCCAAGTGTCTTCATCAGCATCATCTTTTAACATGTATTTCCATTGTACTGACACACGGATACCCTTCTGGCATGGTAGTTGCCTTGCAAGAATTGATTATAGGCCTCTCCATAGTTCACCTTTTCTCCTGTTCATTTTGAACATTGTTGAGATTAGGAGTGGTTTCTACAATTTTCTTTTTCTTTTTTCCCCACAACGCCTTGATATATCCATGGGACTCTAATGTGCAGCCCCCCCTGCAAACTTTTATGTATATTGAATTGGTGTGTCTTGTGTTCTTGTCAGGGCACAGTTCCATGATTTATTTCGTTGATGATGTTGAAGCATCTCCTGCCGCACAAAATTTGGCACTGCGCGATCTGCCTCTCCGTGATGTGGGTCAGCATTTTCCCTTTTGCTAGTATTTAGTTGCATGTGATGATCTCCAAATTTCATAATATTTTGTGAACTCTTCAAACTTTCAGATTCTTTTCGTTTCTGAAAAGATGGCGATTGGTGTTGGATTTGACTGCAATCCTTTGATATTTTCTGCAGACGAGACTGGACTTTGGTAAGATGAATGTGCATAGCAATTCTTTTGTCAAACTAGCTGTGCTTTCTTCTCATTCTGGCAGTGCTTTGAAGTGAGTCACTGCATCCTGTAAAATGATGTGAATTGTTAGCTTCATCTTGAGGCACCTTAAGGTTGCCATTTCTTGTAATCCCATAGTATGCTGCCAATTTGTTGCATTACTCAATCTTTGACACATGGCAATAGCTAAATTACAGGGTATGCTAGTAGCTACTTTCTTTCTTGATACTTGTCTTCAGTGTTCTTTCTTTTGGCCATGATCTTCTTTTGTAACAAAATGTATGCATATATCTACTGTAGGAGTTTTGTCAGATATTTGGATGAAAGGAAAGTTACTCCATCTGCTTCAAAAGCCTCACAGGTCTCCAATTCACCACCAACCCCAGACAATAGTTTATGTTGGTAGATGCTTTATTTCTATTATGCCTCATTGTATGCTGTCAAAGGTGGATGCTATTTATTCCTTGTTCATGAGAATGACTGTTCTGTATCTCTAGAACTATGGTGAACTACATCCTGAATGAATTAGTTGTTGGCTATTTGAGTTGTACACAGGCATGGGTGTTAGATGTTCTGAGGTGGTGTTTTGTTAGTTGCATGAAGTGGTTTTCCTTTACATGAACAATCTGGTCCCCTCTACTTGGAGGTCAAACCTCTCTAGATTTTGACAAAGAGCAGTAACTTGAATGAAACTGGTACTCTGCACAATGCACACGACAGCTGATCTTACTCAACTATTAACAAGTGACCGCTATGGCCTCTTCTGACTTCCGTAGTTTGCTGTTTCTAAATGGCGGAAGGTAATGGTTAGGTTACTGAAGCTTATGTTAACTATATGCTTCCAGTTGCTGCTTTTCAGATGCTAAAGTTATAGAGACCGTGTGGAGGAAACAATCATTTCTTATCGTTTAGAGCTATTTGAATATCTTAGTTGAAAGAAGGCAGTGGCTAATACTGTACCAATTTATGTTTCAGCTCTCTGAAGCCCTGGGAAAGCTATATGGCCAATCGAGGCAAGGTAGCAGTGACACTGTTGAACCATCGAAGCCTCGTGGTTGTGCTCATGAAAACTGCATAACGTAGAATCCCTACTTCCATATACTGTCTTCCGGTGACACATCCTCATCTTTGATATATGCTAATTATTTCCTTGTATTCCCAGCTGCATCGTACCCTTGAGAAAAGGCAGTGAGAGTATTGTCAAGCGGTTCAGCACATCAGGTTCAAAATATATCGAACTCTCCTAGTGTTTCCATTGTTGTGTTTTGAACAATGTCTTGACACCTTTGTCTCATGGCTGTAGGATTGGATGGTAAGATCGTGGTGTGGGATCTTGAAAACCACGTCACCATTACACAGTAGCTGGTGGATGGACTCGCGGCGCCTCATGACGTAAACCATTTCTTGGCAGCAGGCCCTGCAGGTTTTGGAAGAGATCCAGGGCCAGGTAGATTGCTTATTTTTTGTTGTACCTGTACACAAACCATCTCTTAGCCAGCTAGTACTAGCTACTTAGCTTTAGGGGTCATCACTATAAGCTGGTTTTCATTTTTTCTTCTTTTGGAACCGAGTCGGTCTTTCTGAATTTTATGATGTAACACCTGTATAATCCTAGTTAGGAGGCAATGGCGTAATTGACACAGTTCCCCACCTTTTTTTTGTTCAGTATCCCGTGTAAAATAACCACACCTAAACTCACCCGAATGCTGCGCTGAGAGACTCAGCTGGATGATGATGATGCAATCTGTGTGTAGTATTTTACTGATGAATGAAGCGTGAAACCAGGCCGTGTTGCTATGTGGCCTGCGGGGACCATCTGCCCTGTTCGCCGATCCCCATATTGCCATATGCTCTGCCCGATTCCCTATTGCTCCGTACTCCGCTGGAGAACATTCCAAAGTTCCATTCCACTGGGCCGGTCGCCTCTGGCTGTACCGTCCGGCCAAGAGCTGCTGCTGGTTCTCGCTTTGCTTCGGTCCTAATTAAGGGTTTAATAATAGTATACTAGTTCAGGCAAAATCTACAGGCGCCTCGGTGTGGATTTTGCACTGTGGGTGCTGACTCTCATGCAGAGCACACAATAGTGCGAAGAAACGATTTCTGATCCGTGTTCCTTCTCTCCCAAATGTTACATCAATCCTTTTTCTTTAGATTACATATATCCTTGGTATTTATATATTTCATTCACGTACTCTACTTAATTAGGCTTATACGTACGCTTGGCCCATGTCGCATGAGCGATGTAACGAGTGTACCAGTGAGGGTGTTGCGGTGATCAGATCAGATGGGGCTGCCGAAGCCGAAGCCCCAGGAGCAGCCGGAGTTGGCGTTGGCGCTCCACCTCCTGACGAGCTCCTTGTACTCCTCCTCCTCCACGATGGCGGCGCCCACCTTGCTCTTCCACGCCTGCTCCGCCGCCTCCGCCTCGGCGTCCGGATGAGCGAGTCCAGTCCGAGCCAAGGTCCAGCCCACGTCGAGCTCACGCCAGCCCCTTCTCGATCTCCTTGTTCGCGCCAGCTCCGCCCAGACTGTCCTCCGGATCGCCAGAACTCGTCCTCCACCTCCTCCACGTCCAACCCCGCCGCCCCGAAAGCTCCATGAACAGCACGGCTTCGTCCTCCTCTTCGTCGTCGTCGCTGGCGGCGTAGGCCTCTTCCGGGTTCAGCGCACGCCGAGACCCCGACGAGATTTTGCCCTTCTCCATCGTGATGAACCCCGCCACCTCCTCGTCGTCCTCCACCCGCCCGAACGCGCCGTCGTCCATCTCGGCCACCGAGTTCTCGATCGTGATGAACCCGCCGCGGTCTGACCGGAGCGACGTGGCACGGCGCGCAGAGCCTGACGTGTCCACCGCCGCCGGTGGCCGGTTCCGGAGGCAGCTCAGGTCCGGCAGGCAGGACGCGTAGGATCCCTTGCCCTTGCCCTTGTTCTTCCTCTCCCGCGCATGGCCTGTCACGTCACACACATATATGCCCATGTAATTAGCGTGCGTGCACCATCTGATGATGAGTAAGATAACATGCCAAGTGTCACATCGAACAGTGGCGACTAGGGCTCGTTTCTTGTTAACTATATATGGAGGCTAGAAGCTATAGCTAGGTCTATAGAAGATTAATCTGGATGACCCTGTTGGATCTCTAGAATTTTGATGCATATATTGCATCTGTAGTGACATCGTACGGTACGTACCGTTGGGGTCATGGATCATCTCCTCCTCCTCCATCACTCGGCAGTAGACGCTCACGGTGAGCACCGCGCCGGCGGCGGCCCCGCCGAGCGGGAAGCTGAGCGCCTTGCCGCCGAACCTCGGGTTGTTGCTCTCGTCCGCGGCGGCCTCGGCCAGGTCGACGGGGAACGCGCCGAGGTCCCCTCCTCCTGCGCCGCTCGCCGAGTCCGCCACGAGCGCCGCCCACACGGTGAAGCTACGCAGCGTGGCGCCGCCCGCGCTGAAGTAGTGCAGGAACGTCTCGTCGAACGCGGCCGCGCCGCCGCGCGACACCGTCGCTGGCGCGGTGTGCTCCCCCTCGCCGCCCTTGCTCCTCCACCCGACCACCACGCCGCGGCCCTCGGCCGCGGGGGGCATGCCGGTGACGCGCTGCACCTGGAGGCACACGACGCAGCGCGGGCGCCGGGGCCGGAGGGCGCCGAGCAGCCGGCACTTCCACTGGCCCAGCGCGCCCCGGCCCGCGCCGGCGCCATGGACGACGCCGCCGCCTTCAGGGGAGCACATTGCCTTGTGATGCAGGAGGTTGAGCTCCTCCGGCAGGAGGGAGGAGGAGGCGTGGTGGTGCGTCTTGCTACTGCCCACCATGTCTGTCTCTCTCGGCAGCTTCTTGGAGGAAGGAGGAGAAGCTGGCTAGAGAGATCAGAGGGAGTTGAGTGCGTGCGATTGAGACCGATCGATCGAGCTGGGTAGTGTAGTGTGTGTGCAACAGGTGTAAAGAGGAGAAGGATATATATACTTCTATACACCAGAAGGTACAGTAGCTGTGATGATTTGGGGAGCATGGCATGTCTCACCATCGCCATGCATGTGGATGCAAGAGGAAGGGCAGGAGTGCAGGACGTGGGGGAGGCCGGTCCCTAATGTGGAAAGGTCTAGCTAGGGTTTTGAAAAGGGATAAAAAATGATGCACACAGCCTGATTTCTTACTGATTTGTCAATCACATTATTACACTTCACGGATCACATAAAATGTGAGCCAAAGGAAAATGACAGCCAAAAAAAGACTTAACATTATCCAATGTACTAGAATGCCACCATGAAGCTTAGCCAGGGTCGGTCCTGAGATTTCGGGGGTTCGGGACGAATCTAGAATTTGGGGCCCTAGAAGCACCAAATTGGTAAAATAGTGTATATGTAATATGTATATATTGGATGCCACTACTGACATTTATAGTGTATACAAAAGCCCTTTGATACGAAATAATGTACAAATATTGTTTTAACAATAATTCTAACATTTAGATATCCAAAGTTATTCATGATGGTGCACCAGTATAAATCATATAGTTTATAATACCTATAACTGCATTGTTATGGTTGTGGTGGGCACAATGGTCTTCTCTCTTCTCTCAACAAGTTGGTTTCTAGCTCATGTGCAGGAATTGGACTCGTAGACTCATATTGCATTATGTCCTTGCACTTTTGCGCTTGTAAGCGATCAAACAAATCAACACATGGTGGAAACAAAATTGACATTTTCCTTTGCCGACTTTTTGTCCATGGTAGAACCCACAGGTCCCATTTGTTATAAGTTAATTGCCACTACTAAAGTAACTATTGAAAATAAGTTTACATGGGCCCATCATCCATGGCAGATTAACTTGCCAAGTAAGACGACCTACCCCAAGTCTATGTGCTTATTTATTTGACTCTCCATTATCAAGTCTCAACGTGATATCTTCAAATTCCGCAGTTCCCAAATCAATATAGGGTGTGATGTGACCTACATCGATCAGTGAATAAGCCCCAACTCACTTAATCCTTTCATAGCTAATTTAAGGAAGACGAAAAAACTAAATCAAAGAAAAAAACCCAAAGCAAACGAAAAAGGCCCAAGTTCCAAGTCCAATGGAAAAGAAACATAACGCTTCGTCCTGGTATATATCACATGACAAAAAAAAACTCAGGACATGTTGCAATGGCGTTGCTACATGAGCTCAGCAGACACTCATGTAAGCTATCTAGGATTGGGGCCCCTTGGTTCCGGGGCCCGGGGCGGCTGCCCCTCTAGCCCTGCCCCAGGGCCGGCCCTGAGCTTAGCTGTAGATATGCTATGCGATCGTCGGTAGCCGTGTGCAGCCAATAGCCATAGGTTCCTGTTGCTCCGAAGGTAAAAGAACCGACCACTGCTGAATCCAGTGCAAAACCATATGGATAATCTGCAAAAAATTTATATGCCTAACTTTGCTAAACATAATGTTATTCATGTAGTTCAAATAGATCAACATAAAGCAGAAACACATATGCGTATTCTAGTCTTAATTCATCCTGGGACCTAGGTGTTTTGAATCATATAATCTTCCACTTAATCTCTTATATGTTTTCACTTTAACACAAGAGGATTATATGAATACACCGAGTTAATTCCATTTTGCACCACATTTTGGATCAATATTTTCGTTTTGCACTCCCCATTTTTATTTTCAATTCTTGGCGAACTCATTGTCTTTTGTTCATGTGATGGATGGTGAGGGTTCAAGATTTCTATGAAATTTCTGAAAGTTCGTATCGAAATATTTGTAGTCTCAAAATTTCAAGCCGGATTCAAACTATTTTCAAAGAAAATTTAAATTGTGTCATTTTGTGTCAAAATCTAGTCAATTTTGAGAGATCAAAACTCAAAAGAATATTTTTGGCGAGGTTCCAAACTTTTGTCTCACCGCATTTTTTGTTGAGATTATGATACCCAATTTGAAACATCGGACGTGGTAAAAAATCAAAATAAATGTTGTGCAAAATGGTCGGAACTCTAAAGTATAGTACATATTGTCAACTCATTATAGTTGTAACTTTTTTTCCAAAAAGGGAAGTATAACCCCGGCCTATGCGTCGGTTGATGCCCACAACCTTTTATTAAAAATTCAACATCCAAAAGTATTACAAATTATAGTTGTGACTGAACTAAACATGTTACAGTTTTGTTGGCCGCAAGTACTTTTTTCTTGCAAAAAACAGTCCACTACGGCTGCAAATTTTTATAATAAGATTGCACATTATTGGAACATTGAGAAAATGTGCTCTGTCGAGTACTTACCAACCAGCCCAAACTCCGGATTTGTTTTTCAGGGACATCATTGCAGAGCAATAAGCGTGTATGTACATCCTCGACAGAGCACCGTGGATGCATGTAGGTTACTGAAAAGGTTCGATCTGTAAACTAGCGACTTTCTTAGATTAATAGAAATATTTAAGAGGAAAGCCAAAAGGACTCAAAAGAAAAGGGCAAAAGAGCTTATACGAGATCCTACCACAATCAAAGGGACAACTAGTTAGAGTTGGCCCTGGCAACTTATATCTTATAGCCATCCTATCTGGAGGGAACAAAGAGCATGTGCCATGCAGAAAGTGAGGGAGATTAGCACAAGAATTATGCACAATTAGCTTTACTTAATCTCTATGTGGTCCTCACCCCTTGGTGATGGTGATAATGATCTGGCTATTAATTAACTAAGGCAGTAAACTTGCATGACAATTGACACTTGTCACAAGGGCCAAGGGGAGGCTCCAATTGTTTTTCTTAGCCAGGGACCAGCTAGTACACGACTTACCATCTCCAAGCATAGTCTCTGACCTTGCTTGAAGGGTCATTCAACTCCAACCTTGGACTTAGCCAATTCACACCCATGCAATTTGCTCGTTTATGTGTTTGATTTGATGTTTCCTAAGGGGCTATTAGGGGTCCAGTTCTAGGGAAGATTAACAGATGATTTGATCGATAAACTTATATGTAATATTTTCACGTACACCTGTACTTCTTGAGATCGGGTGATACATAGGTACTCCCTCTGATCCATATTACTTGTCATTAGATTGGATGTATCTAGCACTAAAACATGTCTAGATACATCCATTTTCGTGACAAGTAATATGGATCGGAGGGAGTAGCTAGCTGAGGACTGAGGTACACTCGTACCAATGTTTTGACTTGGTGTGAGTGTGTAGAATTAGCAAGTAAAATCAGTTAGTACATGGTATGGAATTTCATATGACCAAATAAGTGATCTCATCCACTAACTTGAATGGATGTTTAATTCCCTCATCGACCTTCTCTTGTGTTTAGCCACCATGCGTCCCGTCTAGTAGCTTCGATCCATGCATTCTCAGTCTCGAGAACAGGCGGCGACCATGACGTTACGTAATGATTGAAGTGGGATTTACAGCGAACGGGGTGATCGGCTATATAGGTGGTGGATGAAAGCCTAGGGTTGAAAACCCTTGGAAAGGCCTTAGCAGGATGGACTCAACAACCATGATATACAAATGTGTGTCCCCTTTTCTCTTCTGGAATGTATGATGAGTTTCTCCATTAGTGATGGCGTCATGTCATCTGTGACTTGTGTAAACCGATTTAGACTTCAATACCTTAGCCATCAACGTAGTAGTACATTTTAGTTGTGCCCATCGCATGGTATATATCGACACTAAGCATGTATGTCCATTGTATTTTTTCATTGGACAAGTGACAAGTGATCCCACTAACCGCACTTTTTTTTTAAAAACACAGTACAAATCGTAGACGCTCACAACACGAACATGCACCCACCCCCATGGACGCACACATGCACACCTTACCCTATGAGCACCTTCGAGAGACTGAGCTGGCGGATTAGGTCTTGAGATTGACGAAGTCACCATGGACGCTTCGCTTATTGCTGTATATTTCCCAATACCGATGTATCCACGACTCCATGTCATCTCAATTACATTCCGTTTGGAGCTAATGATTTTCATAGGAATGGAACCCCATGACCCCATTGAAAAGTTTCCTACGTTTGTCCTTTGCACCTCTTGTCCTTTGGATTGTAGAATTGGTTTTGAAGAAAATTCATATCAGAATCCTTCATTCCTATGTACCCGCCGCCACTGGCGGAGCTATGCCTAGGTCAGGAGGGCCACTGCCCCCAGAATTGGAGAAGTCTTTGAAGAAAAAGTTTATTTAGGGACTTGGAGCATCTCCACTCCTTGGACGAACCAAGGCCGAAAACCGGACCAATTTTCGGCCTGGGTACGCCCAGTTTCCCACTCGCGTAGCCAGACTGAGTTCCCAAGTTTGGCTAAATTCAGTTAAACTCGGCGAAATATGTGCGAATATAGGCGGATTTCATTAAGTAGGGCAAGGGCGCACATAGTACATCGGATTTCATAACTAGAAAAAGGCAGCCGCCATGGTCGACGCCGGACGCCGCAACTACAGGCCGAGGCGGGGGTGGTTGCCGGCCTCGATGTGCGCCATGACTCCGGCGAGAGTCCGCCCTGGAACGCTCCACCAGCGGCGGCGGTAAGCCGCATTGTTACGCGGCGGCGGCGGCGAGCCCGGCGGTCCGTCGTGTCGGGCGAGTTCCTCGAGGCGCCTGTCGGCGAAAAACTGCCTCCAGAAGACCAGGTTGCCATGATCCTCGGCGAGATCCGGGTCTTGCATGAAGGCGATAGCCGCCTGGATCTCTCCGGCGAGTTCGGGGTCTTGCATGGCGGCGATAGCCGCCTGGATCTCTCCGGCGAGGTCCTCTTCGGCCGCCACCGGCGGAACAGGAATCCCGCCGGCGCTGAGTTGCCAGCCTAAGGGGAGACGAGTGTCCGGCGGCGCCGTATAGCGCGCCTCGCGGAGCAGCCGGGCTTCCCACGGCGACAGCGTGCGTCGGCCCTCGGCCATGGCTTCTCGGCGGAGTTGAGGAGGAAGAAAGGTGCGAACGTCCAAAGTTCGCCGGAGTTGGGGGCGGTGTGAGAGACTGTGAAGAGAGACGACGAGATGTACGCCTTTTATAGGCGGAGTTCGGCGTCGAGGGCGGAAGGGGTGTAGCGGCGAGGGTCGGAAAAGGAAAACGGCGGGAAGGATGACGGCGACTTGGCTTCTGTCGCTGACAGGCTGGTCCACTTGGCCAATTCACTTCGTCCGGCGTTTCCAGGGCGTATCCGGGATCCTAGGTTCGGCCTGGGTAGTCTGGACGAAAGTTGGCCCAAATCCGACCGAAAAGAGGTCCCTAGGTACGCGACTGGGCCAATTTTCGGTGTCCGGACGTAATTTCGGTGTCCGAATCAACCTCGTGATAGGTGAGTGAGATGCTCTTAGAAGAGAAAAAATCGAGTGACAAGAGGAGGTACTGCCCGCTTGATAGTACGATCTTTAGTTTCTCCTTTGGAAAACCAATGCATGCAAAGCAGAGCCTCCCATCGAACCGTTTCCCCAAATGGGAAGGCGCATACATTGGCAAGATGCAATTTGCAGTATACTAGTACTCGAAAGCCCCTGATATCTGGTGATGTGACATTATTGACAACAACTGCTATAGCTCCGATGAAATCCCCGCGCGCGCACTTGTTCAAATCGGGAAGTGAACGCACGCACCGGGCCGTACGTACTCGCGATCGGGAATTGCCCAATGGAACGTCTCGCACATGAAGCTTGCGTCCCCCATGCATGGCAGGGTACACGCCGCTCGCATATTAACAACGTCAAATCGATCAAACCATTTTGGTTTTCTAATGAGCCGAGTCGCGAGCTACTCATTTAACTCGCGAGTTTTAAATTATAATTCTAGGTCTACCTTTACCTTTCATGGTCTTGTTGGATTTGAAGATGTGCTTTATATAGGAGTACTAGTTTTGAGCCGATGGTTTTTGGTCGAGGAGGAAAGGGTGCATGTATGCTTGTATATGTTCAACTCCAAACTAGGGATTATTAGAGTATCTCTAGCGCATTATAGCTGGTTCGTATTTTTTTTGGCCCATATGTGGCATCGAGGCCAAAAAAGGCCTTTCTAGATACCATAAAGAGCCAAACACTGGAATTTTTTTTTGTGGTAACCCGCATCGAGACCCATCCGTCCCGCATATATGCGGTGCTGGGGTGCCTGGATGCGGGATACTGCATCCTTTTTTCCTTCCTCTCCCACGCAGAAATCCTATTCTCCATTCTCCCTCATCTTCTATTCCGGTCACCTCTGCTGTCGAAAATCACATCGCCGACGCCCACTGCCGCGTCGACCCCTACCTACCCATGACCCGCCAACCGTGCCGCAATTTGGGTGGCCGTGGCCACGCTTCTCCGCACCGCGGTGGGAGCTTCGGCTCGCGAGCTCGCCCGCCGCTGCCGTCGAAGGAGAGGTTGTTGAAATACAGGGTGGGCTTTAGGCCCATCTACCAATTTCAGAAAAATCCCTACGGGCCCATTCATGGCAAGAGGAGTGGTGGGAGTTTAGTCCCACATGGCTAGTTGGGAGAGATTTCCACCAACATATAAGGTGAGCTCTTCTCCCACTAGTATGACTTAGTGTGAAGTGAGGAGAGGCGTTCTACACGCGCGCTCCCCTTTCGCCGCCCGCGTCACCTCGTCACGACGCAACCGAAACGACTAAAACATTTTGTCTTAAGTGCTATTAAGTACATGCATTTTCAGTAATTCATTATGGGTGTTTCTAGTAATTAATTACGACAGTTTCTTTCTGTTGAACCCTCTCGTATTCGCCTGTGCCTATATATTGGAGATCTCTCTCCTCCAAGCGATAGAACATAATCACTACCTCCACGCGCGATTGCTACTGCTGTTTTCTCTACTTTTGCTGCCATGGGTGATCCCATTACAGGAGAGGGGCTATTAGTTTTTTTGGGAGCGTCTTCTACGTGACTGCTTGATTTCGATCAACTACTTCCACGTCTTTGCCATCACTATGGCCACCGAAGCCGAACAGACTGCCGCTGCTTCCAAGATTGCGGCCGACAAGGCGACCGCCAGCGCTACTGCTACGGCCAATTGGCCTACCGGAGGATACACTATGATAATCCCTCTCTTACTTATTTCTGTGTGCATAGTACTAGTAATTTCCGTAGATGATTTCATGATTAGTCTAGTACTACATGATTTCATTACCAAATATCAGTATGTGCATGTCTAGGTCATGTTTTATTTCTGGATTAATATAATGGAAATACTGCTTAGATTCTCAATAATCCAAAAACCTAATTTCTGTAGGCAATTTTCAATTCAAGGCTTTTCCGTTGCACTGAAACCATCCCCGTTTACGAGAACATACTTTAAGCGTTGGCAGACCAAAACCACCTTATGGCTCACGGCGATGAACGTGTTCTGGGTCGCCAGTGTTACTCTTAATGAAACGATTACTCCTGAACATGAGAAGGCGTTTAGGGAGGCCACCGTCGTCTTTGTTGGAGCCGTTCTGAGCGTGATCGGACATAAGTTGGTTGATGCATATTTACATATGCGGGTTGCCAAAGACTTATGGGAGGCGATCGAATCTAAATTCAGCGCAACTGATGCTGGGAGCGAGATGTATACTATTGAGCAGTTCCACGATTACAAAATGGTTGAAAACCGTTATGTATTCGAACATGCTCATGAGATACAATGCATCACTAAGGAGCTTGATCTTCTTAAGTGTGATTTACCGGGCAAATTTATCGCGGGATGCATAATCGCTAAGCTCCCTAATTCGTGGAGGAACTTTGCTACCACTCTGAAACACAAGAGGCGTGAATTCTCGGTAGAGGATGTCATCGGCCATCTGAGTGTCGAGCAGAATTCGAGAGCAAAGGACTCACACAGATAAGGGGCCGAAGGGACTTTTGTTTCCAATGTGGTACAAAAGAACTTCAACTCCCACAAGCCCAAGGGGGAGATTGGCATCAAACATAATACCGAATTCAAGAAGAAGGGTAATAAGACCTTCAAAAAAGATAAAAAGAAAGGTAGATGCTTCACTTGTGGTTCAGAGGAACATTGGGCAAACAAGTGCCCGAACAAGTTCAAGAAAGCAGGACATGACTCAAAGTCTGTCAACATGATTGTGAGCAACAATGAGAATGGGGCATCTGAGTATGGTAATTTGTTTACTGTATTTTCAGTTTGGCAGACTATCGATTGGTGGATTGACACATGTGCAAATATTCATGTATGTGCTGGCATCTCATTGTTTTCTTCTTATAAGGCCACAAGGAACTGGTCCGTATTGATGGGGAATGGTGCGAGTGCTTCTGTTCGTGATGTTGGAATTGTCAATTTGAAGTTTACTCCGGGATGGATCGTGCAGCTCAAGAACGTGCAACATTTCCCCGCCATCAAGAAGAATCTCGTTAGTGTCTCCCTTCTCTATAGAAGAGTACACGTTGATTTTCAAGTATAATAAAGTAGTTGTTATGAAATATGGACTATTTGTTGGAAAAGGTTATCAATGCTGAGGTTTGTTCCGCCTTTCCCTCACATATTTTTGTAATAAAGTCATGAACAATATTCATTCGAGTGTTAATGAAACAGAAGTTTGGCATTCGCGTCTTTATCACATTGGTTTCGGTTGTATGACGCGGCTAGCAAAATTAAATTTAATCCTGAATTTCAATTTAGCCAAAGGTTATAAGTTCCATTCGTGTGTGCAAGCAAAGCAACCTCGCAAGCCCCATAAAACTGTAGATGAGATACACTTGGCACCCTTAGAACTCATACATTCTGATCTCTGTGAGATGAATGGTGTGTTGAATATAGGTGGAAAAAGATACTTCATGACTCCGATAGATGATTCCACTAGATGTTGCTATGTATATCTGTTAAACACTAAAGATGAGGCTCTACACTACTTTATAAAGCAGAAATTGAGAATCAAACTGAAAAAGAAAATTAAACGAATCCGGTCAGATCATGGTGGAGAGTATTTATCTAATGTGTCTGATTCATTTTATGCAGAGCATGGTATTATTCATGAGAGGACGCCTCCCTATTCACCTCAGTCAAATAGGGTTGCTGAATGGAAAAAACATACTCTAACGGATTTGGTTAACGCCATGTTAGATACATCGGGTTTATCCAAGGCATGATGGGGGGCGATATATTGACATCATGTCATGTCCTGAATAAAGTTCCAACAAAAGACAATGAGATTACTCCCTATGAGCAATGGGAGAATAGAAGAATGACACTCTCATACTTACGTACATGGGGCTGTTTGGCGAAAGTCAATGTGTTGATCCCCAAAAAGTGTAAGCTTGGACTAAAGACCGTGAATTGCGTTAATTTGGGCTACGCTAAGAATAGCGTCGACTATAGATTTATAGTAGTGAAATATGAGGTACCTGATGTAAAGGTCGGTACAGTTCTGGAGTCTAAAGATGCTACATTCTTTGAGTATATTTTTCCTATGAGAGATATGCAAAGCACTTCTAGACAGGAATCTAAGGAGACTCCTGAGCCTGCCATTCCTATGGAGTATTATGAACAAACACATGATGAAAATCCTAAGGAGGATGACGAGGGAACTCTTGGTAGGGTAAAGAGACAAAGGACTGCAAAGTCCTTTGGCGATGATTTCCTTACACTAGTAGAAAACATGTCTTTCGTCCAGGCAATTAGTCCCGGCAGTGTCTGGGCCCGGGACTAATGGTCCGGACCGGATGGCCCGAGCCACCCCAAGCCATAGGTCCTGGCCCGTTAGACCCCATTAGTTCCGGTTTGACATACAAACCGGGACTAAAGGGTCTGGGGTCTGCCGCGCGCTGCGGGCACCCCCTTTAGTCCCGGTTTGTATCTCAAACCGGGACTAGTGGTATGGCCCTATATATATGGCACAACCCCTCCCCTCTCAACTGTTTTTTCCTAGTGAGAGAGGTGGTGGGTTTGTGTTATTTTTTTCTTGTTCATGTGCACTAGAGGTGTTCGGTGAAATGCCCATTAGAGCATGCGACTTTAGGTCACACAAGATAGACATGATATGAGGTGCCCGAGCCACATTTAAGTTTTCTCATCTTTGTTTCAAAGTATGCTAAAATGTTAGCAACTATTTTCTCGTTTAGACCGTGTGGTACTAATTTTAGCATCGTGATTGCGTTTATATATATTTGTATGATACAGATGAGACATCCATGGATGTACGTTGACCGACGCTCTGCCGCTTTCAGAGAAGGCGTGCGTTCTTTTCGTCTTGTGGTCGAGGAGAAAAAGCGGCGTGATGGTTTTATGTGTTGTCCATGTGTTGACTGTAGGAATGAGAAGGCTCACACTTTCGCAAGTCATTCAGAGCCACCTGCTTCGGTCTGGTTTTATGTCCAGCTATAATGTTTGGACCAAGCACGAAGAAAGAGGGGCTGCGATGGAAGACGACGATGAAGAAGAGAACGATGATGATAACTACCGATCTATGTTCCCTGAATACGCTGATACCGCAATGGAAGACAATGAAGAAGAAGAAGGTGAAGAACGGGAACCAGATGAGCCCGCTGATGATCTTGGTCGGGTAATTTCTGATGCAAAGCGAGACAGCAACACAGAAAAAGAGAGGTTGCAGTTTGAGCAGATGTTACAAGACCACCACAAATTGTTGTACCCAACTTGTGAAGATGGCCAGAAGAAGCTAGGTAGCACACTGAAATTGCTGAAGTGGAAGGCTAAGACTGTCTGACTCGGGATTTGAGAAGTTGCTAGTATTAATGAAGAAGTTGCTTCCAAGAAATAACGAATTGCCCGCCAGTACGTACGAAGCAAAGAAGCTCGTCTGCCCTCTAGTATTAGATGTGCAGAAGATACATGCATGCCCTAATGACTGCATCCTCTACCGCGGTGAGAAAAAAGAGAATATGGATAAATGTCCGGTATGCGCTGCATTGCTGTATAAGATCAGAAAAGATGACCCTGGTGATGTTGATGGCGAGCCACCCAGAAAGAGGGTTCCTGCGAAGGTGATGTGGTATGATCATATAATACTACAGTTGAAACGTTTGTTCAAAAACAAAGAGCATGCCAAGTTGTTGCGATGGCACATGAAAGAACGTAAGAAAGACGGGATGCTGAGGCACCCTGCTGATGGTCAACAGTGGAGAAAAATCGAGAGAGACTTCTCGGACTTTGCTGGTAATGCAAGGAACTTATGGTTTGGTCTAAGTACATATGACATGAATCCTTTTGGGGAGTAGAGCTGCAGTCACAGCACCTGACCCGTGACTCTATGTATCTACAACCTTCCTCCTTGGTTGTGCATGAAGCAGAAGTTCATTATGATGCTAGTGCTCATCCAAGGCCTGAAGCAACCAGGCAACGACATTGATGTGTACCTAAGGCCATTAGTTGACAAACTTTTACAGTTGTGGGCCGAACAAGGTTTACGTGTGTGGGATGAGCACAAACATGAGTCATTCGACCTACGAGCGTTACTATTAATAACCATCAATGATTGGCCTGCTCTTAGTAACATCTCAGGACAGACGAACAAGGGATACAATGCATGCACACACTGTTTAGATGAGACTGAAAGTATATATCTGGATAAATCTAGGAAGAATATGTACCCGTACAATCGTCGTTTTCTTCCGCCCAGACATATCTTAAGGAAAAAAGGCAAGCATTTCGATGGCGAGGCAGATTACCAGAAGAAGCCTGACCCCTGTACTGGTGCCGATGTATTTGGTATGGTCAAGAATTTAAATGTAATATTTGGAAAGGGTCCTGGAGGAAAACCTGTTCCGAAAGACGCCGACGGACACACACCCATGTGGAAGAAGAAACTATATTTTGGGAGCTACCCTATTGGCAAGTCCATGAGGTTCCCTCTGCAATCGACGTGATGCACCTGACAAAGAATCTTTGCATGAATATTCTAGGCTTCCTGGGCTTGTATGTGAAGTCAAAAGATACACCGGAAGCACGGGAGGACCAGCAACGTCATAAAGGACAAGACAACAAGCATCCAAGGCAGTTTCAAGGGCCTGCCAGCTATGCTCTTACCAAGGAAGAGAAGGAAATATTTTTTGAAGTCCTTTTCAGTATCAAGGTCCCGTATGGCTTCTCGTCTAACATAAAGGGAATAGTAAATATGAAAGAGAAAAAATTCCAAAACCTAAAGTCCCATGAATGCCACGTGCTTATGACGCAATTGCTTCCAGTTGCATTGAGGGGGATTCTACTAGAAAATGTTCGACTGGCCATTGTGAAGATATGTGCATTCCTCAATGCAATTTCTCAGAAGGTAATCGATACAGTAAGCCTATAAGGTTTACAGATTGATCTGGTCCAATGTCTGGTCAGCTTCGAGTTGTTGTACCCTCCATCTTTCTTCAATATTATGACGCACCTCCTAGTTCACCTAGTCGAAGAGATTAGAATTCTCGGTCCCGTATTTCTACACAATATGTTCCCCTTCGAGAGGTTCATGGGAGTCTTAAAGAAATATGTTCATAACCATGCTAGGCCAGAAGGAAACATCTCCAAGGGCTATGGAACAGATGAGGTCATTGAGTTTTGTGTTAACTTTCT
Organism: Avena longiglumis; assembly: GCA_030063025.1. Classification (NCBI taxonomy): domain Eukaryota; kingdom Viridiplantae; phylum Streptophyta; class Magnoliopsida; order Poales; family Poaceae; genus Avena; species Avena longiglumis. The sequence continues at coordinate 497,939,826 of CP125978.1, read as the reverse complement.
TCCTGACCTTAAGCCGATTGGTGTTCCTGAATCTCGATATGAGGGGAGGCTAACTGGAAAAGGCACAGTAGGAAGGAAGGCAATGGTATGTAAGGATGGGGATTCTTTCAGTAAAGCACACCACACAGTTCTAGACAATTCCACCTTGGTGGCTCCGTATATCGAATAACACAAGATTATTCTATGCTTAGAAAACCCGGGGAAGCCTGACTCCTGGATTAAAGTGCAACACGAGGACACTTTCGGCAGTTGGTTGCAGACACATCTCATGAATAACAACAATGTTGGAGATCAGCTGTACTTGTTGGCACAGTTACCATCTTTGACTATATGTACTTTCATAGGGTACGAGATAAATGGTAATACATTTTACACGATCGCCCAAGATAAAAAGAGCACCAACCAAAACAGTGGTGTACGCTTTGATGCAACAAATGACAATGGGAAGAAGGACACATATTATGGCTACATAGAGGAGATATGGGAACTTGAGTATGGACCTACTTTTAAGGTCCCTTTGTTTCAGTTCAAATGAGTCAAGATGACAGGAGGCGGGGTACATGTAGACACAAAGTATGGCATGACAACAGTGGATCTCAACAATCTTGCGTACATGGACAAACCATTCGTCCTAGCCAATGATGCGGCTCATGTTTTCTATGTGAAGGACATGTCTATGAAACTGAGAAAAAGAAACCAGCAAAAGAATACATCGTCCAATGAGCCAAAGCGCCACATAGTTTTTTCAGGGAAAAAGGAACATCGTGGAGTGGATGACATGACATATATGTCAGAAGATTATAATAAGTTTCATGAAATCCCGCCCTTCAAAGTGAAACCTGACCCACGCCTCCTGTTGAATGATGAAGATTCTCCATGGCTACGACGCAGAAGAAAACCACAACACTAGGTAGGGATGTTGGTGATCTATGTAATATATTAAACCTTTTATGTTATCATATTGTGAATCATATTGTGAGTCAAACATTTTACCCAGATCCACATGCATGCAACATTGGTCATTTTGAAACTAATACATCTTGCTCAATAAAACTGGATGACGACTCCCATTGCCCAAGCCGCGGGAGGTGAAAATCCAAAGAGACGGAACCATCACACGAGCATAGCTCGGGTGAGATCCCTGAAGAATCTGCCAGGTATCGTCAACCCTGGTGTCCAACACATCCATATAGCGACGGACGTGCTCGTCCTCCTCCTTGACACGATAATGTACCACCTCGGTGGCCGGCTCCCTCTGCACCCTTCCTGGACCAGGGGACCTCCACCAAATAAGCTCCGGGTCGACGACGACACCCGGATTCCTTAACAAACTACACGTCCCGGAATGTAGCACCATCCAATGCCAGCTCGGCGGAGCCCAGTCCCGGATATGCCCGACGGAGCCTAGTACTCCATCGTTGCCGCCGAGTCGACTACGAGGATGCGGGATGGGCATCCTAAAGTAGGTGACGAGGAATGTGTGTATGTGTGGGTGGCCATGACGGTCGCCCTATAAATAGAGGGAAAGGGCGGGCAGGCTGGGTCGGGCAGCCTATAAATAGAGGGAAAGACCTATAAATAGAGGAAAATGGTTCATCTTTAGTCCCGATTGGATAAACCAACCGCGACTGAAGGGATTGCGGCAGGCTGGGCCAGGAAGCACTAATGATAGGGGTGAGTGTCGACATTATGTCATCTGTCTTGTACTATAAATAGGCATCCTTGTGAGTCTAGTACTCTAGCCAGCTTGAGGAAGCTGCAAGATGGTGTGCGAGAGCAGGGACACCACTACGGCCAGTTTTAGGGAGATGCCTCAGGAGACCAGTCCTCCGGCATCTTCAACAAATTGATCATAGAGGCACTCCCTAATATGTGACCACGTGCGTTTGGAGATCAGATCTTAATGGTAAGTACGAATCGGGACAACATCTTCATAGTTCGGGAAAGTCATTATATGAATCGGGACTAAAGGTCCCCCTTTAGTCCCGGTCCAGCCACAAAACGGGACTAACACACTCAAGATGGTTTGCAGACAACACTATGAAGTCCCGGTCTAGCCACAAACCAGGACTAACACTCAATACATTTATTAATATTAAAAAAGCGAGACCACGGAATCGGGACTAAAGACCTCCATTTAGTCATGCTCATACTTAGCCCTATAGTACTCAGCTTTAGGGTCGTCTTCGGCTTCGTCATCGTCGTCATCATCATGGTCGTTGCTAGGCGCATGCGTTTGGATCCTCAGCCCAGCCATGGCATATTGTGGGGGCACCTGACACTCCGGTCTCGGATTCACGACACATGGGGGAGGGGGCTCCTAGATGACGATGCCGCTACACCTGCCACCCTTCTTATGGCTCTGTGGCAGCTCTCCTCGGTGATGTAGCGCATCACGCTGATGATAGTCCGGTTCGCCCACCACAGGAGGTGGCCGGCTTCGTTGTGGTTCACCGGTGAGGCCACCCTCGTACCTGGCGAGCTACCTTTCCTGCCGGTTAGCAAAGAAGGCATTCCAGGTGTCATAGTTGTCAGGATCCCACTGGGGATCCATCCGCTGTTCCGACGTGAGCTCATGGTAGAAGTGGTTCGTGATAGCCGCCTATCATGCAGAACCTTGAGGGACATGAGGGACAGGAATCCCTCCAGCGCTCAACATCCAGCGGCCGGTAGCCCGGCGGGCAAGGTAGCTGGAGGCGCACAGTGCCTCGGTCTCCTCGAGGGTCAGAATGGCCCAGTAGGCGCTGTCCATTGTTGTGAGAGAGGAAGGTGTGGATGTGTGCATAACCATGGCACGGTCGGCCTATATAGAGATGGGAAGGGCGGGAAAACATGGCAATAAGTGGTGGGAAATGGCTGGAAATATTTTTAGTCCTGGTTAGTGGCTACAACCGGGACTAAAAAGCTCGGTTTAGAGGGAAAGGGCGGGAAAACTTGGCGGGAAGCGGTGGAAAATGGCGGGAAATATCTTTAGTCCCGGTTAGTGGCTACAACCGGGACTAAGGCTTATTCAGAAAATGGATTTGGATTACTTATTCAAATTTGAGCACTTTTCATCTTGAAAGTTTAGTGAGATTCAAAAATATGCAAAATATAATTAATGTATTTTTAAATTGATAATGGAAAAATGGTTAATATTGGACTAGTTAAGATAATTATTTTTGTAAAACAAAACATGGATTTGGATTACTAATTCAAATTTAAGCACTTTCCATTTTGAAAGTTTAGAAAGATTCAAAAATATGCAAAAAATAATAGTTAATGCATTTTTAAATTGATAATGGCAAAAATGGTTAATAATTTGACTAAATATTTTATAAAACAGAAAATGGATTTGGATTACTTATTCAAATTCAAGCACTTTTCATGTTGAAAGTTTTCTCAAATTCATAAGTATGCAAAAAATATATAATTTAAATATTTTAAATGATATATTTAAAAATTTGAAAAAAAAGCACAGCGCGCGCTGGTTTTGGCCCAACGCACGCAAATTTGGGCCTTTAGTCCTGGCCCAGATAACCAGCCGGGACTAAAGGCACTGGCCCAGCGCGCGCAGCCGAAAAGCCCCCCCTCTAGTCCTGGTGCGTGGCACCAGCCGAGACTAGAGACCCCCTTTAGTCCCGGCTGGTGCCACGCACCGGGACTAGAAAGGTGGGGGGGGGGGGGTATATAAAATGTGGCCTTCTCCCCCGGTTCGTTCCACATACCGGGAGACTTGGAGGCTGAATCGAACACGCGCGCCGCCAAGCTGCCGGATTTTCGAACCGCCATTGCGTCTCGCCTCTCCTCCGCCTCTGCCTCCATGCTCGCCGCCCGGCCAAGGCCACCACTGGCCCGCCTCCCCGACCTCTCTCTCTGGCACCTCCGCCACCTCGCCACCGGCCTAACTCCCCACCGGCCACCTCACGCCATCGCATGCCATCGCCACCGCCCACTGGCCCCTCGGTCTCCTCAATATAGGTAGGTAAATTAGTTTTTATAGGATTATGACTAATATGATTATGATTAGTACTATAGGATCATTTTAGTACTATTTATTAGTATATATATTATTGTTAGTACTATAGGATCATTCTTTATAGTTTAGATAAATTAGTACTACAATTTAGTATATAATTTAGGATTATTTTAGTATATGATTATAATTAGTATAGGATTATTTTAATATATATATAATCTAGGATTATTTTAGTATAGGATTATGATTAGTTTAGTATATGATTATGATTAATTTAGTATATGATTATGATTTTGTTGTTAGCTAGTGTGATTAGTATATAGGATGATATTATTGTTATTAGTGTTTTTGTTAGTGTGTATAGGATGATATTGTTAGTGTATAGGATGATATTATTGTTATTAGTGTATTTGTTAGTGTATAGGATGATATTGTTAGTGTATAGGGTTTGGGTTAGGGTGTTGGTGCTCGGTAGTGACCGGAGTTAGGGTTAGGGTGGTGGTTCTTGCGGGAAGTCGTAGTCGCCCGCCTCTCCCATGGTCACCATCACCTGCACCGGCCACCGCCAACGTACCTCCGGGTTTAGGGTTTAGGGTTTATTTGTTATGTTCAAATAAATATTGTGTGCATTTTGCAGGAACTATGGATCCAATCCGCAGAGACCTACATTCAGAACACTTTCTCGGGATATGATTCACGATGCCGACGAGGGATCTACCTCGAGGTATCTGAACACATCTGGTGAGGGAGAGGAGATCAACCAACAGGAGGAAGAAGCCGAAAACTCCAATGATGGAGAAGCCCATGCACGCGTAACGAAGACCGACGAGGTATATATATAATGTCTGATGGTCACTAGATGTACCGAGTTGTATATATATTATATTGACAAATGTTTCTTCTCTTAGGCCTCCACATCGAGCAAAAAAACCAAGCGTGGCCCAGCCAAAAAGTTGGATGAGCGTACTGTTTTTGAAATTACAGAAGTCTCAGCACAGGGCGAACCATTGGAACCGAAAAAGCAAAACAAGCATTTATACAACAATGCGGAGTTGTTGCTAAAGATCGCGTCCCGATCACTGTTCGAGAGTGGAATAAGCCCAAAGAGGCAGAATGGAGTGATGTGTATATCGACGATAGGTACAAAGAGGAACTTTTTAGTGACCTCATGGCACATTTCAAGCTGCCAGAATGTGAGACTGATGACGAGAAGGTGAAATGAGAAAGAAAGTCAACCAGTTTGCTCTTAAGAAGATGGCCGAACATATTATATAGGACTTAGCAACTGAAATGGCTGAAACGTTAATGAGAATGAATACGATCTGAAACGTTTTTGTCTTAAGTGCTATTAAGTACATGCGTCTTTAGTAATATCCAAAACATCTTAAATGCATTTTTTTAAAATTATTATTCACCAATAAGTGTATATTATTTTCCAAAATGATTCTTATCAAATATAAAATCCTCAAGAATGATATTTTTGCCTTAATAAAACCTTTTACTATTAATTCAACCACACGTTTGTAAATATATTATAAATCCAAAGATAATTCATAAGTAGTTAATTAATGTTGTTTCCATGTTTATAAATTATAACCATTCATTTTTAAGGGAGACAAATAATTCCATTCAATCATAATGTAAAGAAACCATTACTCAAACAGAAGTATTACCACTCTTAATTAACCTTTAGGAAACATTATGAAGTGAACAAATTATAATATCATCTAATATCAAGAATAGACAAGTCTTAAGTATATGTTAATCTACTTAACTTAATTAATTCTATGTTCCTTTTATAATAACTTGAGTTAACAGAAAACCTTAATAATACCTTTTTACAAGTTTAAATGCCTTTACTTTGTAACGTATACTCTTTTTCAAAAGTTATTATTTTAAGATATGTTATAAGTAATTCTTAAGCATTCCAAAAGAAATCTACTTAAGTAACAACCTTCATATAAGAAGTCTTTAAATATCATTCCACAATTGAGTGCTTTATTATCGTATACTACTTATTATACTTGCATGTTGCTTCACACACTCCCACAAGCCTTAATAAGAAGCACATGTATGAAGCAAATATAAAAGTGCAACACACTCCAAAGACACAATTCCTAGCTTCGAAGATCATCGATGTTTATTCTAGGGATTCAAGTTTATCAAATTACATTACATTACTTATGCATAATAGCATCTTGCTTCTTTAAATATTAGTCCTTACCAGACCAATGATACTAGTTTAAGATATTGGATCTTCTATTGTCTCAAAGACCATGAGTGCATAGTCTTGCAATCACAAAAGGCAAGTTCACACTTGGTCATGTCCTTTGGTTTTTCTCTATCAAATATTTACAAATCTAGTGCTGTCATCACCTGCATTTTAAAAAGGTCAGAAAACACTATTTTCACAATAATATGATTATGGGTTATTTACCAAGAGGTAGTAACCTACTATGAAAGTTCCGGTGGTAAAGGAACATATTATATATGACTTAACAACCAATATCTTCAGTGATTCTTGCACTGTATATCACGCGTTGACCATGAGATTTGGAATGAGACAGAGAAACTAGCTGGATCTTCTTCCTTTCATATGTAGGCAAGACGACCTTAATGTGATGTTGTAATTCCTTGCGTGGATTCAGCATATGGGTGGGAACTTTTAGGCCCCACGGTTTTGATGTCTAGATTATCTATGAGCGGCTGCCAGAGGTATAGTCAGACCTTTATGGAGCTTGCCAGGGGCATAACCGGCTCATAGAGTGTTCAGGAACTCATCCGGGTTATAGCTTGCCTGAAAGGGGCTTAACGGAGATGTGGTCCGGCCCGAAGGATCGTGGAGACATATGGGGTCGCGAAGAAGGGCAGTGATTAGCTTGGATCTTAGACTGGGTCCCATACCAAGGAAGTATGGACAAGCTCATTACTTGGTTGTGCAACAACGCTAAGGTATCTCATGGATAAAGTAACACACCTATGCAGAGTGTACAAACCGTGACATGTTACTCCCTATTCCGGAAAGGAGCTACGACCGCGGCAGAAAAGGAACTCCATAAAATTTTGGTAAACCTTTGAAGGCTGACGGACATATCTTTTCAGAATAAAAGAAACCTTTCAAGAATTTTTTGCAAAAACCTGCATAGCCTACAACCTACGGTCTATTGGTGTAGCTAGTGCATCAAACACTCCTTTTTAGTGAACTTGCTGAGTATGCTTGTACTTAACCGTATCTTCTTAACCCTTTGTAGATTCTGAAGCCAATAAAAACGGCGTCTATATCAACTTATGCCCAAGAGAATCTTCACCAAAAGCTCAAGTTCTTCAATAAAGTCAAGGAAGTCAACATATACATCAACTGAAGTGGAGACGAAGTTGCTGATTAGATAGGGGTATAATATCTAGCCATAGAACCTACTTAATAGAGCAATGCAATAACAACATTTGCAAGACATATATTTTAGATACTAGTCTATTAGTATGATAGTTATGAGTTGTTAATTCTGGTTCTTCTTTGTATGAAGTTTCTTTCTCTCCCTATAACCTAGAATATTCTCTGGATATTTTGTAAAGTGTCGAGTTGTAACCTATAGTTTTGTCTTGAAACTGCTATGTTTCTGTTGTACCACTCCGAGAGATGTAATACAAGTGAAATGGTGTTTTATTGTAGTTATGTCAACCACTATAGTGTATTACATCATGCAGTGGTATGCTGGGGTCACCGCACCCTTCCCCAGCTACATCCACAATCACCCCAACAACATCCTCAACTCCTTCATATTTCTTACCCTTACCCTTCCCTTCCTCTTCCGCTTCGTGGTTTTAAGGGGACGATCGTGATTGCACCACGTGTGAGCACAACAATGAAACCGGTCGCCCTCCTAGGAAGGGCACCCTTTCCCCAGCTATTTCGAATATGTATTTATCAATAATTCTCCAAATTAAATTATTTTACAAGGAATTTTGTTTATACATTGGCACCGACATATTTTGCTAAGATGAGATTACAAGCATATGACAAATATTATTATCTAGCCTGGTGTGAATTTACATTGGAAAAAACCCAGCTCATCCATGCATAATAAACAGGACACTAAGCTTCCTAACCTCCTAGTTGGCTGTGGACCCGTTGGTCATTTTCCCTCAGCAATGGCCTGTCGTAATAAGTTTATGTTTTTGGAAAAAATTATATATTAATATCACGGAGATACCAATTATACCCAGCCTCTGCAATAACGCATGCCCTAACGGCCTTACGCATGCACACAACCCAGGAAAAAGAAAGAAGAATTACAAAAAAAGAAAAGTCCCGCTACAGAGAGATATTCCTCAAAGAAATGACACTGACACCACCAGAACAACACCAGTAGTCCTCCACTCCAATAACAACGCCTTCCAGAAGGAAACAGTGCACACGCGCCGTCGTTTCCGATCAAAGATCATAAGTTTTTACCCTAGAGAAAGTCCTCGCTCGCAAAACAATGCCTTCAACAAGGCCATTGCCAAGCACAACATTTAGGCTAGACCTTAGATTTTCACCCAGCAAGGTAAGACATGGAACTCCTCCTGTGTTGCCTGCCCCACAAACGTCGCCGCTGCGAGTCACAGATCACGCAACCAGTTCATCGTCGCCACAAAGACTCAAATCACCATCGCCGCCCTCATGTTTCCGCTTTTTTTTTACATTCTCCGCATCTGGATTCACCATGACTCGTTGAATGGCACTTGGTGGGAACAAAACAGCAGAGCTTCGCAATGCTCCCACTGAAACCAAACGGCCAGAAAAACATGGGTACACACGACCGAATACCTTCCGATCCAATCTGTGCCGGATGCCCAGGAGTTCTTCGTGGAGCCTTCAAACACGACACTCCAATAGATCAACGGGGCAAACAAAAGAAGATCTTCTTCGCTGGAGGAACCTAGGACCGCCCATTATTTGGGCGAACCAGCCATCACACCTGGCGGCTACCGCCTCTGGGTCCACACCAAATCCTCTTGCTCTTCATCGCCTCCCATCCGAGCCGCCAGCCCTCGTTGGGAGCGCCTCGCCGCATCCGGATCCACCACCCAAGGTGCCTACCCCGTCTGAAGGAGATCGGCGAGGTCGCACAAACCGCCTGTCACCTTCGGTGACCAAGGCGTGGCATCGCCGACGCGAAGAGGGCATGGCGGCAGCGGCCGGAGAGAGAGGGCCCGACGGCGACCTGATAGGGTTTGGAGGTGGGCGCCCCGAAGTCGCCTCACGCGAGCGACCCGGGGCGGCGGCTAGGGTTTGGAGGGTGACAGGTTAAGCAAACGAAGCCTAGCTAGCTAGCCGCAAAATATCGTCGCGCGGGGTAATAAGTTTAATGTATAAATCAAAATGATCCTTTATCAAAAATAAATCAAATGGTCAGCAACCAGACACATGCATGGTGGGTAAGAGGAGGTACTACATACGGCCAGGGATGCTTGGCAGTACGATCTATTTTTGTTTGGGAAGCCCATGCATGCAGCAAGCACTTCGATCCAGAAAGCAGAGCTTTCCCATGTCGATCAGTTTCGGTGTTTCCCGATATGGGAAGGCGCATACATCGGCAAGATGCAATTTGCAGTATAGCTCCTCGAGAGCCCGCTGCTGATGTGACAACAACAACTCTGATGAAATCTGCGTGCACTTGCTGTTCAAATCTGGAAGTGAACGACGACGCACCGGCCGTGCGTACTTGCGATCGAGATTGCCCAATGAAACGTCTAGCACATGAAGCTGGCGTCCCCGTGGTACACGCCGCGTCCATTAACAATGTCACATCCATCGATTCGGTTATCTTGGCCTTGCTTGGACAGTCCGCAAATTTTCTTTCCTCGTTATCGATCGTAACTTCCTTTTTTTTTTCCGAGGCAACTTGTATTACTCAGAAAATCAGGAATTACATTCTCCACAACACATGCTTTCTAGATCATCAGGGGCAGACCGAAACCATACTGTTGTATGAGCATTTGTTCTAGACAAGTTTGCCATAAAATGACTACTTTTGTTCTGACTTATCTTAGTAATATGAGTAATACAAGTCTAACCTTCATCAAGGTTTTGATCTCTTCTTCTATTGTTCTTGAATAAATCAACCAGATCCACTTCTCTATTCTTCAGAATATTGACAATCTCCAAACACTCCACTTCAATAAGCAAAGGTTACTTGCACTAGTGCAAAAGGGCTAAATTACACCAAAGGTTCCAAAAGTAGTCCATTAGGTGTATTTTAGTCCCACCACTTGCAAAGTGGGATGAATTAGTCCCAAAAGTTGTCAAGCGGACTGATTGTTAGTCCCAGGCGGTGAGAGCTTGACACGTCGCGTGCCATGGTGGCTAATGGCACACGCCTAGGCTAGCGACTTTTGCTGAAACACCCTCAGTTTTTTCTATATTGGTTTGTAATCCTCAATCCCAAATCGATATTGATTCCAGTATTCCTCAAATCCCTCAGCAATCTTCCCCGCAGCGACCACCGGCTCCGCATTGTGAGAGAGAGAGGAGGCGGGGCGGGATGCGGACGGCGATCGTAGAGCGGGCGATCCATGCGGTGGTCACAACGCAAACTAGTCCACCAACCCGCCCACCCGTTGACATGGCCTCCGGCAAGCCCCCCAACCCCGCACCGAGGCCTCTGTTTGGGCGATGTCGGTGGCCGTGGCGGCGGCGAGAGCCCAGCAAGCGCACCCGCAGAGGAGGCGTAGCTAATCGATTCCCATTGTATATTGCATATTGGCCTCTGAATAGCTAATCAATTTCTCATTGTAGTGTAGTGTAGTGTCCTCCTGAATCAGTTTGGGAGTTGTTCCTGAATGTGAATGTACATTATATTGTTGGCTATTGTAAGTAAGGTATGCTTCGGTGTCCTCCCCTCAAACTTAAGTTTATATAGGCCAATTTTTCTTTGACCCGTCAAAACCCATATTTAGGCTATGTATATCTTTAGATATGTGTACCCGATCGAGCTGGATATACTCTATGTTCTCACCGGCTGATCCCACCTCACTACAGGAACGGTCAGATGCGCCGACGGCCGCTTGCTACGCCGATGGCCAAACGTCGGGGCCGTCGGCGTAGGACCGGACCAGGCCAGCCCAAGTGGCCAGCCCTCGGTGTAGCCAAGCCGTCGGCGTAGTATACCCTACGCCGACGGCCACCCTCGGCGTAGTGGAGGCCCTCGGCGTAGCCAGGGGACGCGTGGCACATACCGGCCAGCACAGACGGTGCGCTAACGGTGCCGTCCGTTAGGCCGACGGCGACCCTCGGCATACCCTACGCTGACCACAACCCTTGGCGTACCCGCCACGTACGCCGACAGTCACCCTCGGCGTAGCCTTCTGAATTTTTCCTTTCTACTTATTTTATATTTGTATCAATTATTTATGTTCTTTTTTTTATTAATTGGATGATTTCGTACCCTCTGAATAGCAGTCTCCACGCCCACATAAAATGTCGTTGCGAATCTTCTCACACCTCGAGAAATTTCTATATGTTTGTAAGTGTTATTATCGCATGTGGTTCTGAATAGCACTCACCACGCCCACATGAAGTGTGTGTGAATTTTATGTATCACACATTTTGGAGAAGCTGTTCAGAGATTGAATGCTTTTATCGCAAGTGGTTCTGTCAACCCTAATGAGGAGCGGACGATAGTTTCTCTTGTAGATATAGCATGTTCCGGACCCGTATAAAGGGGAATCTCCCCGTGTAGGTGAAACCGGGTAGGATAGTGCCCCAACTTGTAAACCAACATGGTTTTACATCACCCTATGACCTAAACAAACACAAAACAAGAGAGAGCTACGCCGGGCTACCCCTTTGAGAGGAACGTCTAGGGGGGTAGACGATCCGAGTGTGCACAGATCGTGGTTTCACGAGGAAGACCACGAGAACATCGGAATCAGATGAAAACTTGCATGTGTCCCTAGCATATGTGTGTGAGTGTGGTGAGAGGTTGGTATAGGTGCTTGCATGTGTCCCCCTCGCATGCATGCGCTCTAACCTAGAAGCGAGGGTTCCGGACCCAGTATAAGGGGGAATCTCCCCGTGTAGGTGAAACCGGGTAGGATAGTGCCCCAACTTGTGAACCAACATGGTTTTACATCACCCTATGACCTAAACAAACAAAAAACAAGAGAGAGCTACGCCGGGCTACCCCTGTGAGAGGAACGTCTAGGGGGTAGACGATCCGAGTGTGCACAGATCAGGGTTTCGCTAGAGGAAGACCACGAGAACATCGGAATCAGATGAAAAGTTGCATGTGTCCCTAGCATATGTGTGTGAGTGTGGTGAGAGGTTGGTATAGGTGCTTGCATGTGTCCCTCCTCGCATGCATGCGCTCTAACCTAGAAGCGAAGGTTCCGGACCCGTATAAGGGGGAATCTCCCAGTTTAGGTGAAACCGGGTAGGATAGTGCCCCAACTTGTGAACCAATATGGTTTTACATCACCCTATGACCTAAACAAACACAAAACAAGAGAGATCTACGCCGGGCTACCCCTGTGAGAGGAACGTCTAGGGGGGTAGACGATCTGAGTGTGCACAGATCAGGGTTTCGCCGGAGGAAGACCACGAGAACATCAGAATCAGATGAAAAACTTGCATGTTTCCCTAGCATATGTGTGTGAGTGTGGTGAGAGGTTGGTCTAGGTGCTTGCATGTGTCCCTCCTCGCATGCATGCGCTCTAACCTAGAAGCGAAGGTTTCGGACCAGTATAAGGGGGAATCTCCCCGTCGAGGTGAAACCGGGTAGGATAGTGCCCCAACTTGTGAACCAACATGGTTTTACATCACCCTATGACCTAAACAAACATAAAACAAGAGAGAGCTACGCCGGGCTACCCTGGAGAGGAACGTCTTGGGGGTAGATCCGAGTGTGCATGATCGTGGTTTCACGAGGAAGACCACGAGAACATCTAATCGATGAAAACTTGCATGTGTCCCTAGCATATGTGTGTGAGTGTGGTGAGAGGTTGGTATAGGTGCTTGCATGTGTCCCCCCTCGCATGCATGCGTTGTAACCTAGAAGCGAAGGTTCCGGACCCAGTATAAGGGGGAATCTCTCCGTGTAGGTGGAACCGGGTAGGATAGTGCCCCAACTTGTGAACCAACATGGTTTTACATCACCATATGACCTAAACAAATACAAAACAAGAGAGAGCTACGCCGGGCTACCCCTGTGAGAGGACCGTCTAGGGGGGTCGACGATCCGAGTGTGCACAGATCAGGGTTTCGCCGGAGGAAGACCACGAGAACATCGGAATCAGATGAAAACTTGCATGTGTCCCTAGCATGTGTGTGTGAGTGTGGTGAGAGGTTGGTATAGGTGCTTGCATGTGTCCCCCCTTGCATGCATGCGCTCTAACCTAGAAGAAGGTTCCGACCAGATAAGGGGAATCTCCCGTGTAAGTGAAACCGGTAGGATAGTGCCCCAACTTGTGAACCAACATGGTTTTACATCACCCTATGACCTAAACAAACACAAAACAAGAGAGAGCTACGCTGGCTACCCCTGAGAGGACCGTCTAGGGGGTAGACGATCCGAGTGTGCATGATTAGGGTTTCACCGAGGAAGACCACGAGAACATCTAATCAGATGAAAACTTGCATGTGTCCCTAGCATATGTGTGTGAGTGTGGTGAGAGGTTGGTATAGGTGCTTGCATGTGTCCTCCTCGCATGCATGCGCCTAACCTAGAAGCGAAGGTTCCACCCAGATAAGGGGAATCTCCCGTGTAGGTGAAACTGCAGGATAGTGCCCCAACTTGTGAACCAACATGGTTTTACATCAGCCTATGACCTAAACAAACACAAAACAAGAGAGAGCTACGCCTGGCTAGCCTCGTGAGAGGAACGCCTAGGGGTAGACGATCCGAGTGTGCAGTTAGGGTTTCACGAGGAAGACCACGAGAACATCGGAATCAGATGAAAACTTGCATGTGTCCCTAGCATATGTGTGTGAGTGTGGTGAGAGGTTGGTATAGGTGCTTGCATGTGTCCCCCTCGCATGCATGCGCTCTAACCTAGAAGCGAAGGTTCCAGACCCAGTATAAGAGGGAATCTCCCCGTGTAGGTGAAGCCGGGTAGGATAGTGCCCCAACTTTTTAACCAACATGGTTTTACATCACCCTATGACCTAAACAAACACAAAACGAGAGAGAGATACGCCGGGCTACCCCTGTAAGAGGAACGTCTACAGGGGTAGATGATCCGAGTGTGCACATATCAGGGTTTCGCCGGAGGAAGACCACGAGAACATATTAATAATATATAGTTTCTTCTATAATAGTAGACACTAAATAAATTATCTTGTAAAATTTGATATTAAACAAAAAAACCCTTCTTTAAAAAAAACATGTCTACCCTGAAAAAAAAAACTCCTAGCTCATACGGCTGCCCTCGGCGACTGCCTGCAGAGTCTCTATCCTATTAGGGCTGCCCACGCCCTCCACTGAGCCATTCCGCCACGCCATCTCCTCCCCATTCTCGCCACGCCTCCTCCCCGAGCCTCCACCGCCTCCCAGCCTCCACCACCTCCTCCCCCGCCTCCTCCATCACTGACCTCGCCTGACCTCACACCACCACCGCCAGCCCTCCTCCCTCCCGCCTCCACCGCCCCTTCCTCCCCAGTGCCCACCTCCTCCCCCACCGAGCGCCACCGCCTTCCTCCCCTCAGCCGCCACCCTCCTCCTCCCTCAGCGCCACTGCCTCCGCCTCCCGCCTGCCTCCTCAAGACTGCCGCCTGAGCCTCAGCCTCCGCAGTACCTCCAGAGAAATAGGTAGAAAATTATTTAGAAATAGAATAGGTAGAAATTTATTTAGAAAATAGAATAGGTAAAAAATTATTTAGTAATAGAATAGGTAGAAATAGAAATAAAACTAGATGCAAAAATTATTTAGAAATATAATAGGTAGAAATGGAAATTAAACTAGATGCACAAAGTAGAATATTTTTTGAATGAGCCTAATTATACATGTTGTGACTAAGGTGTTGTATTTATGTCAATGTACAAACTTTGTAGTGTTTCGGGAGTAACTGTTGTTGCGGGAGATGGTGTAGGTGACACCTCGATCACGTCTCCGAGTTCCGTCGCCGACCTCGACACTCGGTTGATCGACTACTTCCTCTGCCGCCGAGGGTGAGAATCTGTTCGCCTCTCTTGTACCTAGGTTTTATTTTTGTGTCTAGATCACCAAGTCTGTCGCGTCACTTAGGCGTCATGTAAGCGTGCGTTACGACTTAATATGCATTAGTGGTCTCGCATATTTTGGACCGTAACGCTTATGGCTTTTATTGGGCAAGGCGATTCAGAGTTGTTTGTTCTCCTGGCTCTACCTCGATTCGAGACAGATTTCGTGGCGCCTCGTTGTTCTCTGGATGCACATCCTCTTATCTTTTGTCGAGACGTATCGTGAGAGCAGCGGGAGGTGCTGAAATTCTTCTTGGATCGGGGTAGAACCAGGGAGAACTTACGCAATCTACGGATCCGACGGCTGGTTAGGACCCTCTTTTCCTATTGGACATGTAGGTTGATGAATGCGTAAAAATATGAAGCATTTAATCTCCTGTTTGATATAAAATGTTATATTTGTTGTTTGTCTCCCAACAAAGCAGAAGAGGATGGCTGATAATGGGTGGATGGACAGTGGCCATATTAGTGCGACTAATAAAACAGACGATTGGGTACGGAATACTCATTTGTTAGTGAATGAGTTAGCGCGTGGTTCGAAGGCAATGGTTCGGGCACTTTGTCCCTGCGCTCATTGCACTAAGCGTCATCGTCAGGGAAAGGATGACATGTACAAACACCTTCTGCAATATGGGTACATGTCTAACTATGTCACGCAAGTCGACTTTGCTCGGTACGAACGTGACAGAGGTGAGGTGATGCGTCAGCGGCTCAATGGCAATGAGCACGATGGGATTAGAAACATGCTAGATGATCTTATCGATGCCGACCAGACCAAGAACCTCCACAGGAGGAATCACCGAACCGGAGGAACCGCTAGAACCAGAGGAACCGGAGCCAACCGAAGGCCTTCCTTGATATGATGGTCGCGCTAAGAGGCCTCTCAGACGAGGGTGCAAAGATTTCTCGATGCCATCTCTCAAAGGTTGTCTAGACAAGTGCCAGATTCGCCACCCGCTCACTTTGAAGCTAATCTGAGAACATGTGGTAACATGTTGCCCAAGGGCATTGTCTGCCTAAAACCTTTCACGAAACGAAGAAACTCATGAAGGAGCTCAACATGGATTATGAAAAGATAGATTATCGTCCAAAAGGCTGCCTTTTGTTTTGGAAACAGCTTTGAGGGTGACAAGTCGCCCATTTGTAAGGCCTCTAGATATGAAGAGATAAAGGGGAAGGATGGTCAGGTGAGGCAGTCGAAGGTCGCTAAGAAGATACTTCGGTATCTCCCATTCATAAAAAGAATCCAACAGCTTTACTTTAGCGAGGAGACTGCCAAACATATGACATGGCACAAGAAGGGGAAAAGATACGAGGACGAGCACAGACAGAAGAAGATGGGACATCCATCTAATGGTAAGGCATGGAAGAACTTCGATGACAAATACCCCCGGTGGGCAGAAGAGGCTTGGAATGTTAGAATTGCGATAGCAACAGATGGCTTCAACCCATATGGTATGTCGACGGCCTCAGAGTAGCTGTCGGTGTATGTTATTCCGCTCAATCAACCTCCCGGAGTATTAATGCAACGGAAGGCCATGTTTTTGTCGCTGATAATTCCAGGACCTGAGTATCCGGGGAAGAACTTGAGTGTCTACATGTAGCCGATTGTGGATGATTTGAACCACTCTTGGATACACGGGACGTTGACATACGACCGAGCATCAAAGAGAAACTTTTTGATGAAAGTTTGGTTGCAGTATACTATGCATGACATGCCCGGGTACGCTCTAACGTGAGGATGGTGTACAATGGTAAGTGGCCATGCCAAAAGGTGCACCTACTTGAGTTCCTTTGGCTAAAGTCAGGTCGCAAATATGTTGCGTTTGACACGAATCGACAGTACCTTAAAAGAAATCATTCGTTTAGAGAAGATAGAAAGAATTTCAAGAAGGGCAAAGTTGTGCATGAAGTAAAAGAGGTACCAAAGTTTGAGGGTGCAGCTGTTTATGCCGAGATACGTGCTCTCGTGCCCGTGGCACCGGAACGCCCATCAATTTATGGATATGGTGTAACGATAATTGACTCACGTGGCCTTAACGAATCTCGTATTACAAGGACCTCGAACTTCCCATAACATCGATGTGATGCACAAAAAGAATGTTGGGAGTCCTTTTTCACATAGTCCGAACATTCTCGAAGTCAAAGGATAATGTCAAGGCTAGAGTCGATGTTGAGAAGCTTTGTGATAGGAAGAGATTACACATGCAGCCTCCTACTGTCCGTCGAAAGAATTGGTTCAAGCCGTGTAACACCCTCAGAATCGGACCTATGCAAGTTTTAGCAAAATTCGCCAAACCCGCATAGAAACGATTCAAAGGTGCCCACCAGGCACTTTCGCAAGGGTGGAGAACGGCAATAACATTACACAACAGTCTCGATGGGACCCACGTAATGAGATATATAAGAGCGACTCAAAGAGTCAAGAATACAGATATAATATACAAAGATCCAAATCACCTTGAAAACGATAGAGCGTCCAGCTACGGACAAGAGGCAAATGGGGCTAAGAGCCCTGAAGAATAACCAACGGCGTCCATAACCCTGCCAAGCGGAAGGGTAACCGCTAACGGCCGATCTCAAAACCGCTTAAACAAAAGGTGCCGACAAAGGGCAAAGGAAAAGAAGGCGCCGATCGAGGCCAAGACACGGCGAGGCTAGAATTCGGTCCTCGCCACATAGGTATGGTGGATCAAGGAAGGCAAAGATGCACTAAACAACCTATAGAGACTCGACAATACAAGCGATCGGAGAGGGTAAGATAGACCTATCCGATCCAACTCGGCTAACACCAAACAAACCCATCCCGTGTTTCTCGAGACCAAACGAGGAAGTCAACCGAGGAACTCACAGCTTGGCGCTTTACTTATCCGATTATAGTTATGCACTTTACTAGTCGTTTAGATAATCGCCCGATAAAATAAGCAAGGCACTTTTAGTTAACCATTCCGCTAGAAGTTGCAACAATTACTAATCGACATGATAGCATGAGTTAAACCCAAAACCCAGCAGCTTGTTGGTACTTTTATTCAGCCATTCCGCTAGAAGGTAATACTTACTAGTCAGATACAATGGTCGCAAGCGACACTCCAAACAAGCAATTGTGGGCAGTATTAATTAGCCATTCCATTATAGTGAAGCTGATTACTAGTCATTATTAAGTCAAATTTATAGCAATAAACTTTAGTTATGCTTGTCTATGATCGAGATACTGTGCTCCAAGTCGTCCATATCCGCGGACACGGCTTTCAGAAAGTTTTACCCCGCCGGCGTGCACCAATAGCAACACACGCTTGATCAACCTCGAAAACCAAATCAAAACCCAACGAGGCTTTCACGACCGAACAATCACAGGATTCAAATATTTCAGGGGCCACCCTTTGAGTAGATCCCGAACGGAGTAAGCAAGCTTAGACGGCCTCAAGGTTGCGCCAATGGTAAGTTTATCGGGAACCCGAAAGTGTGGTCGGGCTTGTCGATACCGCGTAATCACTCCGCATACCTAACAGATAAAGGTGCCTCGCACAATTTAAATACGTAGCATGGCATAAGTACAGGATCGTAATAAAACCTCAAACTAGTTGTGGCCCCAAGAAATAAGACCAATCAAGCTCGCTCGGGGGTCCCATATACCTCCGGATGTGGATAGCGCGATAAATCAAGGAACAGTATCAAGTACTCGGGGTCTTACGGGACACAAGTATGCTCGAAACCAAATATTTTCTATCACCCACCGATGCCTCTGCTTATTTCAATTTTAGTTGTTAAACAGGAATTAAAGTGAATGATAAGTAAAACTAGGACCATCTCCAACATCAACATGCGGCAATACATCAACAACTGTGGCACTTGACAACACGCAACAGCAATATAGCAAGCGATCACGACGCTAAGACCAACTATCTACCAAACAATGCATTAGGATGTGTCCAAGGCAAAATAGGGCTGCACGGTATATCACAGGTACGGAAACTAAAGCATCGCAACATAGATAGCAATAGATCAACAGGAGGGAGTAAATACTATAAAAGTAAGATAGGTAGAAAGGGGGAGATGCTCGCCTGAAAACATTGCCGAAGGGTTCAACCGATGATCGGGACGAAGCTCACATCAACTCAACGGCCTTATCCGCGAAGAAGCAAAACACTAGAATAAACACCGGATGCACTATTTAATACAACGGCAGAAGATCGGCATGATGCATGTATGATGCATGGCATGGCAAAGGTGCGATGCAATTAGGTCATATTAAGTGGAACCGGGGTCCCGACAACAATTAGATGGTTCAAGTTGTTTAGAAACCCCGCATTTTAAATGTTGTTTAACAAGGCAGGATATATCTCCGGTTCGCTACACAAGTTTAAATGAGGCCGATATGTGACTAGATTTGCCCGCATATGGGCCCCATACTTAATTATTAGGTGAATCGGCATAAGGCCCCCAAACCACATGATTATGCATGCAAGTATGGCAATTAATGTGCAACAGGTTTTATGTTTAGCATCTATAAAATTAGGGTTCGGAAAAGGGGTCACACATTAGGGTTCGGCGAACTTGGGTTCCGGGGGTTACGGGGTGCGACAGGGTCCAGGGTTCGACGTGTCGTTCTCGGGTAGCGGGGGTAGAACTTGGCGTTCCGGTAAGCCGGACTTGGTTGGCGCCGCAGCGCATTCTCTCGTCGATGCCGTTCTTGTCGCTAGAAGCTCTTGCCGGTTCCACGAGTCGGGTCGGTCTTGGCGTCGGGTGAAGATCATGTCGTCCTGACGGTGATCTTGGCGTCCGGTTCTCGGCGCCGGAAGATCTTGGTGGGAGACGATGCACTCGCCACGGGTCGGTCTCCGGTTGATTTGTCGACGGTTATGGAACCACACTCGACGGAGATCTTGAGGACATGCATAACACACCACAACACATGGCGTCGGGTTTTGGAACAGCAGCACCGCAACACCATCAGAAGTGAACTATCTCTGAGAGCAAAACCACAGCTTGTTGGCGCCTAGACGTCCTTGGCTTCGGGGTCACAACGAGGCTGCCAGGACGTACACGCCGGAGAGGACGAGTGACTCCCCTTCACCGTGCTCGGCGTGAAGCAGGTCCCGTTGCCGAGGACTACCGACGGCGGCCAAAACTTGGGGGGGAGGGCGCTCGCAGCACTCTGGGGAAGCAGGCTACGGCGACGACGGACGCAGCCAGGCGGATCAAGGACAGGCGAGCTGGATGGGGAGCTCGGGGCGGCAGTCACGGTGCCGGGCCGAGGAGCGTGGAGGACGACGGCTGCTTGCTCAGTAGGAGGGTGGAGGAGGCCAAGGAGGGTGTCGCCGGTGGGAGGCGCTTGGTCGGAAGAGGAGGCCGGGCCGGAGAAGGCGCCTGGCCGGGGAGAGCGAAGGAGGGAGGCGCTGCGAGGAAGACCGGGGGAGAGCGCGGGCGGAGAGGCGGGACGCTGCTGAGGAGGGAGCTGTCGGCGTGGGGTCGCCGGCCAGGAGGAGCGGGCTCAAGGCGAGCGGAGGCGAGGGCGGAGGTGCTCACAGGGCGCCGACGGTGTGTGTGACGGGCGGAGGCGAGGGCGGAGGAGCCAAGGCCACGGGGCGTGAGGTCACTGGAGCGAGCTTGAGGGGAGGCGAGCGGAGGAGCCGCGCAAGGGCAGAGAGAGGAGAGAAGGGAGAGGAAGAAGAGAAACAACGCACGGGTGGGGGGGGACCATGGGGCCTGTGGGTGGCTCGATCTGGGTGGGATGTTGACCGGCAGGTGGTGGGGTGTGTTGTGGTGGGACTGGTGGGGGCCCAGGCGCTGGGGGCCCAGCTGCAGCGGGTGGGGTCACTGGGGCGTGTGGCTTGGGTGTGTAGCGTGTGGGGCAGGTTGGGGTGGTGAGAGAGGGAGAGGGCGGGTGATGAGGGCTGCCTCGTTGGTTGGGGTTGGGCAAGGTGACGTGGCGAACACCTATTGGTTGGGGTGATGTGGCCAAGGGGTGTGGGTAGACTAGTTGGTAGGAATAGGATTAGTGGGGCTGGTTTGGGTGAACCGATTTAATTTCAAGGCTGCGGTCGGTCATTCGCCCGCTCGAACGCCTCTACTAAAATAATATAAATTTTATTTGTTTTGTGAACACCGCTTGCAAACCGATAGCACTCAAACAAAATAATCCGAGACCGGGTTTGATATTTGGTTAAAGATGGGCGTTATAGAAAACAAACGGGCTTTATGAAATAGTTTTGGCAAACAATGCATGATGACGATGCAATGCACAAATTCAACGCGATTTTCTAGTAGTGGTTTTGGATGCCACACCGACACCACTAACAATGGATCTCGCCCTCGAGATCCGCCTCATGGTACCGGAAAGAAAGCCGGCGGTCTGATACTTCGCGCTTCGTGTAGATCCTCGCGACACCACTAACGAGGGTTCCTTCTTCATCTGGAGATCGGCGACACCACCAACAAAGGTTCGTTGTTCCTGATCGTCGAGAGAACACTCCGGAGAAACAAAAGGTCGAAGGTAGAGGTATCACAGATAAAGCCACCCCTAACTTCCATGGACGGAGTAAAATTGCTGGATCCACTGATTCGACATACAAGAGCGAATGATAAGAGCAGTGGTAGGGTAACTACTCCATCCCGCACTCAAACCATTACTCTGCACACGAATAAGCGGATTAAGCAACCAACCCTCGGTGTTTAGACTGAAGATCTTCATAGGCGGTATCCGGAACAAAGGGATGATGCCGGCAGAAATCGTATGAAAGACACAATGATTAGGTTCCGCGATGGTTCCATTGGCATGAACAACACATGCTCAAGGTATACTCCAACTTCACCAAGGCTCGTCCTTCTCATGTGTCTTTCAACGACACTGATATCCAGCAAGGAACACATAGGGATAAAGAGCTCAAGGACAAAAGATTGGATGAAGGGTACAACAGACAAGTTGCAGATTGATGATCGTAGCACCTCCGTTACAAAAGGGAGATAGCGAAACCCTGAAGGTACGACGGAAACCCAACCACGAGATATCCTGGACTCGAAGAAAGAGAAGAGAGCGGATTCAAAACACGTAGAGGTAAGAGGAGAATAGCAGAGGGGTAAGAAGTAAAATCGCACCTAATCGTAACTATCCAACCGATTTTCAAAATAGTTTTGACACTCTACTGCCGTTAGCTAGGTTATCCTACATGTCGGACTTGGGGTATCGCAATCGCTGAGCTCGATACCACTCAGAACACCTCGAACCGGACCTATGCAAGTTTTAGCAAAATTCGCCAAACCCGCATAGAAACGATTCAAAGGTGCCCACCAGCACTTTCGCAAGGGTGGAGAACGGCAATAACATTACACAACAGTCCTCAATGGGACCCACGTAAGATATATATAAGAGCGACTCAAAGAGTCAAGAATATGATATAATATACAAAGATCCAAATCACCTTGAAAACGATAGAGCGTCCACCACGGACAAGAGGCAAATGGGGCTAAGAGCCTCAAGAATAACCAACGGCGTCCATAACTCCTGTGCCAAGCCGAAGGGTAACCCTGCTAACTGCGCCGATCTCAAAACCTGCTTAAACAAAAGGTGCCGCAAAGGGCAAAGGAAAAAGAAGGCGCCAAGATCGAGGCCAAGACACGGCGAGGCTAGACCAAGGCCCTCGCCTACATAGGTATGGTGGATCAAGCGGCAAAGATGCACTAAACAACCTATAGAGACTCGATACAACCGGCATCGAGAGGGTAAGATAGACCTATCCGGATCCAACTCAAGCTAACACCAAACAAACCCATCCTGGTGTTTCCCTCGAGACCAAACGAGGAAGTCAACCGAGGAACTCACACGCTGGCGCTTTACTTATCCAATTATAGTTGCGGCACTTTACTAGTCGTTTAGATAATCGCCCCGATAAAATAAGCAAGGCACTTTTAGTTAACCATTCCGCTAGAAGTTGCAACAATTACTAATCGACATGATAGCATGAGTTAAACCCAAAACCCAGCAGCTTGTTGGTACTTTTATTCAGCCATTCGCTAGAAGTTGCAATACTTACTAGTCAGATACAATGGTCGCAAGCGACACTCCAAACAAGCAATTGTGGGCAGTATTAATTAGCCATTCCATTATAGTGAAGCTGATTACTAGTCATTATTAAGTCAAATTTATAGCAATAAAATTTAGTTATGCTTGTCTATGATCGAGATATCGCTCCAAGTCGTCCATATCCGCGACACGGCTTTCGTAAAGTTTTACCCGCCGGTGCACCAATAGCAACACACGCTTGATCAACCTCGAAAACCAAATCAAAACCCAACGAGGCTTTCACGAACAATCACAGATTCAAATATTTCAGGGCCACCTTTGAGTAGATCCGCAACGGAGTAAGCAAGCTCCGAGACGGCCTCAAGGTTGCGCCAATGGTAAGCGATCGGGAACCCGAAGTGTGGCTGGGCTTGTCGATACCGCGTAATCACTCGCATACCTAACAAGACAAAGGTGCTCCTCGCACAATTTAAATACGTAAAGTAGCATGGCATAAGTACAGATCGTAATAAAACCTCAAACTAGTTGTGGCCCCAAGAAATAAGACTCAATCAAGCTCGCTCTGGGGTCCCATATACCTCCGGATGTGGATAGCGCGATAAATCAAGGAACAGTATCAAGTACTGGGTCTTACGGACACAAGTATGCTCGAAACCAAATATTTTCTATCACCCACCGATGCCTCTGCTTATTTCAATTTTAGTTGTTAAACAGGAATTAAAGTGAATGATAAGTAAAACTAGGACCATCTCCAACATCAACATGCGGCAATACATCAACAACTGTGGCACTTGACAACACGCAACAGCAATATAGCAAGCGACTACGACGCGCAAGACCAACTATCTACCAAACAACAGGCATTAGGATGTGTCCAAGGCAAAATAGGGCTGCACGGTATATCACAGGTACGGAAACTAAAGCATCGCAACATAGATAGCAATAGATCAACAGGAGGGAGTAAATACTATAAAAGTAAGATAGGTAGAAAGGGGGAGATGCTCGCCTGAAAACATTGCCGAAGGGTTCAACCGAAGATCGGGACGAAGCTCACATCAACTCAACGGCCTTATCCGCGAAGAAGCAAAACACTAGAATAAACACCGGATGCACTATTTAATACAACGGCAGAAGATCGGCATGATGCATGTATGATGCATGGCATGGCAAAGGTGCGATGCAATTAGGTCATATTAAGTGGAACCGGGGTCCCGACAACAATTAGATGGTTCAAGTTGTTTAGAAACCCCGCATTTTAAATGTTGTTTAACAAGGCAGGATATATCACCGGTTCGCTACACAAGTTTAAATGAGGCCGATATGTGACTAGATTTTCCCGCATATGGGCCCCATACTTAATTATTAGGTGAATCGGCATAAGGCCCCCAAACCACATGATTATGCATGCAAGTATGGCAATTAATGTGCAACAGGTTTTATGTTTAGCATCTATAAAATTAGGGTTCGGAAAAGGGGTCACACATTAGGGTTCGGCGAACTTGGGTTCCGGGGGTTCCGGGGTGCGACAGGGTCCAGGGTTCGACGTGTCGTTCTCGGGTAGCGGGGGTAGAACTTGGCGTTCCGGTAAGCCGGACTTGGTTGGCGCCGGGGCGCAACAGATTCTCTCTGGTCGATGCCGTTCTTGTTGTTGTGAAGCTCTTGTCGGGTTCCACGAGTCGGGTCGGTCTTGGCGTTCGGGGTGAAGATCATGTCGTCCCGTGACGGTGATCTTGGCGTCCGGGTTCTCGGCGTCGGAAGATCTTGGTGGACGGCGATGCACTGCTCACGTGGTCGGTTCCCGTTGATTTGTCGACGGTTATGGAACCACACTCGTGACGGAGATCTTGAGGACACGCATAACACACCACAACACATGGCGCGGGTTTTGGAACAGCAAGACCTCTGCAATACACCATCAGAAGCGGAACTATCTCGACAGAGCAAAACCAGCTTGTTGGCGCCTAGACGCCCTTGGCAGGGGTCACAAACAGGCTGCCAGGACGTGCTACGGCGGAGAGGACGAGCAGACGACTCCCTTCACTGTGCTCGGCCGTGGAGCAGGTCCTGCCGAGGACTACCGACGCGGCCAAAACTTGGGAGGCGCTCGCAGACTCGGGGAAGCAGGCACGGCGACGACGGACGCGCTGGGCGGACCGGAGGCGGAGGCCGAGCTCGGGATGGGGAGCTCGGCGACGGCCACGGCCGGCCAGAGGAGCGTGGAGGACGACGCGGCTTGCTCGCAGGGGGTGGAGGAGGCAAGGAGGGTGTCGGGCGGTGGAGGCGCTTGGGGAAGAGGGAGGCCGGAGAAGGCGCCTGTCGGCCGGGAGAGCGAAGGAGGGAGGGCGCGGGCGGGAAGACTGGGGAGAGCCTTGGCGGAGGGCGGCTGGGACGCGGACGCTACGGGAGAGGGAGCTCGTCGCTGGGTCGCCGCCGCCGGGAGGAGCGGGCCTCGCGCCGAGGAGGAGGCGAGGGCGGGAGGTGCTCGGCTGCGGGCCGGGTGGCAGGTGTGACGGCGAGGCGGAGGGCGCTGAGGAGGAGCAATGGGCGCAATGAGGCCGAGCGAGCTTGAGGGGAGGGCGAGGGAGGAGGAGCGGCGCGGGCAGCGAGAGGAGAGAAGGAGAGGAAGAAGAGAAACATCGACGGCAGCGGGGGGGGTGGCCTTGGGGCCCAGGGTGGCTCGATCTGGGGTGGGATGTTGACCGGGCAAAGGGGTGGGGTGTGTGAGTGTGGGACTGTGGGGCCCAGGGCGCGTGGGGGCCCAAATTGCAGGTGGGGTTGGTGGGCGGTGTGGCTTGGGTGTGTGTAGCGTGTGGGGCAGGTGGGGGTGGTGAGAGAGGGAGAGAGGGCGGTGATGAGGTGGCCTCTGGTTGGTTGGGGTTGGGCAAGGTGACGTGGCGAACACCGATTGGTTGGGGTGATGTGGCCAAGGGTGTGGGTAGACTAGTTGGTAGGAATAGGATTAGTGGGGCTGGTTTGGGTGAACCGATTTAATTTCGGGCGTCGGGTCATTCGCCCGCTCGACGCCCCACTAAAAATAATATAAATTTTATTTGTTTTGTGAACACCGTTTGCAAACCGATAGCACTCAAACAAAAATAATCCGGAGACCGGGGTTTGATATTTGGTTAAAGATGGGGCGTTATAGAAAACAAAACGGGCTTTGCGAAATAGTTTTGGCAAACAATGCATGATGATGACGATGCAATGCACAAATTCAACGCGATTTTCTAGTAGTGGTTTTGCGGGATGCCACAAGCCGCATGCCTACTACTGACTTGATAATGTCCAAAAGAAGGAGTCATTTAGGTGGCTCAAATACGCCGTGATGTTCCCTGACGGTTATTGTTCGAATATAAGTAAGGGAGTCAATCTTTTGACGGGACAAGTCAACGGGCTCAAGAGTCACGACTATCATATATGGATTGAGCGGCTGATGTCGGTGATGGTTCGAGGGTATCTCCCTGAGAAAGTATGGCGAGTGCTTGCGGAGTTGAGCCATTTCTTCCGCACCCTCTGTGCTAAGCAGATATGTCCTCTGGTTATTGAGAAGCTACAAGTTCATGTGCCGGAATTGCTATGCAATTTGGAGATGATCTTTCCGCCAGGATTCTTTACTCTGATGGCACATCTCATTGTGCACCTCGCGAACGAGGCACTCTTGGGGGGGGGTGCAATTTCGTTGGCAATTTTGTATTGAGAGAGAGTTTAAGTATATTCGAAAGATAACTGGAAACAAAGCCAAGATTGAAGCATGCATAGCTGAAGCAACATGCCTTCGGGAGATGGCAGACGCGACAACCCATCGCCCGATGATGTTCCCACTATGCATAACCCGGTCTCTCGTTACAATGTAGACCTGCCCAAGAATGACCCCAAGCTCGAACTATTCCAATTTCCCTGGCAAGGCCGTAAAGGACTAAAATATAGGTTGTCAAGGAAGAGAAGGATTGCATAATGCTCTATGTGCTTATGAACATGAAGGAAGTGGTCAATTTCATTAGGTAAAATGGTGAACACCCTATTTCTCTATGCAGCTAGTAACTCGGTCTCCGCCTAATGCTTATTTTTCCTTCTTAGCGATTTCACGGATGAACAAAGGGTCGACCGACGGATCCCTCTCCCATGGAGTTGGACACTCTACGAAAGAGGGTGCTCCGGAAATAAAAAACTTTGTGTCCGTTTATGGAAAAGTAATTTCTAACATGTCCCTCTTACCTTGCAATATGTGACTTGTCCCTCTTATTCCACATAACCACCGAACGCAACAAATTCCTCTTGTACCGTAGGGAGCTGATCCCAACGTTGAGATGTCGATGAGCTGAAATTTGTTTCCAAGGTTGTAAAGGTCATGAAGTATGAGAAGTATGATGTGAATGGGTTTCGCTTCCATACGAGACGCACTGTAAAGGGCGCACAATGCAAAACGGTAAATTGGGTGTTCACCAAAGCCGATTTCCTTGATTACTACGGAAGGTTAGAGAATGTATACGATGACCTTCAATCGCATTTAATGTCAAACTCAATCTTGTTGTGTTCAAGTGCCACTGGTTTGACCCAAGGTGGACCGAGAAGTACCCTTCCATTGGGTTAGTTGAAGTTAGGCCTTCAACCACCTATAGGAGCCGATGTCTTTGTTGTTGCTCACCAAGTCAACCAAGTTTATTATTTGCCCTACCCATGCCGAAGCGGAACTCTGGTGGGAAGTCGTGTTCCAGGTATCGCCACATGGTAACCTACCGATTCCCTCCGAGGACGATTACAACAACATTAACCCTATAACGTACGAGGGAATTTTCTATCAAGAGCAAGAGGACTTCAGACACTTTGATTTAGAACCGGTTGATCTTGAGGACCTTGGGAACGATGTAGAAACTCAGGGTGAGTCAGTGGTGAATCTACATGACATAAGTATGCTCGAGAAGCTCCATACCGAGAATGACAACGATGATGAGCCTACACCCTTCGATGAGAATCCAGATTTCTACTCAAAAGATAGTGATAGTGAGAATGAGAATGAAAATAATAGTGAGTATTTATTTTTTAAAGCATTTTATTTTTTCTTTGTGCTTAACTGTTTTCTTAATTGCATTATGCCTTTATTATTTGTGTATACATTTTATTATGTCTTTGTGCTTAATCGCTTTCTCTTACTTAATGGTGTGATTGAACAATATGAGCAGCGCAAGGCAACCAGTTCGTCTCTGCTTAATGCGTTGAAGCAGCAGAAGAAAAGAGCTACACGGAGGAGAGCCAAATCCCAATCCGCTACTCCGATCTTGCTCCTGGCGGAGGACGGGTCGAGGCCGAGGTCGAGGAGGACGAGGACGAGGTGCCACGGAGGAGGCGTGGATTTTGACCCACCACCCTCGCTCGCGACGTGGCTCCCGAGTTGTTCCCGAGAGCAGCCTTTCAGGCCGAGAGGAGGTAGAGTCCGAGAGGAGGCAGAGTCTCAGAGGGAGGCGAGGACCGAGGGAGGCGGGACTGAGCACGGAGGCGACACTAGCCGAGTTGGTGGGGCCAAGAAATTGCGGAATCGTGGGAATCGGAGTCCTCGACGAGAAGTTTGAGCCTAGGACTCGAGGCGAAGCCCTTATTATTCCGTATGGCCTTGAGTAAGTGTACTAATTTGGCAATTTAAAACATTTTATTTCATGTTGGTCATAAATAATTATTGTGTACTAATGTTTATTATTGTGCAGCAATTGGACATTTCCTCCGGGGACCAAGGCTCGCCTTCCTAACAACCTCGTTGGAGCTCTGATTGGGAAGTTCTGGCCGGGCTATCACATTACCCACGAGGATGACAGGAAGCTAGATACTACTTGGGCGGACTACTGACTACCCGGATTTCTCGATACCGATGCTGTCATCACCAAGTTTTGGGTAAGGCATATTTCTCGAGTTATGTTCATACTTGATGACCCCACCGCCGTATAACTCATGACTCTTATGCATGATTGAAGTGCTTTTACCGTGTGGCCAAGGAGGACCAGGAGAAGGCGCAGAGGACTTTGCTTGGGGCTTGTGTGAAGTTGACCCCCCAGGTGTGGTACAACCAGAAGGTCACGGCCGCTAGCCACTTCTGGGCTGTCAGGGGCGTGAGGGTCAGGAAGGAAGACATTGTCGGTAGGAACCCTAACCCTGAGTACTCCATGACGCCAGAAGAGTACATGTCGGTGAGTAAAATGTCAATGAGATTCTACATTGCTTCTAAGTTGCCATTGCATTGTCTGGAGTTGGGTATTGCATTTCCAGGTTATCCCCGATTGGGCCGAGCCGCATCGAATCGCATGGGAGGAGCTGGTTAGGACGAGGTGGCTCAGAGAAGACGAGGAGTTTGCAGCCTTGTCGAGGCGGAACACGGAGAACCGAGGCGATGGTGGAACACACTGCGCGGGAAACCACAACTTTGACCGCTTCAAGGGGAAGGTGGTATGTATATACGTGGAACGACTTGCGTGTATTTCTCGTCATGTTCGTACTTCATATGCATAATATTTATTTTCGTGATGCAGGTGGTCGAGGCACAACCCGGGGAGGTGATTCATGACGTCGCCGTCTATGAGATGGTGCGGCGAAAGAAGCCCAATTACTCGGAGCCTCAACCCTCGTTGCCCGTGTACTTCAAAGACCGCCGTAACGACTTGGGGAACTACAAAGACGATGGTGAAGGCTCGTCACCCCATGTGGATGACCCCATTCACGCGGAGATCGATGAGGAGTCGTTGGTCCCGCCGGGCACGGATTGCGCATGGACGCCTCAAGATTCAATAAGAAGGTCAAGCCTACCCTCAAAGACGAAGCTTCAGCCCTCAAGGCTACCTACCCGCCGACGGCCCCTATCCCGCCTCGTACAGCCTTATCGATCCGCAGAGGATGTAAGTTTTTCTCGTTTCATCATCTTTATGACTTTTGTTCCTGCATGGCTAACCGCTGACGAGATTCCTTGTATTTGAATTTGTATCGAGTTAGACGCGCCCACGATGCCGCCATGAGGAATATCAGTGGCCTTTCGGCAAAGATCGAGGCGAATGTGATCTACATGCAATACATAAATGTAAGTCCGAACCTTTATTTTGCAAAGATACAAGTCCCACTTCGCTTGTTGTACTACGCTGGCATCTAAACTATCTTGTGCCATGTTGGTGAATATTCAAACCGCCATAATATATATTTAGGGCCCGTGCCTCCCATGCCGTGTCCGTGCCATTTTGCCATCGGGGACAACCGCTAGGACCTACTACGCATCGACACCGTAAGTTCTTTGCTAACCCACCGATTATCGCTTACTTTGCCTCGCAAGTTGCTAACATGTAGGCAACATGTAGGAACGGAGCTTCGAACCGCACTTTGGCCACGCCGGATGGGCCGATCACACCGCTTCATGACAATGGTCCATCTCCGCCATTCGCAGTGGTTCTCCCGAGCTTCACACTTCTACTCCCTCGACAGGTGGCTCTTCTGCTGCTTCTACTGGACGCAACCCTCGCTAGAGGTCGCCACTTTTCACCAGGGGAGATCTCGGGTACACCCCCTCTCCTCCAGAGTTGTAGGCATGTGTGATGATGTCGATGATCTTGTATGACTAATGTATGGATGATCTTGTATGACTAATGTATGGATGATCTTGTATGACTGATGTATGGATGATGTTGATACATGTATGACATATGTGATCTTGTATGTGATCTTGTATGACTGATGTGCTGCTGTGAGTGCTGCATGTGTGCTGCTGTGAGTGCTGCTGCTGTGAAAAAATAAAAAAAAAACTGTGTAGGTGCTACGCCGACGGCATTGCTGCTGTGAAAAAACAAAAAAAAAACTGTGCAGGTGCTACGCCGACGGCAATGCCCTCGGCGTAGCCGTCTGCCATGTGCCATATGGTCAAGGCTGCCGTCGGCGTAGCACCTGCCCCTACGCCGAGGGCAGGCCGTCGGCGTATCTCCTTCCTGGGGGAGTCCACGCGTCCACTTACGCCGAGGGCGAGGCCGTCGGCGTAGCTCCTTCCTGGGGGAGGCCCAGCACCGGCCACGTGGCGACCCTACGCCGAGGGGCACGACCGCTTGCCGGGCGACGTGCGCCGTTAGCGCGGTAACAGCGCCGCCGTCACGACGGCCATTACGCCGACGGGCACGCTAAGGCCGTCGGCGTAGGCCTACGCCGACGGCCAGAACGTACGCTGACGGTTGTTTTCGCTCCGCCGAGGGAGAGGTCCGCCGAGGAGGCTACGCCGACGGCTGCCCTCGGCGTAGCATACGCCGACGGCTATACTGGCTACGCCGAGGGCGTTTTGCCGTCAGCCTAGCCGTCGCCTCCTGTAGTGCCTCCCGTTAATCGCGATCTACGTCTTTACATGCCATGTTTTGAAATTTTGTTGTTGTTGTTGCTATATAAGTCCCGATTTTTGTCTCCGCAAGCACATGAGTATACGCGTACATTGAGTATACATCTAAGAGGACCGTATGTTGAAAAACGAGTCAGTATCGAGTTTTTGTTGTCAAAGTTTGACAAGAAGGGGGGAGGGGACATCGAAGCAAAAGTGATTGTAAGCCATTGTTGGCCTCCTGAATAACCTCTTTGTTGCATATCGCAAGCTCTGAGTTTTTCTTGTCCCTGTCTATTGTATCTCTCTGGTACTTGCATATTGGCCTCCTGAATGGCAATCTGATGTGTTCTTGGGTGACTTAATGACTGAATCAGGCTATATATGTTGCTGGGCTAATGAGACAACATTAACTATGGCATTCCAAATCTACCCTGATGAAGACCTACAGAGAAGGGAATTGAACAGCCAGTAAGTACTCTGGTCCGCTGAAATCAAAACAAGAAAACGGAGCTGTACTCTGCTCTGCTATATGTAATTTAGAGATTCAGGCTTCAGAGCAGCAACATACTGTTCATGGCAAGAGTTCAAATCAGTTTAGTTCCAACGTAATTACATAGCGATACCATTTTTGCTCAAGGCTGTAGACACCACACATATAGCATCCAGGTTAGAAACTAATCATTAGTACTAGCTACAAGCAACATAACATTCAAAATCAGAATATTTCCACTTCTTCACAATTGACTAAGCTAGACAACCACTACACAAATCTAGCAGTACATGTTATCTGGCATTCGTCTCAACATCATTCGTGTCTTATGGTGTACTAGACCATGAACGCCCGCATTTGCTGCGCCCATCCATAGATAAAATAAAGATAGAAATAAATTAGAACAGTAGACATATGGACATACGATATGATTTGAACAGTTCAAGCTACCGTGGTTCGTTGCAAAAAAAAACATATTTGTTGAACTATGCATTTTCAGAGTACAAATGAAATCAAACACACCAAAATAGAAAAGGGAATGCCACTAATTTAACACCAGAGATAATAAACTAAAATCTAGCCCTTCTGTCGCTACATTGTCAACCCGGTAATTTAACATCATATAAATACATTGAAATTTCATACAAGAGTGCATCTTATTCAATTAGTGCCAACCCCCGCCACTAGGTATGCACTACAGGAATGGGAAGCAACGCCGACGGCCAGTAGCTACGCCGACGGCCAAACATCGGGGCCGTCGGCGTAGCCATCGTCTAGGCCAGCTCCGCCAAGCAGCCGTCATGAGAATTGCCCTCTAAGATATCCTATGCTACGCCGACGGCTGCCCTCGGCGTAGCATACGCCGACGGCTGCCCTCGGCGTAGCTATTTTTTTTATTTTATCTCATTAAACTTTGAAAAATCATAACTAAATCATTCTAATTCGGAAAAATACAAATAATATATCAAAATTTGCAGAAAAATAAGACCTATCTATCTACACTCAAATATTACACATTTATAAATAAAAATTAAGTAAAACATAAGAAATTGTATATAGTTTAAAATGGGCATAAAAATTCAAAAATGATCGAAACAATGCGAAACCTTCATGGTGTTATATTATGTGACATAGTTAGAAGGAAAATATCAAACTTGGTATATTAATTATGTCTCAAAAAACCTTCACAAAATGACCTATCTCATTCGAGGTTTCTTGGCTTTCGGGTCAAATGACCAATGTTATGGCTAGAATCAAGACATAGTTTGTGATAATGTGCCCATATTGTGCATACACATGCATCATGGGATGGCGAACAATGTTGCAGGAGAAAGTTTTCCTTTTCGGCACTAAAAGCCATTTCCCATTTTCTCGAGCACAAAACACGGACGATTTTGTAAAGCAACCACCAAATGGCTAATTCAAAATGGTACCACCACATTTTACAAAAATACTATACCACCTTCTATAGACAATGTCCCAATAGGGAATCAAACCTTTCCGTCCACCTCCGTGAAAAAGACAAATTCTGCCGAAGTGTGAAAGTGGGTCGATATGAACTACGTGTACATGATCCGATGCTCATGTTTTTTACAAAATCATTTTTAGGTTCACAATATGCTATTTTATCAAAGATCCAATGCAAGTTTAGCGAGGCTCAGCCCCGAGCTAAGAATCTTCATGCCCGCCGCTCGACAAAGTTTGACGATAATTTAAAAGGCATAAAAATTCAAAACGATCGAAACAATGCGAAACCTTCGTGGTGTCATATTATGTGACATAGTTATAAGGAAAATATTAAACTTGATATATTGATTATGTCTCAAAAAACCTTCACAAAATGACCTATCTCATTCGAGGTTTCTTGGCTTTGTCAAATGACCAATGTTATGGCTAGAATCAAGGTATAGTTTGTGATAATGTTCCCATATTGTGCATACACATGCATCATGGGATGGCGAACAATGTTGCAGGAGAAAGTTTTCCTTTCGTCAAAAAGCCATTTCCCATTTTCCGATCATAAAAACTGACGATTTTGTGAAGCAACCACCAAATGGCTAATTCAAATGCTACCACCATATTTTACTAAAATAATATACCACCTTATATGGACAATGTCCCAACAGGGTTCCAAACCTTTCCTTCCACCTCGATAAAGATAAATTCTGCCGACCCAGGAAGTGGTCGATATGAACTATGTACATGATCCGATGCTCATGTTTTTACAAAAATCATTTTAGGTTCAAAATATGCTATTTTATCAAAGATCCAATGCAAGTTTAGCGAGGCTCGGCCCCCGAGCTAAGAATCTTCATGCCCATTGCTCGACAAAGTTTGGCGATAATTTAAAAGGGCATAAAAATTCAAAACGTTTCAAACAATGCGAAACCTTCGTGGTGTCATATTATGTGACATAGTTATAAGGAAAAATATTAAACTTGATATATTGATTATGTCTCAAAAAACCTTCACAAAACGACCTCTCATTCGAGGTTTCTTGGCTTTCGTCAAATGACCAATGTTATGGCTAGAATCAAGGCATAGTTTGTGATAATGTTCCCATATTGTGCATACACATGAATCATGGGATGGCGAACAATGTTGCAGGAGAAAGTTTTCCTTTCACATACCAAAAGCCATTTCCCATTTTCCGATCATAAAAACGACGATTTTGTGAAGCAACCACCAAATGGCTAATTCAAAATGCTACCACCATATTTTACTAAAATAATATACCACCTTATATGGACAATGTCCCAACATGGGGTTCCAAACCTTTCCCACCTCTGATAAAGATAAATTCTCGCCGATCGGCAGGAAGTGGGTCGATATGAACTAGTACATGATCCGATGCTCATGTTTTTTACAAAATCATTTTAGGTTCAAAATATGCTATTTTATCAAAGATCCAATGCAAGTTTAGCGAGGCTCGCCCGAGCTAAGAATCTTCATGCCCGCCTGCCGACAAAGTTTGACGATAATTTAAAAGGGCATAAAAAATTCAAAACGTCAAACAATGCGAAACCTTCAAGGTGTCATATTATGTGACATAGTTATAAGGAAAAATATTAAACTTGATATATTGATTATGTCTCAAAAACCTTCACAAAATGACCTCTCTCATTCGAGGTTTCTTGGCTTTCGGGTCAAATGACCAATGTTATGGCTAGAATCAAGGCATAGTTTGTGATAATGTTCCCATATTGTGCATACACATGAATCATGGGATGGCGAACAATGTTGCAGGAGAAAGTTTTCCTTTTCACATACCAAAAGCCATTTCCCATTTTCCGATCATAAAAACTGACGATTTTGTGAAGCAACCACCAAATGGCTAATTCAAAATGCTACCACCATATTTTACTAAAATAATATACCACCTTATATGGACAATGTCCCAACATGGGTTCCAAACCTTTCCGTCACCTCGATAAAGATAAATTCCTCTTTAATCCAGAGGAAGGGTCGAATATGAACTACGTGTACATGATCCGATGCTCATGTTTTTTACAAAAATCATTTTAGGTTCACAATATGCTATTTTATCAAAGATCCAATGTAAGTTTAGCGAGGCTCGCCCGAGCTAAGAATCTTCATGCCCGCCGTTCGACAAAGTTTGACGATAATTTAAAAGGGGCATAAAAAATTCAAAAACGTTCGAAACAATGCGAAACCTTCGCGTGGTGTCATATTATGTGACATAGTTATAAGGAAAAATATTAAACTTGATATATTGATTATGTCTTAAAAAAACCTTCACAAAATGACCTATCTCATTCGAGGTTTCTTGCTTTTGTCAAATGACCAATGTTATGGCTAGAATCAAGGCATAGTTTGTGATAATGGTCCCATATTGTGTATACACATGCATCATGGTATGGCGAACAATGTTGCAGGAGGAATGCAAGTTTTCCTTTTCATCGCACCAAAAAGCCATTTTTCATTATCCGAGCGCAAAAAGGGAATTTTCTAAAGCAACCACCAAATAGATAATTCAAAACGGAGGGTTTGTGATTAGTTGATATGGATATCATATTTGGATTCCTCTCATTTTTCTGATCAATTTAGACATATTATTTGTTAAATTCGATTTATAGATTTAAAGATATTAATTATTCCATATTAAATAGAAAATACAAAAAGTAAAATTATTATATTTTTATTTGAATTCAATAATATTTTTACTTATTCATTATTGTTTATTTAAATAATTGTTTGTAATTTCAAAAATACAAACATGTGACATGTTGATATAAGGGTTAATAGGATTGGTATCATAGTATTGACAACAATGTATGAATTACTTATGGAAATGATTCTCAGGAACGAGGAAGTTAAGCGTCTTTGGAGTAGTATTAGGATGGGTGACCTTCCTAAGTTTGACCAAGACTGCAATTTAATTAAGTATTAAGTGTAATTAGTGTTAAAATGTTCAAAGTGAGAGATTAACGAGTCAAACAGTTCAAAGATTCAAAATTAAGAAAAAAAAAAAAATTTAATTTTTTTAAAAATATTTTTGCAACTGTCGACAAGCTATGCCGACGGCCACGCCGACGGCATTGCCTCGGCGTAGCATACCGACGGCATTTTGATACCGACGGCCTCTATATGTCTCCGAGGGAGCCCTTTTGCCGAGGAGGCTACACGCAGAGGCCCGCCGTAGCATACGCCGAGAGATTTTAGGCTACGCCACGCTTTTGCTCGGCAAGGCCAGTCTGTAGTGATGACAACTTTGTCGTATCAACAAATAGTTTGAAACTTATCCAAAAATAAATGCTAAACTATAATATATAGCTTTCTAGTGGGGTCGATGTTGTATATGAAATTTAACGAGGAAAGCGACTTTTAAAATTTCTGTTTTTTCTTCATGACAAAGAGTCACAAATAATGCTGACTAAATTACATATGTCAAGCATCTATTGCACAACTCTAGCCAATATGAAGACTTGATGCGGTGATCAAATTCAACCATATTGAAATCACAAGCGCCTACATTCTTCCAGGTAGTTTTGTCTGCCACTAAGTATTGCATTCCAGTATTAGGCCATCAAATAGGACCACATGTATACTTTACACCCATCACACATCCCGCTACATGTATTGATCACGATACATAGTAATAGTAACTACTAAAATATGAAGATCTCAGTCAGACCATGTTGGTTCAGATCTGGGATGAAATAATCACCATTGCCTTAACAACATCACATAATAATAATTCATAAACGAGCATGAATAAATAAGCAAATATGACGTGTGCATTAAGTCACATTGAACCCAATATCAAAAGGTGCATCGTAGCAATGCCAACTACTCCCAAATAAGCTTCAAACTATTCTCTCACTGGTCGCAATTTCTTATATTCTTTCATGGTACAGAGAAGGTACGCAAGCGAAGCTTCTTTTGTATAACGTATAAAAGGGAATGCAACACTGCAGACAGAGTGGCATGGACCATACAACCAGTGGCGGAGCAGGTGGAGGAAGAGGAGTGCTAATTTCCGCCACATGAAGGAGCGTAGACAGTGCTGGTACTGGTTCTGCCCCTATGAGATTCAAAATTTATGTAAGGAATCTACTACATTTTCCCTTGTCCTACTCAGCTGGACCGGTGCTACAACACCGGTAGCACAGGCCACACCTCCTCCCCTGCATACAACAAGATTTTCACAGATTTGGTAACAGTGCGACATCCAACATAACCCAAATAATTCATAACCAGGAGTCAAGGTAAAACAAATAAATTACTATATACCCACTTTCTCTGTAAGATGCATATCTATATCTCTTAAAAACATCTTGAAAACAGTGGATGGAAAAATATCTAAGGGGCTGTTTGGTTCGTGCCCATGCCGGCCACGCCAAATCAGGGGCGTGCCAATATTTTGGCTCAGAATTCGTCCGCCCCTGTTTCGCCGGCGCGTGGGCGCAAAATCTGAAGGAGCGACCGAAATTTTGGCGTGGTTTCGATGGCCGGGCTTCAATCCAAACGATGGCCTATGATTTCAGTCAACGCCAATTTTTTGGTAAGGCAACTGCCGGCCACAATCCAAACAGACCCTAACCATCTGAATCTAAAAGCACATGGACTTTTCGTTCACTAAAACTAACTAATGTCAAGAGCTGAAAATCTAGTAACAAAGAAGCTAGAAAAACAAATATATGCCTCCCTACAAATGACAAAATACCCAAGGTGTGTCGCAACGTCTTACGCGATTGGTTTAGTGGGAGCAGCAAGAAAGAGATCGAGACTTATTATACATATCTCATGCCCATTTGGGTTGGACTGCAAAAATAGATTCTTCTCTTTCAAGTGCGACTATGCCTTCTCCCTAAGATAACAATCACATATTTAGTTGAGAACTTGAATGATTCATTTTAAAATTGATTAATGAATCTGATCCAGGGGACCCAAATTTATTCTCCATAAAACACTTACTGGGGACAACTTAAATTTGAGCATTTTTTTGTCCTTTGAAAAAAAATCTTTAGCTATATGCACTGATATGTTGCAGATATATCCTATTCCTACATATAGTAATATAAGGGGAACATTCGCACTTGCTAAAATGGCATGTGGATGAATGTCAAGAGCTCATGAGACATGTATTATTACTTAGTATAATAATGTTGAACATGCATGAAATAAGAAAGCAATGATAAGAACACAGGAAGATGCATGTGTTACCTTGCCTTCTCCAGTAGCAGCACAATATATGTCCTCTAGAAATAGTAAATCAATGTCGGACATCCACTGATTAATTTGTTAGCTATATAACCATGGATTGCATATATTATGAGGAAATACAAATTGTTTAACCTTAGAACACCTGAGCACCTCACAATGATAATAGGAGAATCTGCATCTGAGGATTAGAACATGCCTTGATTTTGTTTGTCTCATCGTACAAGTATTGGTAATACTGTAGTATGGATCCACCATCCCTATGCCTTTTGCAGTTAGTCTGATGACTCTTGATAAAAGAAATATGTACCATGGCCACACTGCAAAGAAAAACGTAATACATTATCTACATTGACCATGAGAGATGAAATGGCAAATCTAACACACCTCATATCTTGGTGCACGCCCCCACTAACCAGGGATCCAGGTCTGTTCTATGACAACTCATCGTCATTCCCTCCTGGCTCACCGATAATTACATTCTCCCCTTCTTCCTTGTCTATTAGCTTTGTTAATCTCATTTTCGTAATAAGAACTGAACACCATTACGGTTGTAGTAAAGATTCAGAGGTAAAACTGCATGAACGAGTGTACCTTATCCAGCAGCCATATAGTCGCAAATGAACTTCAGGCAGTTGTTGTGAGCAGTTCCTGAATACAAATCCCAAACGAATGAGCACTATGTTCCCTGAAAGAAAGTCAGTTGGATACCAAATGTCTGAATACAGAGGAGGAGCACTACAGGCAAAGAAAAAACAACCCGGCCCTAACCAGGCAACATTGCTGATGAACAATGGAAGGCCGAAGGCGAGATGGAAGGCGTAAAGAGAATTAATTGATCGCTGCACATATATATGAAGGATAGAAGAAACTGATAATTACGGTAGCTTAATCACCATAATTACAGGAGGGGGGTCGAAATTTATACCACCGTGAATGCCGGCGGCAGTTTCATTTGCAAACCATTATTCCGACGCCGCCAGCACGAACGGAACAGGAGGCATTGCTCCGAGGTGGGCCAGGTCCAATGCGAATCGAAGGCACCCAGGCCCGCTGGAAGGAGTCCCACTCTGCTGTCTGCGCGCTATCCTCATCGCGCCGGCGCCGGAGAAGAAATGCAAGAATGGGGCGACCTCTTCTAAATAGACACATAACAGAGCGATATGGGCAACCAACAGGCATAGCATCGCCTCCTGGCTCTTCGCCGGCATGAATCCCTCGTGGAGGTAAACCACCAACGAGATAACGAGCGGAGTCAAAATGGCGGTGCCACCAGGGGCATAGGAAAAGAAAGGGGTGCCTTTGCTGTTTTTTCTTTTCTTTTTACAATCCTTTGTTGTTTCTTTATACTGGACGCCGACGCCGCGACGACGCTGCAGCAAATATAAAAGGCTCAACTGGTACGGCCCATATAGGCATTTCTCAGCCCGATGAACCAGGAGGAGTCTAAGTTGGTCCGCAGCCCGATCACGGTGGGCTAGGCCTTTTACTGTGATTAGTCGACCTAAACGGGATTAAGGTATAGCACGGGAATACTGAGATGATTTTGTGCGTTGGATTCATAAATCCGACGGTTTAGAGTACCAAATCGCTGTGGAAGGCCCTAGATGGCTGAGTTTTACTGTTTCTTAATTGTAGCCTGTCAATGGTCGACAGCCACATTTGCGTGAAAGAAAAACATAAAAGTGATTTTATATAAGAGAATATTTATCAACAGTGATCCCATATTTCTGAGCTAGACGGGCTTTCAGACCACATGAGCTCGTCGCCGTTTCAGCCAGAGAAAGATCAAGACCTTCTCAATGAGTACTACAATTCTCACTCCAACCGAATCCATGGCCGTTTCAGCCAGATAACGAACTGAAAATCAAGTCTAATAATTGAGGGAAATAAGAATTACCTTAGTCCGGGGCTTGTCCTCCCATCCCTGATAACATGGGTCCGGTGCCATCGTCATGACCTCACCTCAACGGCAACGACGACATTGCAGAGCAGCGGCCAACTCCGGTGCCTCCCTCGGCACCGTCCTGCTCGTGCGGCCATATGGAAGAGAACAGGGACTCAGCCTGTCAGCCATCAAATTCACTGCACGCAACCGTTCCAGCAACCTCGTTCCAAAAATCTGTGACAACCTGAAGGGCTTTTCTCAAACATACGCGGGCCGATTAGCGCCAGCTTAGCTTCCTCATTTTTTTCGATAAAAGACGATTTTATTACTTAAATGTTTAAGCATTATTACACCCGGTCTCTGCATACTAAGATACACATAGCCATCATAGTTCACAAGTTCAAACAAGAAAATAAAGAAGCGAATTACATATCAGATTGAGAAATTGTAAGACGCCTAGGATGTAGAGGGAGGGCCGATCCGTAGATTATGCTGCCGTCCATGCCGGGTAAACAAATCCCGTGCCGTATCCTACAATCGCGTACACACCTCCGAAAAAGGTCGTGATACTCCGCACGATGTAGGAATAACCAAGAGCGCAGAGTGCCGGTACATCAGTAAATAACCTGCACGAGAGATCAATTAATATCATTAAAAACTTTATCATTTCTACACATCTATAGCGACCATATAATGGCAATCGCTCCGACCCGAAGAAGTAGCTTATACTTGTTATCTATCCTGTTAGAGTATATCACGGTTTGGACTATATTTGCTAGTTTAAGTTTGTAACCCAATTATATCTCTAATAGTCTTCTTGCCCCCCAAGTCTTGTAATCTATATAAACAGCTCAAGGGCTCATGTTGTAATCACCTCAATCAATATCAATAAAAATAATATTTCGCAATTCTACATGGTATCAGAGCGGTTCGCTCCGCCTAGGGTTTAGCACCACCACTTCCGCCGCGCCGCCCCCGGGGAGATCGTTCTCCGCCGGGGACCGCGCAAATAGTAGATTAGATCTTTCTTCGCCAAAATTTTCTCGCCGGCCGCTTGACCGGCGTTTCTTCTTCTTTCGCCGATCATAGATCGGATTCTGTCGTCCACAAGCACATGTCGTCATCACGCGCCTCTACTTCAACCTCGACATCGACTCATCTCCGGCAAATCATCGCCAACGATCGTGCCAAGGAGGCTCCGCGCGGCGCCCCAAGGGACGCCTTCACGCGCTACGTCGGCTTCTCCGTCCTCACTTCGTCACCACGCTGGCCCGTCTTCGTCTACATCAATCGGGATGCAAGTCCCCGAGTACGTGTCTCGCCGTCAACAAAGGGATACACCTTCATCACCCGTGGTCATCATCGCCGATAATCATCTACACCAACATCATCGTCACATCGTCGCCGCCACCACCAATCATGGTCATCGTCAATGCCAACAAGTTCTTCTCCACAAGCGACGCCACGCTCATACAAGCGGAAAATACGGGTCTAATCCCCGAAATTGACTACCGCAACAATTCAATCGTCATCAACATCTACCTCATCGTCTTCGTTCACCATGACCTCGTCGCCAGAGTAGCAGTCTAATTTTTATTTTGCACTAAATTTATTTTCTTCTTATAACTACTTCATCTACTCCGATAAATCAGCGGACAAATTCTACGCACCGACCGTTCACGGAGAATTTCTCTGCTGCTCCCTCCTTCTCTGGCTCGCATGGCTCGTGATGGTTCCTGTCTTCGCACGTCCGATATTGGCAACATCGACGCGTGTCTTCGTCCCGGCATGCTCCCGAGTTTGGCAAGCTCGGCAAGGCGTGTCTCCTACCTCAACTACTCCAACTCAAACTACATCTACTTCAACCACTACGGCGAATTCTCTCGGCTCAACAACAACATCGACCACAACACAACGACATCATCAACTTCATCGACTTCATCAACGGCGACTACATCACCAATGGCATCATCGACCACGACTACAACGCCCTACTTCCGGCTACATAGACATCGACATCCTCTCCCATCTCCGCCTTCGGATTATGCTCCAGTCAGACCGTTCGCGTCACTATCGATCCGACCGCGGGGGAGTATTAGAGTATATCACGGTTTGGACTATATTTGGTAGTTTAAGTTTGTAATCCAATTATATCTCTAGTAGTCTTCTTGCCCTCCAAGTCTTTTAATATATATAAACAGCCCAAGGGCTCACGTTGTAATCACCTCAATCAATATCAATACAGATAATATTCCGCAATTCTACATATCCCATGTAACTAATTCCCAAAAATGTTGACAATACCACGCGGTGGATACAAGCCTGAAGCTGCTTGGGTAACTTACCATATAGACCTAGCGAAATTGCATTGGAAAAACATGTGTTTGATTGTCTCATTGTGATGACAAAAAAGACACATAGGATTTCCATGCCAATACCGTTTAATAAGATTATCTTTAGTAAGGATAACTCCACGACGAAGATACCACACATTTTTTTTATTTTTTAGGGGTATCTTCATATTCCAAATCATCCTATTATCTAAAACAGGTAAGACCGGCTAGGCTAGTGCATTGTAAAAGGAACTAACAGAGAAATAACCTTTCATACTTAAGTTCCATCGAAATTCGTCTGGCCCAGGCGACAATTGTACATTTGCTAGACGATGTAGCAATGCGATCCAAGCGTCAAGTCTGGTTCCAATTAAATCTCGTCTAAAGGTCACCATAGGCGGGAAAGATTCCAAAACAGAGGAGATCGTCTCATCCTTGTGACGAACAATAGAATACAAAGCAGGATATTGTTCCCAGAGTGTAGCATTATGTGTCATCCCGCAAAACCACTACTAGAAAATCGCGTTGTTTTTGTGCATTGCATCATCATGACCGCATGCTCATGTCATCATGCCACATTGCATTTGAGCATCGTTATGGCATCATGCATTTGTTTGTCGAAACCTATTTTCTAAAAGCCTAGTTTGGTTTTCTAAATATCCCCCGTCTCGATTTCAAATTAAAGCGCCGGGCTTTTCCGGGTCCTTTATTTGT
The DNA here is from genome assembly GCA_030063025.1 of Avena longiglumis. NCBI lineage: Eukaryota > Viridiplantae > Streptophyta > Magnoliopsida > Poales > Poaceae > Avena > Avena longiglumis. The sequence goes on along the minus strand of CP125978.1, from coordinate 497,896,212 downwards.
CTAAAAACTATTTACAAAAGTTTATTTTAAATTAAACAAAAGATTATATTATTTTAGGCAGTGCAGGCCGATCCGACCTCGGCCACCCCCAAAGACAAAATCGGGCCACCTAAATCTTTCCCTACCTGCACCAAATCTACCCACCCTCCACATCACCCTCGACTAATCCCTCTCGCCACCTCATCTCTCATCCCTCCCCCAACCAATCACACGCTGCCACCTCACCTACCCCCACCTCTCTTACCCCACCCCACACAAACACCAGCACACCACACACGCACGCCCCTGCCTCTAACCTGTTCCACCACCACTTCCACCAACCGGCCACCCGCCTGGCCTCCACTCCCAGCAGACTGAGTCCACCATCCCTGGACCCACCTCCCCCGACCCCACTTTGCTCTCTCGCTGGCCGCACCCTCTCTCTCTCCAGTGACCTCCCTCGATCCCTCTCCTCGCCTTCCTCCCTCGGCGCCAAGCCACCGTCGCCTCTCCCTACCACCGCGTGGACCCAGGCCCGGTCGCCACCACGTGTCTCGCCACCCCGAAGGATCCTGCTGCCCCTTCTCCACGCCACCACGCCGCGACCACCGCCGCCGTCGCATCTCGCCCGGCGCCCCTTCTCCGCTTCTCTCGGTTCGGTGAGCCCTGCCCCGTCTCACCTCCGTCCTGCCCCGGCCTCAAGCTTCGCCTTGTCGCCGCCATGCGCTCGCTCCCTCGACGCCGTCTGCTCGAACCCGACCGCCTCTGGGCCGCGCCCTCGCCAAGCCCGCCCATGGCGCCCACCCCGTCACCGTGCCTGTCTCCCCTGCCAGCGCCGCGTCGCCGCCGGACGCCAGCAAGTCGCCGTCCCTCGCTCGGTTCAGCCTGCTCTCGTCTCTCTGGTTTCCCATCGCCGCCCCTTCGCGCCCGATCCTCCTGCGAGTCGGCGGCCGTCACCCAGCGTCCCCACGCCGCGCCACCACCGTCGTCTTCAAGCTCGCGAGGCCTTCTTCTGTCATTTGAGCTGCCGCAATGGCTGGCCTTTGATGCACCAGGCTTCCTCCTCCCGTATCTCCCGATGTCGGCGGCCTCCGTACGCTCCTCCAAGTCGCGGTGTGTCGCTACAGCGGTAACCCTGTGGATATCAGTGCACGTGGAGATGTTGCTGTGTGGGCGATACACTTGGCAATGGTACCGAGCAGATTCGATGAACCCCGGGTGCCCATCCGAGTTCGCCATCGACCACAAAGTCGGAATCCGAAGCTCCCCTTCGTGGAAACCAAGATCTCCTTCACGGAAACCCCGATACTTTCGACACGGATGCCATGGTCTTCGTCACGGACGCCGAGACCCCCGGACCCAAAGACCACACGTGCGACAAGTACTCCTTCCCGGATGCGATGCTCGAGAACACGGACGGTAAGGACACCGACGCAGAACGCCAAGTTCTTCACCCCGAACGCCAAGACCGACCCGACACGAGGACACGACAAGATCTTCGCGACGACAAGATCGACACCGACCAGGGCGAGTCCGATGCGCCCCCGACGCCACACCAAGTCCTTCTTCCGGGATGCGACAAGACCTACTTCCTTGGTCCGATACCGATCCCGTCGAACCCTGAACCCTGAGACCGAACCCGGACCCTGGGCAACCCCAAGATCGCCGAACCCATGTGTGATGCCCTTTCCAAGCCCCTTATTTTTATAATATATGACATATACTTGTTGCATTTCAATTGTTCTCGCATACATATTTGGTGTGGTTTGGGGGCATTATGCCGATTCACCTCATAATTAAATATGGGGCCCATATGCGGACAATCCAGTCTCATATTGGTTCCATTTAAATTTGTGTAGCGAACCGGTGATATAATTTTGCCTTGTTAAGACAACATTTAAATTGTGGGGTAGCTAAATAACATGAACCATCTAATTAATTGTCGGGACCCCGGTTCCGCTTAATATGTATAATTGCATCGCAGCTTTGCCATGTCATACATCATACATGCACCATGCCCGATCTTTTGCCGTAGTATTAAATAGTGCATCCGGTGTTTCTTCTAGTGTTTTGGTTCTTCGCGGATAAGGCCGTTGAGTTGATGCGAGTGTCGACCCGATCCTCGGATGAACCTTCGACAATGTTTTCAGGCGAGCACCTCCCCCTTTCTACCTATCTTACTTTTATAGTATTTATTCCCTCCTGTTGATCTATTGCTATCTGTGTTGCGTTGCTCTAGTTTTCGTACCCGTGATATCCCTTGCAGCCTTATATTGCCTTGGACACCTCCTATTACCTGTTGTTTGGTAGATAGTTGGACCTGCGCGTCGTAGCCGCTTGCTCAAGTGCTGTTGCGTGTTGTCAAGTACCACAGTTGTTGGAGTATTGCCGCATGTTTATTGTTGGAGATGATCATAACTTTAATTATTGTTTAATAACTAAAATTGAAGTAGGTAAATGCAGAGGCACAGGTGGGCAATAGATGTTATTTGGTTGTTAACCGTCCACTTGTGTCCCGTAGGACCCCGAGTACTTGATACCTGTTCCTTGAATATTCGCGCTATCCACATCCGGGAGGATTATGGGACCCCCGAGCCGAGCTTGATTCATTCTTATTTCTTGGGGCCACAAACTAGTTTGAGGTTTTATTTACTATCTTGTACTTATGCCATGCTTTATCGCTTTATTACGATTGTGAGAGCACCTGTACTATTTAGGTAAGCGGAGTGTTTCACAGTATCGACAGCCCACATTTTCGGGTTCCCGATGCTTACCACGGCGCAAACCTTGAGTCCGTCTCGAGTCACTAACTTCGCTATGGTGTACTCAATGGGTGGCCTCAAATATTTCAATCCTGATTGCTTTGTCGTGAAGGCTTGCTGGGTTTTGATTTGGTTTTTCCGAGGTTGATCGAGTGTGTGTTGCTATTTGTGCACCCCGCAGGTAAAACTTTCAAAGCCGTGTCCGCGTTATGGACGACTTGGAGCACAAAGATCTCGATCATAGACAACTATAACTAAAGTAGTGCTATAAATTTGACTTTATAATGACTAGTAATCAGCTTCACTATAATGGAATGGCTAAATAAAACTGCCAACAATTGCTTGTTTGGGTTGTCGCTTGCGACCATTGTATCTGACTAGTAAGTATTGCAACTACAACGGAATGGCTAAATAAAAGTACCAACAACTACTGGGTTTTGGGATATCTCATGTTAATTGTATCTGACTAGTAAGTGTTGCAACTACAACGGAATGGTTAAATAAAAGTGCCCACTGCTTATTTTATCAGGATGACTATCTATATTTGACTAGTAATTGCTGCAACGATAACTGAATGAATAAAACTGCCAACTGTGTGAGTTCCTCGGTTGACTTCCTCGTTGGTCTCGAGGGGGAAATATCAGGATGGGTATGTTTGGTGGTAGTATCAGATTGGTTCCGAATAGGTCTTTCTTATCCCTCTCTGGTAGCCGACAGTTATATCGAGTCTCTATAGGTTGTTTAGTGCATGCTGCGCTGCCGCTTCAGTCCACCATACCTTTGTAGGCGAGGACCGCCGAATTCTATCCTCGCCGTGTCTTGGCCTCAAGATCGACCGCTCTCTCTTTTCCTTTGCCCTTTGTCGGCACCCTTTGTTTAAGGGTTTTGAGATCGACGTCGTTAGTAGGGTTACCCTTCCGCTTGGCGGGGTTATGGACGCCATTGGTTATTCTTCGTGGCTCTTAGCCCCATTTGCATCTTGTCCGTAGCTGGACGCTCTATCGCTTTCAAGGTGATTTGGATCTTTGTTCAGATATTCGTATTCTTGACTCATGGAGTCGTGTTGTATATATATCTGCCATGGGTCCCATCGAGGACTGTTGTGTAATGTTATTACTTCGCTTTCCACCCGCACGCAGTGCTCGGTGGGCACCTTTGAATCGCTTTATGCGGTTTGGCGGAAGCCTGAAACTTGCATAGGGCCGATTCGAGGGTGTTACAAAGTGGTATCGAGCTCAGCTATGATACCACAAGTCCAGCCTGTAGGATAACCTAGCTAACGACCGAAGTAGAGTGTCAAAAACTATTTTGCAAAATCGGTTGGATAGATCTGGTTAGGTCTGCTTTTACTCCTTACCCCCCTGCTATTCTCCTCTTACCTCTGCGTGTTTTGAATCCGCTCCCTTCTCTTTCTTCGAGTCCAGGAATTCTCGTGGTTGGGTTTTCGTCGTACCTTCAGGGTTCTCGCTTCCTCTTTTGGAACGGTGTTTCTACATCCGGTCCTCCTGCTATCTGAGTGGTCCTTTATCTGTGGTACCATCCTTTGTTCCTTTTTTGTGCCTCCCAGTGTTTTCCGACGTTACGACATCATCTACGCCAGATCCGATGCAGAGTCTGCATCACTCCTTTGTTTATGAACCTCGATTGTCGAGATCTTCAGTATGATTCCGAGAATGGTTGCACGCTGTTCTACTGATTGTGCAGATTAATAGTTTGGGTGCGTGATGGATTGGCCCCCATGCCGACTACTCACTCTATTCGCTTGTGTACATTGAAGTGGATGAGAATGCAATGGTTCTCTCGTTCTATCGAAGCTAGAGGTGGTTTTATTTGTTGATACTTGTACCTTCGACCTTTTGTTCCCGGAGTGTTCTCTTGACGATCACGGACAACGACCTCTTGTTAGTGGTGTCGCGAAGATCTACACGAAGCGAGAAGATGCAGATCGCCGCCCTTCTTACCGGTACCATGAGGCGGATCTCGAGGGCGAGATCCATTGTTAGTGGTGTCGAATTGTGGCATCCCGCAAAACCACTACTAGAAAATCGCGTTGTTTTTGTGCATTGCATCATCATGACCGCATGCTCATGTCATCATGCCACATTGCATTTGAGCATCGTCATGGCATCATGCATTTGTTTGTCGAAACCTATTTTCTAAAATCCTAGTTTGGTTTTCTAAATATCCCCTGTCTCGATTTCAAATTAAAGCGCCGGGCTTTTCCGGGTCCTTTATTTGTCTAAAAACTATTTACAAAAGTTTATTTTAAATTAAACAAAAGTTTATATTATTTTTAGGGGGCAGCCGTACCGGGCCGATCCGACCCAGTCGGCCACCCCAGTACAAAATCGGGCCACCTAAATCTTTCCCTACCCAGAACTAATCTACCCAGCCCCCCTCCACATCACCCTGACCAATCCCCTCTCGCCACCTCATCTCTCATCTCTCCCCCACCCAATCACACGCTGCCACCTCACCTACCCCCACCTCTCTCACCCCACCCCACACAAACACCAGCACACCACACACGCACGCCCCTGCCTCCAACCTGTTCCACCACCACTTCCACCAACCGCCGACCCCACCTGCCCCGCTCCACTCCCAGCAGACCGAGTCCACCATCCCTGGACCCACCTCCCCCGACCCCACTGCCTCTCATCGCACCCCCGCCCTCTCTCCCCGTGACCCTCCCTCGATCCCTCTCGCCTCCTCCTCGCCAAGCCACCGCCTCTCCCTACCACAGTGGCCCAGCCGTCGCCACCACGTGTCTCGCCTCACCCCCTGCTCGAAGGATCCTGGGCCGCCCTTCTCCCGACCCCGCCCGCCTGACCACCACGTCTGTCGCCCAGCCGCTTTTCTCCGCTTCCTCGGTTCGGTAGAGCCCGGCCCCGCGCCCCGTCCTCACTCCTCCGTCCCGGCCTCAAGCTCGCCGGCCACATGCCGCTGACGCGCCTCTCCTCGACGCCCTGCTCACGCTGCCAGACGCCTCTCGCTCCGCCAGCCCGTGGGCCCTTCCGAACCCGTCACGTGGCTGTCTCCCTGGCTGCCGCGCTCCGCCGGCCGGCCGCCGACGTCGCCGGGTCCCTCGCTTGTTCAGACGCCTGGTCGCCTCCTCTGGTTTTCCCCTGTCGGCCGCCCCCTCCTTCGCGCCCCGATCCTCCTGCGAGTCGGCCGGCAGCCGTCACCCAGGCGTCCCCGCACGTCGCGCGCGCTCACCACCGTCGTCTTCAAGCCAGCTCGCGAGGCCTTCTTCCTGTCGCGCCGCCTGAGCCGCACCCCAGCGGCTGGCCTTTGATGCACCAGGCTTCCTCCTCCCGTATCTCCCGATGTCGGCGGCCTCCGTACGCTCCTCCAAGTCGCGGTGTGTCGCTACAGCGGTAACCCTGTGGAGATCAGTGCACGTGGAGATGTTCCTATGTGGGCGATACACTTGGCAATGGTACCGAGCAGATTCGATGAACCCCGGGTGCCCATCCGAGTTCGCCATCGACCACAAAGTCGTAATCCGAAGCTCCCCTTCGTGGAAACCAAGATCTCCTTCACGGAAACCCCGATGCTTTCGACACGGATGCCATGGACTTCGTCACGAACGCCGAGACCCCCGGACCCGAAGACCACACGTGCGACAATTACTCCTTCCCGGATGCGATGCTCGAGAACACGGACGGTAAGGACACCGACGCAGAACGCCAAGTTCTTCACCCCGAACGCCAAGACCGACCCGACACGAGGACACGACAAGATCTTCGCGACGACAAGATCGACACCGACCAGGGCGAGTCCGATGCGCCCCCGACGCCACACCAAGTCCTTCTTCCGGGATGCGACAAGACCTACTTCCTTTGTCCGATACCGATCCCGTCGAACCCTGAACCCTGAGACCGAACCCGGACCCTGGGCAACCCCAAGATCGCCGAACCCATGTGTGATGTCCTTTCCAAGCCCCTTATTTTTATAATATATGACATATACTTGTTGCATTTCAATTGTTCTCGCATACATATTTGGTGTGGTTTGGGGGCATTATGCCGATTCACCTCATAATTAAATATGGGGACCATATGCGGACAATCCAGTCTCATATTGGTTCCATTTAAATTTGTGTAGCGAACCGGTGATATAATTTTGCCTTGTTAAGACAACATTTAAATTGTGGGGTAGCTAAATAACATGAACCATCTAATTAATTGTCGGGACCCCGGTTCCGCTTAATATGTCTAATTGCATCGCAGCTTTGCCATGTCATACATCATACATGCACCATGCCCGATCTTTTGCCGTAGTATTAAATAGTGCATCCGGTGTTTCTTTTAGTGTTTTGGTTCTTCGCGGATAAGGCCGTTGAGTTGATGCGAGTGTCGACCCGATTCTCGGATGAACCTTCGACAATGTTTTCAGGCGAGCACCTCCCCCTTTCTACCTATCTTACTTTTATAGTATTTATTCCCTCCTGTTGATCTATTGCTATCTGTGTTGCGTTGCTCTAGTTTTCGTACCCGTGATATCCCTTGCAGCCTTATATTGCCTTGGACACCTCCTATTGCCTGTTGTTTGGTAGATAGTTGGACCTGCGCGTCGTAGCCGCTTGCTCAAGTGCTGTTGCGTGTTGTCAAGTACCACAGTTGTTGGAGTATTGCCGCATGTTTATTGTTGGAGATGATCATAACTTTAATTATTGTTTAATAACTAAAATTGAAGTAGGTAAATGCAGAGGCACAGGTGGGCAATAGATGTTATTTGGTTTTTAACCGTCCACTTGTGTCCCGTAGGACCCCGAGTACTTGATACTGTTCCTTGAATATTCAAGGCTATCCACATCCGGAGGATTATGGGACCCCCGAGATGTAGCTTGATTCATTCTTATTTCTTGGGGCCAAACTAGTTTGAGGTTTTATTTACTATCCTGTACTTATGCCATGCTTTACTGCTTTATTACGATTGCGAGAGCACCTGTACTATTTAGGTAAGCGAGTGTTTTCATGTCGATGGCCAGTCACATTTTCGGTTCCCGATCGTTTCGACATCGCAAACCTTGAGTCCGTCTCGAGTCACTAACTTCGTTATGGTGTACTCAATGGGGTGGCCCCTAAATATTCTGAATCTGTGATTGCTTTGTCGTGAAGGCTCGTTGGGTTTTGATTTGGTTTTCCGAGGTTGATCGAGTGTGTTGCTATTTGTGCACCTGCGGTAAAACTTTCAAAAGTGTCCGCGGTTATGGACGACTTGGAGCACAGTATCTCGGTCATAGACAACTATAACTAAAGTAGTGCTATAAATTTGACTTTATAATGACTAGTAATCAGCTTCACTATAATGGAATGGCTAAATAAAACTGCCAACAATTGCTTGTTTGGGTTGTCGCTTGCGACCATTGTATCTGACTAGTTAGTATTGCAACTACAACGGAATGGCTAAATAAAAGTACCAACAACTACTGGGTTTTGGGATATCTCATGTTAATTGTATCTGACTAGTAAGTGTTGCAACTACAACGGAATGGTTAAATAAAAGTGCCCACTGCTTATTTTATCAGGATGACTATCTATATTTGACTAGTAATTGCTGCAACGATAACTGAATGAATAAAACTGCCAACTGTGTGAGTTCCTCGGTTGACTTCCTCGTTGGTCTCGAGGGGGAAATACCAGGATGGGTATGTTTGGTGGTAGTATCAGATTGGTTCCGAATAGGTCTTTCTTATCCCTCTCTGGAAGCCGACAGTTATATCAAGTCTCTATAGGTTGTTTAGTGCATGCTGCGCTGCCGCTTCAGTCCATCATACCTATGTAGGCGAGGACCGCCGAATTCTAGCCTCGCCGTGTACTGGCCTCAGTACTGACCGCTCTCTCTTTTCCTTTGCCCTTTGTCGGCACCCTTTTTGTTTAAGCAGGTTTTGAGATCGACGTCGTTAGCAGGGTTACCCTTCCGGCTTGGCACAGGCAGGTTATGGACACCATTGGTTATTCTTGAGCTCTTAGCCCCATTTGCATCTTGCCCGTAGCTGGACGCTCTATCGTTTTCAAGGTGATTTGGATCTTTGTTCTGTATATCTGTATTCTTGACTCATGGAGTCGTGTTGTATATATATCTGTTCTGTGGGTCCCATCGAGGACTGTTGTGTAATGTTATTACTTCGTTTTCCACCCGCACGCAAGTGCCTGGTGGGCACCTTTGAATCGTTTCTATGCGGGTTTGGCGGGAAGCGCTGAAACTTGCATAGGACCGATTCTGAGGGTGTTACACATTACCCAGCCACTTATCCTCCCAAAACCTTATCTGAGACCCATCCTTAATAGATAAAGTTCCAAATCTGAAAAAAAAATTCTTCGTTGCCATCAGACCGGCCCAAAAGTGAGAGTCACCTGGTTTCCAAACCAGCTGTGACAATGCTTTTGAACTAATATTTTTTCTTTTAAGTAGAGTTTGCCATACCCCGTCTTCAGATAGTAATTTGAAGAGCCATTTACCGAGTAGGGCTGTATTTTTGATCTCAAGATCATGAATACCCAACCCACCCTGATCTTTGGGGCAGCACAGTACACTCCATTTAGCTAGTCTACATTTCTTTTTCTCATTGTCTCCTTGCCAAAAGAATCTTGATCGGAAATAATCCAATCTTTTTAAGACTCCTTTTGGTAGTTGGAAGAAAGATATCATATACACTGCCATATTTCTTAGTACCGAATTAATGAGTACCAATCTCCCTCCTATGGAGAGCAATTTACCTTTCCAGCTGTTCAATCTTAGTTGTAGTATTTCCTCAACGATCTTCCATTCAGCATTTGTGAGCCTCCGGTAATGAACCGGAATGCCCAAATACCGAATTGGAAAAACACCTTGACTACATCCAGGGAGATCAGCATAGAGACTAACTTCATCTCGGGCCTCGCCAAAACAAAACAATTCACTTTTATGGAAGTTGATTTTCAACCCTGATAGTAGCTCAAAAGCTGAAAGTATTAGTTTCAGATTTTTTGCTTTTTCAAGGTCATGTTCCATAAATAAAACGCTGTCGTCGGCATATTGAAGGATCGATAAACCTCCATCGACTAGATGGGGAATGACACCTTCAATTTGGCCATCAAGCTTGGCACGCTCAATCATGACAACGAGCATATCAGCCACTATATTAAATAACATTGGTGATAATGGATCTCCCTGTCTCAAGCCTTTTTACGTCTGAAAGTATTTACCAACATCGTCATTAACTTTTATGGCAACACTACCTCCTGACACAAAGGTGTTGATTAAAGCCTGCCACTCAAATAAAAAACCTTTCATTCTAAGGGTCTGCTGAAGAAAAGGCCATTTGACTTTATCATAGGCCTTTTCGAAGTCAACTTTAAGAATAACTCCGTTCAACTTTTTCCTATGTAGTTCATGAACTGTTTCATGCAAGATAACCACACCGTCAAGTATGTTGCGACCTTGCATAAAAGTATTTTGTGAAGGACGAACTACATGATCCGCTACAGAATTTAGACGGATCGTTGCAACTTTTGTAAAAATCTTAAAACTAATATTAAGAAGACAGATTGGTCTATTTTGTTGGATCCGTTCTGCTTCATTAATTTTAGGCAAAAGAATTATCTCTCCGAAATTCAAACGAAACAAATCTAGTTGACCAGCGTGTAAAGCACAGAACATTTGAAGTAGATCTGTTTTGATAACATCCCAAAAGGTTTGGTAAAATTCAGTTGGGAAGCCATCAGGACCAGGGGCTTTGTTATGTTCCATCTAGAAAACAGCCTTCCTGACCTCCTCCTCAGAATAGGGAGCCATCAATAGGTCATTTTCCTCGACAGAAACCTGAGGCACATTATCTGTTTGAGATTCATCCAGAGAGATAGTTCCCTCATCTGGTTCCCCAAACAAACATTTATAGTAATTTGTAATATAAGCTTTCAGCTGCTCATGTCCCTCAATCGTCCCCTCATCTTGCGTTAAAGATCGAATAAGTTTCTTCTTGTGTATGCTATTAGCAACACTATGGAAGTACCTAGTATTCGATTCCCCATGCAAAATAAATTGGGCTTTCGAACGTTGATACCATTTGAGTTTCTCTTCGCGCAGTAAGCGTGCCAACTCCGCATTCGCTTGGCTTTTGAGCCCAATCCCATGCGTAGTTAACAAACGATTTTATGCTATAGCTTCAAGGTCATCAATAGTAGACGATAGCCGAAATTTTTCTTTTTTAAGAATACCGGTTGTGTGGCGCGCCCAACCCCCAAGGTGTTTGCGTAATATACGCACTTTATTGTTCCATCTATAGATTGGTGTGCTATCCGTAACCGGTCTTTCCCATACTGTTTTGACCATATCATGAAAACCATCCCGTTGTAACCATCCAAGTTCGAATTTGAATGGACGGGAACATCGTGTCCGAGGTAATCCAGTAGTCAACAGGATAGGAGCATGGTTAGACAGCGTCTCAATACGTTCTAGAGCACGAACCAAGACTCGGGGAAAATGTTCTTCCCACTCCGAGTCCATCAGTACGCGATCTAGTTTTTCATATGTAGGTTCAGGCAGGCTGTTTGGCCAAGTAAACTGACGACCGGTCATGGTTACTTTCTTCAAGTCAAGGCTGTCAATGACAGCATTAAACAGGAATGGCCAATGATCATCAAAACGACCTTTACTCTTCTCGAATGGAAACCGAAGCAGATTAAAATCGCCCCATATAATAATAGGATACAAATTATCTTTTGCTAGGTTCACCAGTTCACGAAGAAAATCGTCCTTGAACTCATCCTAGGCCGCACCATACACAGCGACTAGGCTCCATGTGAAATTGTCAGCTTTGTTGCGGATGTTGAGTTTTATGTGAAACTCTCCTTCCGAACTAGCTAAAATATCCATCGTGTCCGCCCTTACGCCAAGTAAAATGCCTCCGAATCGTCCCCTAGGTGGATGAGAATGCCACACAAAGTCTATACCCCCCGAGAGGCAGTCTAGTAGACTTTGAGAGAACTCTCTTCTACCCATTTCCGAAATAGCAATAAAATCCAAATTATGTTCCCTAGTACACATTGCAATATGTAAATGTTTAGCCAAGTCACGAAGACCTCCGCTATTCAGAAACATGCCATTCATTGGAAAATAAATATGGATTTAGGACAAATCTCGTTTCCGAGATTTATTGCATTTTTTTCTAGAAAAAGATTTTCGACAGGAAGCAGTTAGTTCATATACTGAACTTAATCTGTCCTCATCGAAACCAACTTCTAGAACTTCACCAACTAAATGAGAAAGGAGCTGACCATCTGTTGTGGCATTCGCATCCTCATCATCATAAGAGTAAGTGGAAACAACAGAGGTCGAGGCTTTTGGAACCACCGTTTAGACGGTCGTATTCCATCCGCTTCAAGACCTTGATAGAAATAGAAACGTCTCTAGCATTTTTACCAAGCCTAATGCCAATATTATTAAGTTTAGAAGAAATTTGTGTAGATGAAAAAGAGACAAAAAATTTAGTTGACGAGTAAGTACCATTAGAATCCAAGTTCTTTTCTACCTTCCTAAGCATAGCCTTTAAGAGAGAATCTTCGTCTGTTTCACTAGACCCACTGTACGACGACCACTCCTGCGCAGCGCGAGCATAGGAACCTGCTTAATGCCGGAAGTAGCAAGTGCTGAGACCTGTTGAGCAGTAATAAGGACGGGCGCTGCATGATCTGGAAGCAGAGGATAGGCCAACAGCCGCATGCGAGACCTCTGCTTGGCTTCCTCATGGCTAACTCGGACTAATTAGAATATGTTTTGCATCGCTCGACAACTTTTGTGACTAGTCCACCCTAATTTACAAATAGTGGACTAAAGTGCATCCGATAGACAACTTTTGGGACCTACGGTGTATTTAACTCAGTGCAAAACAAGAGTGCTTTTACTGTTGCACCTAATGCATCCCTGCATAATAACTGACGACATCAAGAGAGAACAATTATCGCCTTTATGATCTCGAAGGACAATACAAGCTCCTGCACACCACTGTCATTAACGAAAGAACCATCACTATTTAGCTTGAGCTAACCTTTCGAGGGGTCCAACAGGGCAGTTCGACATGTGGATCCATTTCAAAAAAAAAAAAGTTCCACACGTGGATCAGTTGTATGCGCTTGCTTCTCATCAGGGTCCAAAACATATTTTCCGTCCCAATATCCTCAAAAGTATACATGCACGCCAAACTCGGGCTACTGGGCTCTGCAGGACTGAGCCTAGCCTCCGCTGCTGGGCCATAGCGAGCTCAGGCTTGGCCCGGTCCGGCTCGTTTGCCTCGTTTTTTTTCAAATTTATTAGGGCCAATTTAAACAAGGGATAGCGAGTTGGGCTGAAAAATTGGGCCTCTAGGTCGTGTTCCAAGTTGTGATGTTCGGTTCGGTTCTTCTTCGTTCCAGATTGTGCTAGCTGCCACCACCGTCCAAACGATGTCGCACCATGCCACCCGCACCACCGCTTCCTAGAAGCTCCGCTTCCGCCACGCTCCTCTCGCTACCCCTCTCCGACGCCTACTGCCTATGCACGCACCGCTTGTTCTTTATTAAAAGGCCCACCACGACGCAGCCTGCGAGGCTCTGTCTTTGCACCGAGCTCGTCGGAAGCTCGGGCCGAGCTCAATTATGTGGCTCGCCGGTGGCGACGAGCTGACTCGGGCTTGTCAAATCTAGTCCGAGCTTTTTGTGGCCCGGTGGCGAGCTGACCAAGCCAGCTAGTGTCCAGGTATACTCAAAAGAATGATACTGAATTTGTATTATAGAATCAAAATAGCTCATAAGAAATCGCTTGGATGCTTGCAAAGGTAGAGTATCATATATGCACCATTTCTTTACGGACATGCCAAATTCTCCAACGTGTCATCAAGACTTTGTTTATCATTCCATGAGGCAGGTCATGTAAAAGATTCAGGAGCCATTCTGTACCTGCATGGATGAGAGTTTTTTTTATTTTGTTGGAGATTATAAGGACGATCTAATTTATTAGTCTCTCTTTTTTAATATATATTCTTCTTTTCTTTTCACCTGTCTCATGCATGTAAAACTATTGGTGCATGCATAGATTAATGAAGAGAGTTAGAGCAAGAACAATAACAAAACCTGTTGCTGGCTACAAGCTTATGCCAAGTCATATGTAGCCTTCATAACGTTAGCATATGTACAGTGTATAGCTCTTAGCTGGGCTCTATTGAATATTTAATCAAGTTTAAGTAATCAATGTTTGTGTTGCATGCAAGACTGTGGGGGATACTAGAGCCTGCTCTACCGTTAAGGCTACAAGCGGACTACAGTTTTTCGGGTTATGTGCTATAGCCGGGTGGTAAATATACAGCCCGCTCTCTTCTCTTACCTTCGTTCTCTTTCCTCCAACTAGGATTTTGCTGATGTGGCATTGCTTATAGCCTGTTAATTAGGCGTTATTGTACTTGCTCTTATGTAGTGTCTTGGTTTTAGGACTAATAATCCTAAACATAGGTAGTACTACATTAAGTGTTGTCTCTTTAGCAATGGCCTTGATGCAGTTGATGAACCTTTGGGAACGATATTTGAGTCTTGTCTTTAACAAGTGATATGTTCTTTGGATTCATCCAGATGCTACTACGGCTACAACAGGTTTTCCTCAAGAACGCCAGTTTGTTGCGCCTTAATACTTGAGTCGGCGATGTTCTTAGCCGGATGTTGTTATAGCAGATATTACTTCAGGATGCCAAGAAATGCGTCGGACATGTATATGCATCCTGAGTACTTCATTTGTTGTTATCTTCAAGACTTCAACGTTGTTCCTCAAGCACAGCTCATAAACCATAGGTGACGTCTGAAGCTTCTTGAGGGTTGTTTTTATGGTGTGATGACCATTCCGGGGCTGTGTGACTGTGAACACTAAGTAGAATAGTGTCCCATAATTATGTTGTCATCTATCATCCAAAACCAACTAGGAGACACTAGATGCACTTTACTTTGGGGCATCATACAGAGCTGACCAAAGTGTATGTAGCTACAATAATTATGAGTTTGCGCATCCCATGGATCAGGTTCACTTGTCCTCGTCTCCAGGGACTGCTTACCAATCATGCTAGGGAGTGGGTATGAATATATCTTTTCCAAAGACTAAATTTGGTACACATACAGTACTATTGGCGAACCTTTTTCTAGAAATGCAGCAATGATTAGATATGGTTGGTGCTTCAATCAGGTTTAAATGTTTAATACTTGTTTTGACAATATCTAGCCTAATTATAATTTCAGTCCGTAAAAAAATATAAGTATTTAGCCACGATGTGCCTTGGGTGGGCCTATATTTGTAGCTTGTAAGCCAGCTCATTAATCGGAAACAGATTAGGTAATGGAAGCTAATTTTACTTTACAAAAAAATTAAATAAATGTTCTTGATTCATAAAGAACATATCGAAGTGGAATTGTATTCACGACATACTAAATTCCTCTACAGTAATATAAAATAAATCTTCCATTAGAGATATCACACATGCTTGTTGGTATTTTAAATCATTTCTAAGTACTGCTATCATATGTTAAGCATGGTGTAGAGGTGTGCATCACTTGATGCAGAGGCCAGAGTTCTACCTCTTTCTGAAAAAAAAATGTTAAGCAAGATAGTTCATTGGCCGGATGCTAATAGTTCTATAAACCCATAAAATAATATAGTGGTTGAGCTCTCCCTATAATCACACACAGGGACAAAGACAAAAGAGGGGAGGGAGGGGGGGGGCTGCCACCCCATGGTTTGAATTTTGTGAAGAACGCTAGTCACTAAAGCTCCAATATCTTACTATTGATTTAGCCAAGTCTGTCTCCCTTATGTCAATTTTTCCCTCCTCAAGGCGAGAAGCTGGCTTCGTCCCTGATCACACAAATTCTCATGAAATCTTTTGGGTCCTATTCACTGTTCCTACAATTCTACAAATACTTACCATGCTAGAGTGAAGAAACAACGTTCAACAGCTCTTTGCCGGACGGGAGGTTTTGGGTGGCTCCCTGCCCTCACCCTTATTTGGCTTCTATGGCCACTACAAAACAAGGGACGATTCCGTTCGTGAACACCGACGGTGACACAAACGTACACACATTGAAGGAGCAGCGCGAGGAGGAGCATGCATACTTTATCTCTAGCCTGCCGAGCACATCGGAGGCTGACAGCTTGAGGAAGCTTCGTCTCTACCGTTAACCCTATGGGTAAAACACTGAAATAAACTCAAGTACACACCTCCTAGGCTAAGCCTTGAAGAAGGAATCACCACATTATGCACCGATGATGATGAGTCCAACTATAGGTCGATCTCGAGATTTTTTCATCCCTAAAGTCGGATTTTGAGCGAACACCTTCCAGAAGGGAACGACAAAATGTCAAGAATGCCTAATCAGGGATCTTCCTTTTCCACTGGATTACCCATACTCATCATCAAGACGCCTTTACCATCATCAGTAGATGGGCTAATGACATATTGATAGTTAGGTAATGTTTGAGGAGATCCTGGAAGCTTGGGACATACCATACCGCCTCACTTAGAGTCAATCTCGAATCACCTTCAATTCAATAGTAACATGCATGGCTTGATGCCTCCACAAGAGACTCCGTTTTGCTGACAACATGCATGAATTCACGCCCAGACATGCGATGTTGTGTGTAGAACCTATCAGAAACATGCATGATTTGACGCCTCTGCAAGAGATGTCATGACTAGCACATGTTGAGGCAGATCGAACCTGATCTGGAGGTGAAGAAAGCATCGCATAACGCCTTCGGTGTCAAAAGATGTGCAATCTAAGAAGATGGTGTAGCATACCACAGTCAACAAGGAAATCGAGTTGAAGAGAATGAACATCTCAAGATCCGGTTGTCTTGCCATCCATACGAACATAATGGATGCCACTATCGAAGAACTAGGGCCACCACTCTATCTCAAACTCCCACGACACCGTTGCATTAGGGTATTTGTTGTCATGGCATGCTGCACATAAAATGTATTTCAGAATATCACATTCTATCTCTGTTGGACCCACTTTCAAATCGTGAGCAGGATGTTAGCATCAACAACTGTGCCGGTTAAGATCCAAGTAACCCCGAATGACGCCATGGCATTTCCGGCTTTCCCATCTCACATGAGGATCGATTAGGGCCAATATCCATTGCACGTGAGGAGCTTTTCCCACCAACATTGACTGGCATCCTTCGCCCCGTAGGCATATTCTAGTGAAGGCAAGAAGAGAGGGAGTGGTGGTGGAGGTCGGGGGCCGCGATAACTAGGGTTTGTGCCCATGCCAACCATGATACTTTCACTAGTAGAAAACAGGCCATCCATTCGCGCCCCCTAAAAGCATTAGTCCCGGTTGCGCCACGAACCGGGACTAATGCTGGCACGCGTCCCGGTTCGAGCGGGCACGGGGCCCGGAGGCATGCATCCCGGTTGGTAAGGGGTCATGCGTCCCGGTTTGTAACACAAACCGGGACTAAAGGTTGGGCGTCAGCCACGTGGCGTGGCACACACCTTTAGTCCCGGGACGTATGCTCCCGCCCTCTATAAATGCAACGCCCCAGCCCTCTGCCTCCACTCTGTTTTTTCTTGGTGGAAGGTGTGAGGGGTGTGCTAGTTTTTTTCCCCTATGCATGCATTCAAGGTGTTTGATGAAATTTTTGAGTGAATGATCCCGTTCAATTTCTCATAGAACAAAAATATAGAAGGTGTCCGAGACACACTTGAGCTTTCTCCTCTTTATTTTCCTCGATCGAGGTTAGCAATCTTATCTTTTCTCTGTCATTGATACAATGCATGTGTCGATGTGAATTGGTCATTTCACTATTTATGATGACCTGTTTTTGATAAACTTACTTATATGATGCAGATGAACGGTCGGGAATAGATGTACGGTGATCGGCGCGTAGCCGGGTATATGAAAGGCGTGGATAAATTTATCGATGTGACTACGACAAACAAATAGAATGGTTTTATACGTTGTCCATGTGTTCAATGTCGGAACAACAAGGAGTACTCTTCCTCGAAAATCATTCGCGGCCACCTGATTATGAAAGGTTTCATGCCCAACTATAATTGCTGGACCAAGCACGGGGAAAGAGGGGTTATGATGGAATATGGGGAAGAAGAAGATGATGATAACAACTATCATCATATGTTTCCTAAATACAGTGATACTGCAATGGAAGACAATGGAGTGGAAGGAGGTGAAGAACGGGCCTTAGATGAGCCGGTTGATGAACTTGGTAAGGTCATTTCCGATGCAAAGCAAGACTGTGAAACAGAAAATGAGAAGTTGAAGTTAGAGGGCATGTTAGAAGATCACAAGAAATTGTTGTACCCAAATTGTGAAGATGGCAGCACAAAGCTCGGTACCACACTGGAATTGTTGCTATGGAAGGTAGAGTGTGGTCTAACTGACTCCTCATTTGAAAAGATGCTGAAAATAATGAAGCCGAAGTTTCCAAAACATAACGAACTTCCCGAGAGTACCTACGAAGCAAAGAAGACTCTCTGTCCTCTAGGATTAGATGTGCAAAAGATACATGCATGCATTAATGACGCATCCTCTACATGATAAGGAGTATGAGAATTTAGATAAATGCCCAAGATGCAATGCATTGCGGTATAAAATCGACGAGATGACCTGGTGATGTTGAGGAGAGCCCCTAAGAGGGTTCTGCTAAGGTTATGTGGTATGCTCCTATAATACCAAGGTTGAAACGCATGTTCGAAACAAAGACCATGCCAGTTGTTGCGATGGCACAAATAAGACCGTAAGAAAGGCGGGAAGTTGAGACACCCTGGCGATGGGTCACAGTGGAGAAAAATCGAGAGAGACTTCCCGAGTTTGCGGTGGCGCAAGGAACTTATGGTTTGGTCTAAATACGGATGGCATGAATCCTTTTGAGAGGCAGAGCTGCGCACAACACCTGGCCGTGACTCTATGTATCTACAACCTGCCTCCTTGGTTGTGCATGAAGCATAAGTTCATTATGATGCCGGTGCTCATCCAAGGCCGAAACAAGCAACAACATTGATGTGAACCTTAGGCCATTAGTTGAAGAACTCTTACAGTTGTGGGGCAAACCAGGTGTACGTGCGTGGGATGAGAACAAACAGGAGCCATTTGATCTACGAGGGTTGTTATTCGTAACCATCAATGATTGGCCTGCTCTTAGTAACCTTTCAGGACAGACAAACAAGGGATATAAGGCATGCATACACTATTTAGATAATACCGAAGGTACATATTTGCATAAATTCAAGAAGGTTGTGTACCTGGCGAATCGACGATTTCTTCCGACCAATCATCCCGTAAGAAAGAAAGGCAAGCATTTCAAGGTGAGACAGATCACCGGAAGAAGGCTGAACTCCCTGCTGGTGATGATGTACTTGGTATGGTCAAGGACATAGAAGTAATCTTTGGAAAGGGTCCCGGTCACTCGATTCGAGCGTCGCTACAGGACACGCACCCATGTGGAATAAGAAATCTATATTTTGGGAGCTGCCATATTGGAAAGTCCTGCTTGTCCGCTCTTCAATCGACGTGATGCACGTGACGAAGAATCTTTGCGTGAACCTGCTAGGATTACTAGGCGTGTATGGGAAGACAAAAGATACACCATAAGCACGGGAGGACCAACAAATTATGAAAGACCCAAAGAACATGCATACACAGAACAAGACGGATAAAGGGCGTCACTTAAGTCGTGCCAGCTATGCTCTTACCAAAGCAGAGAAGGAAATCTTTTTTGAAGTCCTTTACAGTATCAAGGTGCTGTCTGGCTTCTCATATAATATAAAGGGGATAATAAATATGGCAGAGAAAAAGTTCCAAAACCTGAAGTCTCATGACTGTCACGTGATTATGACGCAGTTGCTTTCGATTGCATTGAGGGGGCTTCTACCGAAAAATGTTCGAGAACCCATTGTGAAGCTGTGTGCATTCCTCAATGCAATATCTCAGAAGGTAATCAATCTAGATATTCTGCCAAGGTTATAGAAGGATGTGGTACAATGTCTTGTTAGTTTTGAGTTGGTGTTTCCACCATCCTTCTTCAATATTTTGACGCATCTCCTGGTTCACCTAGTGGAAGAGATTGCCATTCTCGGTCCGGTATTTCTGCATAATATGTTCCCCTTTGAGAGGTTCATGGGAGTCTTAAAGAAATATGTTCATAACCGTGCTAGACCAGAAGGAAGCATCTCCAAGGGATATGGAACAGAAGAGGTCATTGATTTTTGTGTTGACTTTATTCCTGACCTTAAGCCGATTGGTGTTTTTGACTCGCGACATGAGGGAAGACTAAGTGGAAAAGGCACGCTGCGAAAGAAAGCAATGATATGTAGGGACGGGGATTCTTTCACTAAAGCACACTACACAGTTCTACATAATTCCACCTTGGCAGCTCCGTATATCGAGAAACACAAGAATATTGTACGCTCCAAAAACCCGGGGAAGCCTGAATCATGGATTAAAGATGAACACATGAAGTCTTTCGGTGTTTGGATGCGGACACATCTCTTGAATGACACCACTGTTGGAGATCAGCTATACTTGTTGGCCACGTCACCATCTTCTACTGTATTGAATTTCCAAGGGTACGAATTAAATGGGAATACATTGTACACGATCGCCCAAGATAAAAAGAGCACCAGCCAAAATAGTGGTGTCTGCTTTGATGCAATAGACGAGAATGGACAAAAGGACACATACTATGGTTACATAGAGGAGATATGGGAACTAGACTATGGAGTCTCTTTTAAGGTCCCTTTGTTTCGCTGCAAATGGATCAACCTGAATGGGGAAGGGGTAAAGATAGACCAGTTGTACGGAATGACAACAGTGGATCTCAACAATCTTGGTTATAGAGATGAACCATTCGTCCTAGCAATGATGTGTCTCAGGTTTTCTATGTGAAGGACATGTCCTCCAGACCGAAAAAAATAAAAAATATGCAAACGAATACATCATATGATGAGCCAAAGCGTCACATAGTTCTTTTAGGGAAAAGAAACATCGTGGGAATCGAGGACAAGACAGACATGTCAGAAGATTATAATAAGTTTGATGAAATTCTGCCCTTCACAGTGAAAATTGACCCAAGCATTCCGTTAAGTAAAGAAGATGCTCCATGGTTACGTCTGAAGCGATCATAAGGAAGGACATATGCCAAGAAGTTCATGCTCATATTATGTAACTCTAGTTCATGTCTTTCGCGGTTTGTGGCTTCACCGAAGGATATATTTCGCGGTTGTGGCTTGACCGGGACTATATATAGGGGGGCCTTTAGTCCCGGTTTTGTAGTCTTAGTTTTTAATATTAATAAATGTCTTGAGTGTTAGTCCCGTTTTGTGGCTGGACCGGGACTATGAGGAAGTTGTCACAATTCGTACTTACCATTAATATCTGATCTCCAAACGCGCGCGGTCACATATTAGGGAGTGACTCTATGACCAGTTTCTTGGAGATGCCGGAGGACTGGGATCCGGCGGCATCTCCCTAAAACTGGTCGTAGTGGTGTCCCTTCTCTCGAAAACCATCTTGCAGCTTGTAACTTCTCTAACTAGATCAATACACCTGGGAGCTAACTAATTTCACATATTAGGGAGTGCCTCTATGACCAGTTTCTCGGAGATGCGGAGGCCCGGGATCGGCATCTCCCTAAAACTGGCCGTAGTGGTGTCCGTGCTCTCGAAAACCATCTTGCAGCTTGTAACTTCTCTAACTAGATCAATACGCCTAGGAGCTAACTAATTTCACATATTAGGGAGTGCCTTTATGACCAGTTTCTCGGAGCTGCCGGAGGAGGCTCCGTCCATCTCCACAACTGGTCGTAGTGGTGTCCCTACTCTCAAAAACCATCTTGGAGATGCCTCAAACTGGCTGGAGGACTGGACTCGCAAGCATGCCTATTTATAGTACAAGCAACTCGGCATAGTGTCGACACTTACGAAATAATGTTGACACTCACCCCTATTATTAGTGCTGACTCGTGTTTTGCTTTAGTCCCGGTTGGTGACACCATCCGAGACAAGGTACACGTCGCACGATATAATGTCAACACTCACCCC
Source organism: Avena longiglumis (assembly GCA_030063025.1). Classification (NCBI taxonomy): domain Eukaryota; kingdom Viridiplantae; phylum Streptophyta; class Magnoliopsida; order Poales; family Poaceae; genus Avena; species Avena longiglumis. The sequence continues at coordinate 497,874,411 of CP125978.1, read as the reverse complement.
TATCATTAGTGCTGCCTCGCCCAGCCTGCCGAAATCCCTCCAACCGGGACTAAAGATGAACCTTTAGTATATTGAAAATCCGAACAATGAAAATCCTTCGCGTGGTATCATATTATGTGACATAGTTGAAAGGAAAAATACCAGACTTGGTATATTGATCATGTCTCAAAAAAACTTCACAAAATGACCTATCATGTTCGAGGTTTCATGGCTTTCCGTCCAAATGACCGATGTTATGTGCTGAATCACGGCATAGTTTGTGATGCTGTGCCCATATTATGCATGCCTGTGGACATTGGTATGGAGAACAATATTGCAGGAGTAAGTTTTCCTTTTTGTCGCACGAAAAAGCCCTTTTCTATTTTCCGAGCGAAAAAAACAGGTCGTTTTGTGAAGTAACCACCAAAATGCTGTTTTAGAATGCTACCGTCCCATTTTCCTAAAATACTAGACCACCTTACATGGACTATCTCCCAACCGGGACATCTCAAACATTATCGTCCATCCCGGGTAAAAAGGACAAATGTCTGCCGAATCGGTAGGAAGTGGGTCCGGTTTGTACTACAGGTACATGATCTATCGCCCGTGATTTTTTGAAAAAAATCATTTTTAGACTCGCAATATGTGGTTTCTTCAGAGATCCAATGCAGGTTCTAACGATGCTCGTCCCCTATCTTCATGCACGCCGGTTCGACCATAGTTAGAAATTCAGAAAATTCAAAACGGGCATAATATATTCAAAAAATATCCGAACAATGAAAATTCTTCATGTGGTGTCATATTATGTGACATAGTTGAAAGGAAAAATACCAGACTTGGTATATTGATCATGTCTCTAAAAAACCTTCACAAAATGACCTATCATGCTCGAGGTTTCATGGCTTTCGGTCCAAATGACCGATGATATGTGCTGAATCACGGCATAGTTTGTGGTTTTGTGCCCATATTATGCATGCATGTGGACATTCGTATGGAGAACAATGTTGCATGAGGAAGTTTTCCTTTTTGTCGCACGAAAAATCCCTTTTCCATTTTCCGAGCGCAAAAAACGGGTCGTTTTGTGAAGTAACCACCAAAATGCTGTTTCAGAATGCTACCGTCCCATTTTTCTAAAATACTACACCACCTTACATGGGCTATCTCCCAACCGGGACATCTCAAACCTTTTCGTCCATCCCGGGTAAAAAGGACAAATATCTACCGAATCGGTAGGAAGTGGGTCCGGTTTGTACTACAGGTACATGATCTATCGCCCGTGATTTTTTGAAAAAAATCATTTTTAGACTCGCAATATGTGGTTTCTTCAGAGATCCAATGCAAGTTCTAAATGAACCATTTTTCTTCCCGCGATTTTTCTTCCCGCCATTTATCTTCCCGCCATTTTTTCCCAGCATTTCTCCCGCCATTTCTTCCCGCCAGTTTTTCCTGCCAATTCTTCCCTCCAGTTATCTTCCTGCCATTTCTCACTATATATATATATATGTAGGGTTGGCCTCACTATATTTATTCCCTCCAATTATCTTCCTGCCATTTCTCACTATATAAAAATATAAGTTAATTCATTTTTAATTGTAAATGGTTACATTAATTATTTTTTAAAACAGAAAATGGTTTTGAATAATTTATTCAAATACAATCACTTTTTATGTTTAAAGTTTTTCTAAATTCCAAATTAATATTAAACAAATATACGTTAATTCATTTTTAATTGTAAATGGTTCATATTTTAAATGGATACATTAATTGTTTTTTAAAACAGAAAATGGTTTTGAATTATTTATTCAAATCCAAACACTTTTTATGTTTAATTTTTTTCTAAATTCCAAATTAATATTCAAAAAAGATATGTTAATTCATTTTTAATTTTAAATGGTTACATTAATTATTTTTTAAAAACAGAAAATGGTTTTGAATTATTTATTCAAATGCAAACACTTTTATGTTTAAAGTTTTTATAAATTCCAAATTAATATTAAAAAATATAAGTTAATTCATTTTTAATTGTAAATGGTTCATATTTTAAATGGTTACATTAATTATTTTTTAAAGAGAAAATGGTTTTGAATTATTTATTAAAATCCAACCACTTTTTATGTTTAAAGTTTTCTAAATTCCAAATTAGTATTCAAAAAATCTAAGTTAATTCATTTTTAATTTTAAATGGTTACATTAATTATTTTTTAAAAACAGAAAATGGTTTTGAATTATTTATTCAAATGCAAACACTTTTTATGTTTAAAGTTTTTCTAAATTCCAAATTAATATTCAAAAAATATAAGTTAATTCATTTTTAATTTTTAATGGTTCATAGTTTAAATGGTTATATTAATTATTTTTAAAAACAGAATATGGTTTTGAATTATATATTTAAATTCAAACACTTTTTATGTTTAAAGTTTTTCTAAATTCCAAAGTAATTATCATTTAAAAAACATTACAAATTTAAACCCCAAAATAAAAAATAAGGCGGGAACAGAAAGAAAATTACTGAAATTTTTTTGAAAACAGGGTCATATGTCCCGGTTGGAGCCACCAACCGGGACTAAAGACTCCCTGCGCGCGCTCCTTGGTCTGCTGAAAAAATTGGAGTATACGTCCCGGTTGGTGGCTCCAACCGGGACGTATGACCTCCAACCGGGACTAAAGGTCCTTCCTTTATAACTGCGTGTGACTCTTCTTCTTCGTGCCCTTCTCCATTCCCCCTTTAATGCGCATAGAGCCTTGCCCGCCCGATCCGGGACGCCAGACCGTGCCTTCCTTGCCTTGCGCAAGTCGACCGGCCCTTTCACCTTTATCTCCGTCCTCCGTACCCTGCCGCCTCGTCCTCCACGTACTAAGCGCCAGCCCTTCGGCTCAGATCACCGCCTCTCCCTCTCCTCCCACCGCCACAAGTGCACGCCATGCCACGCATCTGCCGCCGCATCTGGGAGGCTCCTTTAAGTTTTTAGTTGATTTAGGTGATGATTATTTTAGGTGTATTAGTTGTTAGATGATTTATTTGTTAGATGATTTAGTTGTTAGATGATTTAGGTGTATTTAGATGATGTAGATGATTTAGGTGTATTTAGATGATGTAGATCATTTAGTTGATGATTATTTTAGGTGTATGTGTAGATGATTATTTAGTTGTTAGATGATTTCGTTGTTAGATGATTTAGTTGTAAATAATGTTAGATGATTTAATTAGTATATGTATTTGTATATTATCATATTTTTATATATTATCATATTTTGTATATGTATATGTATATGTATTTGTATATGTATATGTATATGTATATTATCATATTTTGTATTTGTATCTGATATTAGTTGTCATAGACCCTATTTGAATCGATGTTGCACCTAGGGTTAGCCGGTGTGTCCTCGCCAGGGCATCCCGAACCCGAGGGTTGATTGATTGACGCCTTTCTTTCCGGTATTGGTTCTTCGCTTTATACACGACGCGCCTGATGTAATAAATTGTTTTATAATTCCAGAAAATGATTAAATATTGTAAAATTCATATCTTATTATTTATAAGTCAGAAAAATACAAATAATATATCAAAATGTTTAGAAAAATGAGTTCTAACTTTTTAAGCTATAATCTTGCATTGATAATCAACTTTAATGACAAGTTTAATTAGAGAACTAAATCAACCCCTCTCATGTGTTTCCGGAGTTTCCCGAGTTAGGGTTTTCAACCTTCGGAACCCCGTTTAAATTGCCGAGCAAGTTTTAGGGTTTCATTTCAATGCAATTCAACTTTTCATATCATCATCCTTGTTTGAGCATTCCGCCTATCCCTCCTCCCCGACCGCCACAGCGCCTCCGTCTCCGTCCATCGCCACGCGCTCCAGCCGCCCCTTCCCTTTTAGTGTGTATGTATATATTGTGTATGTATATATTTTTATTATTGTGTATGTATATATTAGGGTTTCTCTGAATTAGGGTTTATCCGTTTTGACTTATCCGTTTTCCCACCTATGCAGAAAATATGGACCCACACGACAGAGACGAAGAAAATGAAGAGTTGATCCAAGGTGTGATCCGCGGGGAAGAAAATTTACATGTATCGAAGTTTCTGAACAACTCCGGTGAGGGTGATCCTCTTTATGCCGGAATAGACGACTTGTTTGAGGTTGAAGGTGTTGCCTTCCGCGAGGGAGAAGTTGATGCCTTGTGTAATCGAGAAGACGACCGCTCTGGAGAGGTGCATGTAATATAATTAATTCATTAATTCATCATCTGCTATCTATATAGAAATAGTAACGATGATATTTCTTCTTTTAGCCCTACGGATCGAAGAAATCTACTGAAAAGAGCAGACGAGGCCCAACCAAAAAGTTGGGAGACCATGAGAGGTTCAGGATCGAAGATGTCAAGAAGGCAAGGCAAACCGGCTCGAAGTTGTCGCAAACAAATTTGTGGCACAATGCGGATTAATCGTTAGGGACTTAATCCCGATCACCATTCGAAATTGGAATAGGCCTGCTGATGCGGAAGAAGAGGGAACATGTTTATTTGTCCCTAACAACGCCAAAGATTTACTATGGAAGAGGCTCATGGTTAATTTCAAACTACCGAAGATAGAGCTGGATCCAAATGCGGAGGATCCAGTTGAGGACGCCTTAGAACATGGGAGAGCCATGGAGGCTAAGGTCAGGGAGTGGGCTTTGAAGAAGATGGCCCAGTGTTTCACCAACTGGAAGAAAAGATTGCACCTTGACTATGTCGTGAAGGAGAATACTCCAGATTTCAAGAATATTCAGTTTGAGAAGATAAAACCATTCTGGGCTGAGTTTGTGAATTACAAGACATCAGAAAAAGCTAAGAAAATGTCCGCAACGAATAAGCTGAATGCGGCTCACAAGAAGTATCACCATACTATGGGGCAAGGTGGCTACAGGGCTGGCATTCCTAAGTGGGAGAAACTTGAGAATGAACTGCGTGCTAAAAATATCACCCCGGAGACAGACGATTGGGTAGAACGTTCAAGGAATTGGTTTTACGGGCATAGGGCACGTTGGACTCGGAAGGGAAGTGTATATATAACATACGACATAAAGAAGACCCCTTGTCAATCGAGAATATGAGAAAAGCAGTAAAGGCTGTTAAAGATGGGGACTTCATTCCCGATAGGCATACACTGGCCCTTGGAAATAAGGAACATGATGGACGAACACGAGGCACAAGCGGCTCCAAACCATGGAGGACTGGGTTTCCCGAAGAGAGGAAGAAATATCCTGATAGAAGCCGTCAGAGGAGAAAGGACAGGGCGGAAGTTGAAGCAGATATTCAAAAAGAGCGAATGCGTATAATTGAAGAACGAATAAAGCAACAACAAGATGAAATTAACGCACTTAAAGAGCAAAGTACTACCGGCCCATCTCAGCCCGGGTGATGACAATGGCGATGACGATGGTGCACCGACGATGGCTCCTGTTGGCTACCCAGTGGATGATATCACAGAGATGACACACTGCGAGCTACATGTCAAAGTTGTGAACATATCAATGAAGGTGGCTATGCCTTACCAATTGGACCCACACCAACTTACCACCGTAAATGCGGTTCCAGAGGGCTACGCTGTTGTCGGGGTGGATGAAATCATGCCCACCTTTAAAGTTTTGGATCTTCACTACCCTGCAGGTGAAGGGGATGTGACTGTACTGGGAGACACAACAAACGTCACCATTCTATGGCCAAAAGAATGTACCGTGCTTCGAAATCACACGCCAAGGCCATCTTCGCCGCCGCCTCACCCGTCTCCAGCGAGGTCGTCGCCGCCACGGCAGCCGTCTTCGTCGCCTCACCCGGCTCCGTCGCCTCACCAATCACCGGCGCAGCCATCACCGCGGGAGCCATAGCCGGCGTCTTAGGATAAAAAGCGTAAGCGTACCGCTACTCTGCGTCGTGGTAAGCGATCGCCGAAACGTAAACAAGAGCCTCTTCCAAAAGTACCAAAGGTTCCTCCCAAGATAGCTTATGACTCTACTGAAGAGGAGACTGCGGCGATCGTTGATGCGAAACGAGCTGTTTTAAGCTAAGTCGAGGCGGCCGAAAGAGCGAGTTCCCCAAAGACCAAAGAAGAAAAGACCAAAGTGTTGAAAATGCTAAAGACTCTTCATCAACCCGAGCCAAAGCTGTCATCATACTATGAGCTCTATTCTCAAGTCACATGCGGCACAACAAGTCTCAAGAGCGATCGATGCAAGCGAGAAATCTGTTGCCCAGCTCGGAGAACAAGCAAAACAGTCTTGCGCCCCTCTCAAGGTGATTTCCCATACCAATGTGGGGTCGAGCAAATATGGGGCCGAAGAGCAGTATGATCCAGTGGTAGTTGCACAATATGGAGAAGCTGCCGCTGCTCAAGGTATGAGTATTGCCCAGTACTTATCCAATTTAGAGTACTTCCCCGTGAGTGAAGTAGCATACAAATACTAGTACGACAAACCTCTCATCAAACCTAAGGAGGTAAATAATCTTCCAACAAAAATGCGAAGATTGCATAACTGGTACATGCATGCCACAAAGCCCGGGGCTAACTGGATAGTGCTGAGGGTTACAAAAAAGCATCATGGGAAAGAAAAGGATGACATGATATCCATTGAATTTGATGAACTATTTCAATTATTCAATCAAGACACCTTGGACAAATCGATCATCAGTGCCTATTGTCTGTAAGTACTAATTCTGTAATTAATTTAGTCTTTAGCTATCTCACCTTGTTTATTGCATGTATATAATCATACTGTAATATGCAGAATGAAGATTCTCGAATGCAGCAGAGAACAAATCTATGACATTGGCTTCATTGACCCATATTGGGTTCATGAAGCTAATCTCAAAACAAGCCCGTAGGATACAGAGGATAATATAGTACACGCGTTAAGGTTTCAAAAAATCAAAAGGGAAGTACTTTTTCCTTACAACTTCGAGTGAGTGTTATTGTCTTGTATACACTTTCTATTTCGCTTACTCGATGTTAAGTATATAATTGATTAGTTATGCATGCGCAGCTTCCACTATATTCTGTTAATCATTCAACTTGACAAAGGGCGTGTACTAGTCATGGACTCGAAACATAAACCCCTTGAGCAGTGGAAGGATATGCAGATGCTTCTCCAGCGGTAATTCTAATCATTAAGACACTATATCGGCAACGATTCGTGAATTTTATGATATCAAGTAATTAATAATTTATTTTATTCGTTTTCTTCGCGGGGAAGCGCTTGGAAACGGTTCACCAACAAGACTAGGGGTGTTTGGAAAGCGGAGCTTACATTTCAAGCACTAGATGTAAGCACCACTAGCTATGTCCGCGCATTTCTTTGATTCTAGTTTTGATACAGTTATTATCATGCTTGATTATTATTTAATTGAACTATGTTCTCGTAAAGTTCCTGACGCAGGGACCAGGTAACAATCTATGTGGATACTATGTTTGCAAGTTCATTCGGCAGACATGCGATGAGAATGACAGAAATTTAGAGCAACTTCACGTACGTAAACAATTTCTATAGTTTTTAATTACAATCAAATTGTGTTTAGTTTCATTCATATAGGCTGACTCTTTTTTTAAATCAGATCGAACGTCTACGGGGCGGTCTTCTGCCAAAGGATCGCGTACGAGCAATTCAGGAGGAATTGGCGGGATTCTTGGATGCAGAAGTCCTAAACCCAAAAGAGGAATACTATTCGGCTGTGTATAGACAATAAGGATTGTACAAAGAGCAACTTTTGTATATAGTGCATGAACTCGATCCGTGTATCGAATATAATATTGTCATGATGATCTTGCGTAATATAATGGTTCCTTCATTGATGTGTACAAAACACTAAATAAACAATAAAACAACATAAATGAATTCTCTTCCGCGGTACAAAAAGTGGCCAAAATGCTGCCGCGGCAACAAAAGTTGCCAAAATGAATTCTCTGCCGCGGCAGAGAAATGTGTCAAATCTCTGCCGCGGCAGAAGCTTATTTGTCCCGGTTCGTATTACGAACCGGGACGGTTGCTCCTCTCCCCCTCGCACGGAGTAGCGGCCACGTGTATGATCTTTTGTCCCGGTTGGTGGGGCAACCGGGACTAAAGGTTCGGGCTTTAGTCCCGATTACCCCGTCCCGGTTGGGTAACCGGGACTAAATCCCCTTACCAACCGAGACCAATGGGCCGTTCTGAACTAGTGTTTGAGAGTGATGTGGAGTAGTCCGTATTTGATTTCCCGTTAGTCTTTTTACGAAGTAGTATCATGATGATGTAGATTAGGAAGATGATTAGGACAAATTATAAAGCTCCATCCCTTGGTCAAATTAGCCATTTTTGAGTTTCGGCTACATATGAAGCCACATCAGCCCTTGTGTGGAGTCGGTCCTGACTTTAATAATGTGCAATTGGCACCATAGGATCTTTGCACCAAAAGAATGGTGACACAAGAACGTCAAACCTCTCTAGTTAGGTGGGCGTACAACTACCTCCACTAACTACTTTGATCACAAACTCATTTGTTTACCTCTAATTCATCTTTTGATTGATTGTTCAAATATTTGTCAGCACCTTAGTTACAACCACCTCCAGTAAAAATCTTGACCGTAAATTCAGTTTTTTTTTCGACAAAGGGGAGCATGACCCAAGTATGCACCAACCATGGCATGCAACACAATTTATTGTAGAGATTAGAGCATCTCCATTCGCCTATCCAAGAGGTCGATCTGGATGCCGAATTTTGGTCCGGACGCCGAATTTTGGTCCGGACGCTGAAAATCGGCCCAGTCGCGTACCCAAGGACTTGTTTTCAGCCATATTTGGTCTGGACTACCCAGGCGAACCAGTTTCAGATGCATACGGACGGACTCAGCGATATCGGCGAAAAAAATCAAAGCGGCGCGTGGACCCGCCGAGTCAGTGATGGAAGCCGAGTCGTCGTCATCCTCTGAACCACGCGGCGACCGCCGGCAATAACTGCCCGTCGCGTCGACCACGCGTCGCCGATTTACGGCGCCACCGTCGCCGCCTCGGCTCCCGCGTCAGGCCGGTAGTTACTAAGTTCCCGCCGTTTCCACTTTTCCCGCCCTCGCCGCTACACCTCTCCCGCCATTTTTCCGGCCTATATAAAGTCGTACATCTCGCCATCTCTCTTCAGAGTTCCTCACACCGCCACAACTCCGGCGAAATTTGGACATTCGCACCTTGCTTCCTCGCCAACTCCGCCGAGAAGCCATGGCCGGCCGCCGCACGCTGTCGCCGTGGGAAGCCCGGCCTCGGACGCTATACGGCCCACGGACACCTCGCCTCTCCCCGAGGCTGGACACTCGGCCACGGCGGGATCCCTGTTCGCAGTGCAGACGGCAGACCTCGTCGGAGAGATCCAGGCGACTATCGCCGCCATGGAAGACCAGACGCCGGAGAGATCCAGCCGCTTATCGAGGCCATGCAAGACCCGGATCTCGAGGATCGTGGCAACTTGGTCTTCGAGGCGAGCCACGGACAGCGCCGAGGAACTCGCCCGACACGACGGACCGCCGGGCTTGCCGCCGCCACCTAACAATATGGCTTACCGCCGCCGCTGGTGGAGCGTTCCAGGGCGGACTCTCGCCGGAGTCATGGCGCACATCGAGGCCGTTAACAACCCCCGCCTCGGCCTATAGTTGCGGCGTCCGGTGGCGACCACGGCGGCGTCCTTTCCTAGTTAAACCGATGTACTATGTTCCCCTCGCCTAATTTAATAAAATTCCGCCTATATTCGCCGAGTTTAAGTGAATTTAGCCGAACCTGGGAACGCGATCTGGGTATGCGAGTGGACGACTGGGTGTACCCAGGCCGAAAACGCGATTTGTCCGGCCGAAAATCGGTCCGATTTTCGGCCTGGGTACGCCCAACGAGTGGAGATGCTCTTACAATTTAAAGTCTTACATCGCCGAATCATAGGGTTACAAATAATTAAAGATCAATCAAAATATTACAAGTGAAGTAAATCAATATCATGCATACCCGCGCTACATAGACACACATCTGAAAACTCCACTAACAATCTTAGGTACAAGCATCTCCACTAACAATCTTGACAACAAACTCAGTTATCTTTATTCGACAAAGGGGGAGAGGGCCCAGGGTCTGCACCAATCGGTGCATGCAACATAATTTATTGTAGAGTTCACAGTTTAAAGTCTTACATCTCACGATCATAAGGGTGGAAATAAAGATCAATCAAAATATTACAAGTGAACTGTAATTCAATATCATGCATACCCGCACAAAAAAAACGCATCTCAAAACTCCAGGCCGGATCCTTTGAGCTTGTCCTTCACAAGGAGATCCATTTTTTCTCCCATGTCCTTGCTCATGTGGTTCACCCAGTCACCAACCTTCCCTTTCCTAAACAGTGAAGAGGCCTCGAGGAAAATCTTACCTCCCGCACGCTCAACGCCGCCGCCTGCTTTGTTAGCGTCTAGGTTGCGAAGAGAATCAAAGCTGCAGAACCTGACGATCTGCTCGGCAAGTCCACTCTTCTCCTCCTCTTCAGTGAAGGGGACACCGAGGAAGCAAGCGAGATTCCTGACAACCTTGAGCGGGTCAGACACAATCTCTTCGTACCTGAGGAACATTACCTCCTGTGGCCTCGCCAGGCTTTCGTTCCAGTACTGAAGATGGTGCTCCCAGAAAGGGCCGAAGGGAGAACATCCTTGGCAGAACATGTCGAAGGCATCCTCGAGGCTGATAGGAGGCCCCGTGCCTATCTTGTTGTCGAAGTGCCACCTTGACACGAAGGCATCTTTGGGCTCCCGGCAGAGGTAGACGACTCTGCAGCCGACGGTGGAGACGGTGGGTGGGAGCAGAGTGAGAGGAAGGTGTGTCGAGAGCAGCCTCGGCGATGGCAGCGTGTCGAGATGGTCAAGGTCTCCACCCATGGCTCCGATGAAGGGCACGACGAGCTGCGGGTTGCTGGTGAGCAGAGGGTGGTCGGCGAAAGTGCAGCGGGAGCGGCTGGAGATGGTGAAGGCGAGGGACTTGAGCCAGGTGGTGCCGCTCTTGGGGTGCGTGGCGAGGATGACGTCGTCGCGCCGGGGCTTGAAACCGTCCCTGACGAGCATGAATTTGCTCACCATGTGTGACCTCAGCCAGCAGTTGTCGTAGAGGGTGAGCGGCGTGGACCATCCTTCCCTCGTGGGAAGTCTGGCTACGAGATCTTCCAGTGGGTTCAAGCTCTCGGGTTGATTTTGCGCCATGGTAGCTAGCTAGCTGTGAGGTGGAAGAAGGAGAGTTTCTGGATCAAGCTCTGTGTGTGGTTGTTTTGGAACTTGGGGGGGTCTCATCTCTCATGTAGAGGTAGCAGATGCCTGCGGTCCACGTCCTCGATCGCCACTAGCGGAACCACGCGCCGCTAGCTATCTCTTGTCTCTACCTGCAGCTAGCAGCGCACGCACACGTCACCAACCCAACCCTCGTGGTCCGCGCGGCACATAATAAACTTGCAGGGGGCGTGCTTTCCTGCCGACCGATCTGCTGGAGTAGTTTTGAACCGATCTGCTGGTTCATGTGCTCCTATATTGTACTCATCAGGTTTTGTCTGCTGGAATAGTTCAACCGATCTGCTGACCCGTGTGCTCGAATTGTGTGTTAGCTTGTCTGCTAGCATTCAAAAGTGATCCTGGTTTAAAAAAAATATCAAAAATCATATTTTTGAGCTTAATTTTTTTTAAAACAACCCGGGTTGTAGCCAATGATTTAAAAAATATCAATTTAAAATACTTTGCATATTATGAGCTATACAAAAATGACAATAGTACGGATCTGAATATACATAGTTTTAGATCTCTAAATTTTATCAGATTTGTCATTTTTGTGTACCCACAATGTAAAGAATTTTAGGCTGGGATTTTTCATGCTTGTAGGATACAAGGTTGACTAGCTGTCCCCATATTGAAAACACCACTCGGCTCAAGGCTCGCCTGGGTAGGCGGTGGCAAAACCTAGCTAGGCCAACCTCCGCCCTTCTCCTCGCCGCCACCGAGGTCCCACGCATCAAGCCTGCTGCCAAGGATCTCATTGCTCCTCTTGGGAGAGTTTTGGCATCTGGCGCGGCCTCGGGAGGTGAGGCGTCGATCCGGTGGCGGGTGCTCGCGGTCTTGGTGGCCGCCCTTCACACACGGCACGGAGTGCAGGCTATTGGTCGCGCGCGGGGACGCCCGTAGATCTCCGCCACAAGATCAAGATGGCGGCTCCTGCTCATGCTGCTCCCACCCTTGCCTTTGACTGGTCTCACGGTGATTGAAGATAGCTGGGGTGACTCGGCAAACAGGATATTTATGTCTTCACTTTGCTTCGATGTCCCCTCCTTCAAACTTTTTGCGAAAAGATCCGGATCTATTTCATGAGTTTACAAGAAGTACAAAGCACCCCAAACATAATAAAATTACATCGAGGTATTTGGACCACCTAACGACCACCATCGCCGCCAGAGCGAGCCGACGCGTCGTTGTCACCGCTCCCTTCTGGAGCCGCTTGACGTTGTTGATGATCGGGAAGTCTTCGCACGTGTCCCTGGGACCAGCGCCCCAGAAGCGAGCCGCCATTGAACCCTTGAATTGATCTCAAACTTGTAACACCAAACCTAGAACACACGTAGACTGGACGATATCCACCACTCCATGGAAGCGGTGATCAGACGAATCCCCGCCCTCCTCAATGCCAGCGGCAAGATCGTCGCAGACGAGGTGGAAGAGGAGACGGGTATATCTTATTCTTGTCCCGCTCAACGCCGCCATAGCCACCATAGCGTCAATGCCGGTTGACCAAACTCTAACTTCGGGACCTTCTAGAACGCCGAGCGTAGGTCCGAGGTCCCCACCCCCTCCCGTCGCCGGAGCGACAAGCAGAGGAGGCGGGGACCCGTCGATTCCTAGACGTAGACGACGGGGATGAAGTAGATTGCGGCGGCTGCTAGGGTTTTCACCTTAGCCGAGCGTAGATTCTGATAGGAAGTACACAATCCCCTCCCTTCAAACTTTGACAAAAGAAAAACTCGACACCGATTTGTTTCGAAGACCGTACAAACCCATCAAAGCCTGTATGGTCTTCTTAGACGTATACTCACCGTACACGTATACTCACGTGCCCGGGGAAGTTGGATATCAAGAGGTATATAGCAGCAACAACAAAAATTCAAAATTTGGCATTGCAAAGACGTAGATCACGATAACGCAAGGTGGGATCAACCAGTGGGAACGTGGAGTATAACCAGCTCGATCGAGTACACCTATACGGAGGTATACATGGCTTGCATATGTGTTTCGACGGGTTTAAAAGAAAACTGGGCAATGCAAACCTAAATTTACGGGGGACACCGAAGCACACCTAGTATGTATTTCTTCTTTCCCTCCGTTTTCCCACCACTCTTTCCGGTCTTTTTTTAGTCACATTTTTTCATGCCATGACACTATATATTCCCCCCTCCTCTCATCTTGTCCATATCAAAAATCACCATAATTTCCTTGTGTTCGAGGTGTTCATTTTAACCCCCGAATATAAATCATTCAGGACGATACTAGGTATGTCCAGAGGGGCTTGTGATATCATACATGTCCTTTACTCTAGCCTCCTCCGCCAGATGTATCAAGTTTCAACCTTCTGTTTTGTTACATCACCCGAATGAGACTGGGTATATCCATCAGGCCATATCCACGAGCCACCATTATTGGATATTTCCAGTCTCAACCTTTTGTTTTGTTATATATCCAATATAATCACATTTCTTTTTCGAAATGGATAATCACATTTTTATATATCCACTTTCCCCATCAATAGAAAAGGAGCATAGCCAGCAACTTGGACAACTACATATGCACTATTTATTTCTATACAATACAAACCAGAAATGTTCCTTTTTTAAGAGATATCATAGCTATTGATAATTCCTCTGATTAATTTGATAATGATTGCATGATTGTAGGTTTAAAACGTGATAATATTTTTTGCCGCAATGTTTGGGGTATCATCTAGTATGTTCAACATATGATTACATTATGGACGTCCTATAGAGGTTCCGACCAGTACGTAGCCACAATAATTATGAGGTTATTGAGCTCTCTTTACCAGCACATGTTGGGATTCTATTATGGACCATGTTCACTTGTTCTCATTTAAAGGACGGCGTACCAGCCAGGCTATGGACTGGCCACGCCAATATATACCTTTCCAAATCATAGGATATATTCAGGAGTAATGCTTGCCTACTTTGGTACCTAAAGTGCATCAGTGATTAGATATAATTGGTGCTTCCATCAGTTTGTTTTTCTACAATATCTTGCTTAGAAATCCATTTTATGTAAAACTACTATTTTCTCCGATCCATAATAAGTGTCGCTGATTTAGTCTATTTAGACCGGTTGTGCTGGGACCTAGATTTTTAGCTTCTAAGCCAGCTCATTAGTCAGAAACAGGTTAAATAATGTCCGCTATTTACTTCGCAAAGAGTTAAATAAATTTTCTTGATTCATATAGAATTTCTTGAAATGAAATTTTATTTACAAGATATATAGAGAGATTATAGGAGATTGCACAGCTCCAATAGGGCCGGCTGTCACGTATATATATAGACAATTACATGATACAATTCAATGGTTACATGGAGACCTATTATAATACAATTACATCTCAACACCCCCCCCCACCCCCGCGATAAGGGTCGGTACCAACACATGACGGATCGGAACTGCGTCAAAGGTCGACCGCAAGACCTTCGTCATGATATCCGCAAACTGCTGAGAGGTCGGCACGTGAAGAACTCGAACGTGACCGAGAGCAACCTGCTCGCGAACGAAGTGGACATCTAGCTCGATGTTCTTAGTACGTCGATGATGAACGGGGTTGGCAGAGAGGTAGACAGCTGAAACGTTGTCGCAGAAGACAACGGTAGCCTTGTCAACAGGACAAGAGAGCTCGGAGAGAAGCTGACGAAGCCAGGTGCACTCGGCGACGGTGTTAGCCTGACGCGATACTCTGCCTCTGCGCTAGAGAACGAGAGGCGGGGCTATCTCTTGGGCGACCAAGAGATGAGCAACGAGCCGAGGTAGACACAATATCCCGAGGTAGATCGCCGAGTGTCGGCAGCCCGCCCGATCCGCGTCGGAGTATGCCACGATGTCGGAGGACGGCGGTGATCGAGGCCGAGATCCATAGTGCCGCAGATGTGGAAGTACCCGCTACCGCAGTCCGTTAGGCGCCCGTGGTTCATGCATATGAAGACACACCTGCTGCACAGCATACTGCAACTTTGGTCGCGTAAGAGTCAAGTACTGCAAGGCACCGACGATGGGGCGGTAGAGCGACGCATCAGAAGCCGGTGAGCCATCGGTGGCGGACAACTTGGCCCTCGTGTCGAGAAGCTCATGAGCATACTTCGGCGGTGAAGAAAGAACTCGCTCGACGAACCACCTCGAGGCCGAGGAAGTAATGGAGCGGCCCAAGTCCTTGATGGAGAACTTAGCACGAAGGCGATCGGTGAGTGATAGTGTGGAAGCTTCTGGGAGACCCCAAGAGGAAGGTGTGATGAGCACAATGACAAGTTTTCCATCAGAAGAAACCAAGGTTATCGAACCAAGAGGAGGAAGGAAACGACTCAAAGGTGTTGCTAGCAACTTGGAAACCTGCACAACACAAACTCAAGACTTTGCCCCAACGAACAGTAAGGTTGTCAATCTCACCGGTTTGCTAAAAACAAAGGGTTAACTGTGTTATATGTTGATCCAAATTCTACAAAGTATAGGCCAACTTCTGACGAGTGGAGCGAGGACCGTTGCCGGAGGCTTGGGATGAGTTGCATCTGTGAAATTTCTGGCGTTTGTAAACGCTCCTCGATATAGTGAAGTTTCGCAGGCTGGCGCCCGTGGTTTTTTCCTCTCTTTGTTGGAGAGGTTTTTCCACGTTAAATTTGTGTCCCCTTGCTGTGTTTTCGTTTTCGTTCTTCGTTATCTTCTTGTCGCAACTGTAACAAACTATATGGTGTGGAAGGTAATAGTGGTTTGCAAAAAGTAAACAGTAACAGTGAAAGATGTGTCAATGGTAAAGATTGCACCGGGTCCATAGTTCACTAGACGTGTTCTCCTTAAGATAAACAAACATGGCATGGGGTAAACAAATTACAGCAGGCAATTGACAGACTGATCAAGGCATAACAATGCAATACTAGACATTCATGATCCTATGAGATTCGATTGGGCAATACAACAAGATACATAGACCGCCATCCACCGCATCTATGACTTGTAATCCACCTTCGATATCATCCAACCCTCCGATTAAGTTGCAAGCAACGGATAACTTTAAGCAAAGTGTGTAAGGTAAATATTCCACTTGTTCCATGAACAAGAGACCGTTGTTTTCTCCCTAGTGGCAACAACACATCTACAACCTTAGAGATTTCTGTCACTTCCCTTAGATTAAATAGAGGCATAAACCCACTATCGAGCATAAATACCCCCTCTTGGATTCACTAGCATCTACTTGGCCAAGATAGCTACTAGAAACGGAGAGCATGCAAGATCTAAAACAACACATACATGATATAATCAATAAGACAAAACCATTAATCAATCTGACATAGTAATCTCAATATCCATTGGATTCCTGCAAACACAACATGCATGATTACAAATAGATGATCTTGATCATGAACGGAGCTCACAAGATCTAAACATGGTAGCACAAAGGAGGAGATACAACCCTCTAGCTACTACATGGACCCGTAGTCAAGGTGGAACTACTCACACTTCATACCGAGGCAAGCATGATGAATAAGAAGGCCTCCGGGATGATCTCCCCTCTGGCAAGGTGCCAGGAAGAGCTTCATATCCCCCCGATCTAGGGACGATGGTGGCGGGTGATGGTGCTGGTTAGCACTTTGTTGGAAACCCCAAGAGCAAGGTGTGATGAGCATAGGAGCAAGTCTTCCCTCAGTAGAGACCGAGGTTAGCGAACCAGAAGGAGTAAGGAAACGTCACACAGGTGTTGCAAGCAAGACAGAGACCTGTACACCACAAACTCAAGACTTTGTCCCAACGAATCAGTGAGGTTATCTAGCTCACCGGTTTGCTGTAACAAAGGATTAAACATACCGTGTGGAAGGTAATGGTTTGCAGCAAATAAACAAGTAATAGTGGAAGATGTATCAATGGTAAAGATTGGACTGGGATCCATAGTTCACTAGAGGTGCTCTCCTTTGATAAACAACATGGCATGAAGGGTAAACAAATTACAGCAGGGCAATTGACAGGAACTGAGTAAGACATAACAATGCAATTACTAGTCAGAAAGATCCTATGAGATTCGATTGGGCAATACAACAAGATAAATAGACCGCCATCCAACTGCATATATGACTAGAAGTCCACCTTCATGTTATCATCTGAACCCCCTCCAGTATTAAGTTGCAAGCAACAGACAACTTCTTTAAGCAAAGTGTGTAAGGTAAACAGTCCACATGTTCCATGAACAAGCGACCGTTGTTTTCTCCCTAGTGGCAACAACACATCTACAACCTTAGATATTTCTGTCACTTATTTTGGAAACTAGAGGCATGAATCCACTATCGAGCATAAATACCCCCTCTTGGAGTCACTAGCAACTACTTGGCCAAGATAGCTACTAACAACGGAGAGCATGCAAGATCACAAACAAACACAGACATGATAGAATCATAAAGACAAAACCATTAATCAAACCAACATAATAATCTCAATATCCATCGGATCCTCAAACACAACATGCATGATTACAAATAGATTAGATCTTGATCATGAGCAGAGCTCACAAGATCTATAAATGAAAGCACAAAGGAGGAGATACAACCATCTAGCTACTAGATGGACCCATAGTCCAAGGTGGAACTACTCACACATCATACCGGAGAGAAGGCCTCCGGGATGATCTCCCCTCCGGCAGGGTGCTAGGAAGAACTTGATCCCGGTCTCGGACGATGGTGGCGGCTACAGGCGGTTTGTGGAGATTTGATCGGTGCTTAGGATTTCTGATCGGGGCTTTATAGGCGAAGGGGAGGCCGAGGAGGCGACCGGGATAAACCCTAGCAGCGGGCCCACCTGAGTCGCACAGGGGTCCGCTGCCCTGGCCCGCTTCCTCGTCTCCCCTCTGGACTTCTTGTTCCCCACGGAAAGTAATTGACTTTGACGTTTGTCCCATCCAATTCTGAGAATATTTCTTTACTAACTTTTCTGAAACCAAAAACAGCAGAAAACAGGCATCTGGCACAGTTGCAACTTGTTAGTAGGTTAGTACCATAAAACATGTAAAAAGCACCTCATAGTGTAGACAAACAAAGCAAAGTAGATACTAAACAAAAATGGAGCATCAAAAATGATAGATACGTTTCTGACATATCAACATCCCCAAGCTTAACTCTTGCTCGTCCTCGAGTAGGTAAGTGATAAAAAGAATGATTTTTGAGGTGACATGCACCCTCACAATAAAGATCTAACCATTTGCAAGCATTGAAAGCTGGGATCAAAGAACTCTAAACATGTGCATGAAAGATGGAGTTCTAACAATAGGACATAGTAACTATGCATGCAACATGACAAGCTACAAACAAAGATCATGAATAGTATGCATTGAAAACGTTTGTTTGTTTCACATACGTAAAAGGGCATAGTGGCACTCAGCTTGTCCCTCATGGAGTAGCAAATAGATGCATAGGACACCTTCAAAGTTCACAAGGGTGACTAGAAACAAATAACACAAGAACAAGTAATATCACAATATGCATCAATTAATAAGCTTTGGAACACTGCACACAGAATTACAACTATGCTCTCTTAATGGTGCCTAAAGGTAGAAGGTGGAGACTCAATAATGGTGGAAGAAAGGCCTTTTTGTAAAGGAAGCAGGGATTACAAGTTTCAAAAAGAGCTTCCAAAAATTATGGTACTTGTTAGCTTTCAACCCTCATTGCCCCTATCATAAGCATCTTGAAGTGGTTAAGGTTAAAGTGGCAAAGATGGAGTATATGCTTGACGAAGTATAAGTTGGCAATCTCAAGTCCCTTGAATACGAGGGCCACACCTCATGCATACTCAACTTTGGGTCCAGGTAAGTTCTTGTCATTGTAAGTATTTGCATATCATTGAGAACCGTCAACGGGGTACCCCTTGCACATGGTACATGAGCTTTCCCATAACCAAAATGACAAGGCAAGCATACAATGAGCATCTCAGAATATGGTGCTTTTTTCTCTCTTTCCTCTTTTCTCAATGTGGCTCTTTTTTTATAAGAAGAATGCTTCATAGATGTCACTATGGTGATGCTGCAAGTTTTCACCATGATTAGGCATGACTTAGGCTAGCGGCCCAGGCGTTTCTCTAACACAGGATACAAACTCCATGGACTTACAAGTTCCCTCTTTATTTCACACCGGTGACATACATAGACAAAAGAACATGATATCAACTGAGTACAAAGTACAAGTGCAATGTTGAAAACGTTCCCCATGACAGCACGGTTCTGCTAAGTCCAACTTATAAGTGCAAGAATATACAACAAAGTTGTCACAATGGTTCAAGTTTATTAGGGGCAAAGAATATAAAGTGTGCCATCAAGTTCATGAGGGCTTTAATCACTAAGTTTTCACATAACAAAATAGTTTTCAATTGGAAGATAGTTGAAAACAAGAATATACTTGGAATGGTGTAACACACCATGCATAGGAGTTTATAGTGGACACTTTGGAATAACTTGGTTTCTTGGGAGTTGGAAGCATGAGTAGAACTTACTCATACAAGTGGAGGCTAGCAAAAGACTGGGAGCAACCAACTAAGAGAGCATAATGGCCATAATCATGTAGAGTAACAAAGCATACTAATCAAAGCAAAGAGTGGTACTACAAGTCAAGGACTAAATGATCATAGAGGCTAATGGTGACTTGTCATAGTCATAACATGGTGTGAGCATGTGCCAAGTCAACCCAAGCAAAACATCAAAGGAGAATACCACAATACTATGCTTTTGCATCCTAAAACAACGCATAAATTCTTCAAGGCACACTAAGCAATCCCAATTATTTGGAACAAGACATGCTACAACAATAATCACTAATCATAAGGTCAAAACAACACCTAGCATGTCATGCTAAAGTCTAAGTCATAGTCAATGCAAGCTCCTCTTGCACTTCAACCAAAAACTTACTACTCCTTTCCAACACCAAGCAACTTATTTGCAAAATAACACAGCGAGAACGGAGGTCCAAACTTCTTTATTCAAGCAAATTAAAAAACCTAAGCAAAGCAAACGAAAGATAAGACGCTCCAAGAACAACACAACTGTGCATGAAACAATAAAAACGAAGTGTCTAGACAGACCTGAGCTTTTTATTGATTAAGAAGGGGATGTCTTGGGCATCCCCAAGCTTTGAAGCTTGTACCTCTTGGATATTTCTTGGGGTGACACCATGGTGGCATCCCCAAGCTTGAGCTTTTGTCCATTCTTCATCTCATTGCATCATTCTTGGAGTCACTAGCAACTACTTGGCCAAGATAGCTACTAACAACGGAGATCATGCAAGATCACAAACAACACAGACATGATGAATCATAAAGACAAAACCATTAATCAAACCAACATAATAATCTCAATATCCATCGGATCCCCGCAAACACAACATGCATGATTACAAATAGATTAGATCTTGATCATGAACGGAGCTCACAAGATCTATAAATGAAAGCACAAAGGAGGAGATACAACCATCTAGCTACTACATGGACCCATAGTCCAAGGAGAAACTACTCACGCATCATACCGGAGAGAAGGCCTCCGGGATGATCTACCCCCGGCGTGCGGGAAGAACTTGCACCCCCGATCTAGGGACGATGGTGGTGGCAGCTACAGACGGTTTCATGGAGATTTGATCGGGTGTTTAGGGTTTCTGCATCGGGGGATTCTTATAGGCGAAGGGGGAGGCCGAGGAGGCGACCAGGGTCCAAACCCTAGCCGGTGCTGGCCACCTTGGCCGCACAGGAGGGGGTCTGCCCTGGACCGCTTCCTCGTCCCCCTCTGGACTTCTTCTTCCCCACAGAAAGTAATTGACTTTGAAGTTTGTCCCATCCAATTCCGAGAATATTTCTTTACTAACTTTTCTGAAACCAAAAACAACAGAAAACAGACATCTAGCACTGTTGCAACTTGTTAGTAGGTTAGTACCAGAAAACATGTAAAAAGCACCTCAAAGTGTAGACAAGCGAAGCAAAGTAGATACTAAAAAAGCATGGATCATAAAAAATTATAGATACATTTTCGACGTATCAGCGGTGGCTACAGACGGTTTCGTGGAATATTGATCGGGTACTTAGGATTTCTGTATCGGGTAGTCTTTATAGGCGAAGAGGCGAGGCAGGGGGCAGCCAGGGCGGCCGCACCCCCAGCCGCGGGCTAGGCTTAGCCGCGCAACCAGGGGGTGTGGCTCCCCTCCGTCTCGTATTCAGGCTCCGTGTTCCCCACGGTAAAATATTGACTTTGGCTTTTGTACCATTCAATTCCGAGAATATTGATTTTCTGCCTTTTCTAGAACCAGAAAACAGAAGAAAACAAGCAACTGGCACTATGGCATCTTGTTAATAGGTTAGTCCAGAAAAGCATATAAAAACACCTTAAAGTGTAGGCAAAGCAAAGCAAAGTAAATACTAAACAAGCATGGAACATAAAAAATTATAGATATGTTTCCGACGTATCAGTGATCTTGGTCTAGACCGTGTGCGTGGAGTCGTCGTCCTTGACGACGGTGCGGAATATCGCGTTGTAGACGGTCCAGAAAAACCAACGGATGATGGTGTCGTCGATCGCCAACCACTCGGGGTCATGAGTGTAGGGTTTGCAACATAGAAAACAAAAAATTTACTACGATGGGAACAACTATGTACCAAGATCTATCTAATATATAGACGCAACGGGCGGATATACATCCATAGAGAACATACCCTTGAATATCGACAAAGCTTAACAAGGTTGAGCTCGTGGTTGATGTAGACGATCTCTTGCCGATCTCAAGATCGAGAGGAAGTCCTAGCGCCACAAATCAGCGGAGCATCCGTGCTCGCACACAGGTCCGAGGCACCGAGCAACCTCCGCCTCCTCACTCCAGCAATGTAGCGGAAGCACAACTCTTTCTTGCCGAATAGTCACCGGGAACATGTATCTCGCTAGTCCGAGACCATGGGGGATAAATACTAGAGGGGGAGAGAGATCCTTCACGAGGAGGTGTGAGTGAGAGAGAGAGGGAGGGGGCTCCTTTAATAGGAGGAGGGGGGCACCCAAGGGGGTGGCCGGCGCATGGGGCTGCCCCTTGCCCTCCCTCCATTGATGTGGGTGGATACTCCACTCACAAAAATTTTGGAGATATGCCCTAGAGACAATAATAAATGTAGTTATTATTATATCTTTGTGTTTATGATAAATGTTTACATTCATGCTATAATAGTATTAACAAGGAAACATTAATACTTGTGTGATTTGTAAACTTAATTTGAAGTCCCTAGTAAAGCCTCTATATAATACTAGCTTGTTGGTTAATAGATGATTGTGGTTTCCCTATCATGAACATTGAGATGTTATTAACAACAAGATCATATCGTTAGGAGAATGATATGGTGGACATACTCCTATAGATAAGCATAGCATAAAGATCAAGTCATTTAGAGGGGGGTAGCCACCCCCATGGTTTGAATTTTGTGAAGAACCCTAGTCACTAAAGCTCCAATATCTTACTATTGATTTAGCCAAGTCTGCCTCCCTTATGTCAATTTTGCCCTCCTCAAGGCGAGAAGCTGGCTTCGTCCCTGATCACACAAATTCTCATGGAATCTTTTGGGTCCTATTCACTGTTCCTACAATTCTACAAATACTTACCATGCTAGAGTGAAGAAACAACGTTCAATGACTCTTTTGGACGGGAGGTTTTGGGTGGCTCCCTGCCCTCACCCTTATTTGGCTTCTATGGCCACTACAAAACAAGGGCTGATTCCATTCGTGAACACCGACGGTGACACAAACGTACACATATTGAAGGAGCAGCGCGAGGAGGAGCATGCATACTTTATCTCTAGCCTGCCAAGCACATCGGAGGCTGACAGCTTGAGGAAGCTTCGTCTCTACCGTTAACCCTATGGGTAAAACACTGAAATAAACTCAAGTACACACCTCCTAGGCTAAGCCTTGAAGAAGGAATCACCACATTATGCACCGATGATGATGAGTCCAACTATAGGTCGATCTCGAGATTTTTTATCCCTAAAGTCGGATTTTGAGCGAACACCTTCCAGAAGGGAACGACAAAATGTCAAGATTGCCTAATTAGGGATCTTCCTTTTCCACGGGATTACCCATACTCATCATCAAGACGCCTTTACCATCATCAGTAGATGGGCTAATGACATATTGATAGTTCGGTAATGTTTGAGGAGATCCCGGAAGCTTGGGACATACCATACCGCCTCACTTAGAGTCAATCGCGAACCACCTTCAATTCAATTGTAACATGCATGGCTTAATGCCTCCACAAGAGACTCTGTTTTGCTGACAACATGCATGAATTCACGCCCAGAAATGCGATGTTGTGTGTAGAACCTATCAGAAACATGCATGATTTGACGCCTCTGCAAGAGATGTCATGACTAGCACATGTTGAGGCCGATCGAACCTAATCTGGAGGTGAAGAAAGCATCGCATAACGCCTCCGGTGTCAAAAGATGTGCAATCTAAGAAGATGGTGTAGCATACCACAATCAACAAGGAAATCGAGTTGAAGAGAATGAACATCTCAAGATCCGGTTGTCTTGCCATCCATACGAACATAATGGATGCCACTATCGAAGAACTAGGGCCACCACTCTATCTCAAACTCCCACGACATCGTTGCATTAGGGTATTTGTTGTCATGACATGCTGCACATAAAATGTATTTCAGAAGCATCCATCATCACCTTGGTGTCGCAGTGGGAATATCACATTCTATATCTGTCGGACCCACTTTCTAATCGTGAGCAGGATGTTAGCATCAACAACTGTGCCGGTTAAGATCCAGCGCACCGTAACACCAGACGCTGCCATGACAGCTGCTGGCTTTCCCATCTCACATGAGGATCGATTAGGGCCAATATCCATTGCACATGAGGAGCTTTTCCCACCAACGTTGACTGTCATCCTTCGCTCCGTAGGCATCTTCTAGTGAAGGCAAGAAGAGAGGGAGTGGTGGTGGAGGTCGGGGGCCGCGATAACTAGGGTTTGTGCCCATGCCAACCATGATACTTTGAGAGTGATGTGGAGTAGTCCGTATTTGATTTCCCGTTAGTCTTTTCACGAAGTAGTATCATGATGATGTAGATTAGGAAGATGATTAGGACAAATTATAAAGCTCCATCCCTTGGTCAAATTAGCCATTTTTGCGTTTCGGCTGCATATGAAGCCACATCTGCCCTTGTGTGGAGTCGGTCCTGACTTTAATAATGTGCAATTGGCACCATAGGATCTTTGCACCAAAAGAATGGTGACACAAGAACGTCAAACCTCTCTAGTTAGGAGGGCGTACAACTACCTCCACTAACTACTTTGATCACAAACTCATTTGTTTACCTCTAATTCATCTTTTGATTGATTGTTCAAATATTTGTTAGCACCTTAGTTACAACCACCTCCAGTAAATTCAGTTTTTTTTTTCGACAAAGGGGAGCATGACCCAAGTATGCACCAACCAGGGCATGCAACACAATTTATTGTAGAGATTACAATTTAAAGTCTTACATCTCCGAATCATAGGGTTACAAATAATTAAAGATCAATCAAAATATTACAAGTGAAGTAAATCAATATCATGCATACCCGCGCTACATAGACACACATCTGAAAACTCCACTAACAATCTTAGGTACAATCATCTCCACTAACAATCTTGACAACAAACTCAGTTATCTTTATTCGACAAAGGGGGAGAGGGCCCAGGGTCTGCACCAATCGGTGCATGCAACATAATTTATTGTAGAGTTCACAGTTTAAAGTCTTACTACCTCTGTTCGGGATTATAGGTCCTACGCGCATACCTAGATTGTTAATTTGAATAATAAAATATAATTTATATATCATAAAAATTATACCGTTAGAAAATATAACCTCTAAAGTTTCTAATGGTATAATTTTTATGCTATACTATTTATATTTTGTTGCTCAAATTGACAACCTAATTATCCGCGCGGGACTTATAATCCCAAACGGAGGTAGTACATCTCACGATCATAAGGGTGGAAATAAAGATCAATCAAAATATTACAAGTGAACTGTAATTCAATATCATGCATACCCGCACAAAAAAAACGCATCTCAAAACTCCAGGCCGGATCCTTTGAGCTTGTCCTTCACAAGGAGATCCATTTTTTCTCCCATGTCCTTGCTCATGTGGTTCACCCAGTCACCAACCTTCCCTTTCCTAAACAGTGAAGAGGCCTCGAGGAAAATCTTACCTCCCGCACGCTCAACGCCGCCGCCTGCTTTGTTAGCGTCTAGGTTGCGAAGAGAATCAAAGCTGCAGAACCTGACGATCTGCTCGGCAAGTCCACTCTTCTCCTCCTCTTCAGTGAAGGGGACACCGAGGAAGCAAGCGAGATTCCTAACGACCTTGAGCGGGTCAGACACAATCTCTTCGTACCTGAGGAACATCACCTCCTGTGGCCTCGCCAGGCTTTCGTTCCAGTACTGAAGATGGTGCTCCCAGAAAGGGCCGAAGGGAGAACATCCTTGGCAGAACATGTCGAAGGCATCCTCGAGGCTGATAGGAGCCCCCGTGCCTATCTTGTTGTCGAAGTGCCACCTTGACACGAAGGCATCTTTGGGCTCCCGGCAGAGGTAGACGACTCTGCAGCCGACGGTGGAGACGGTGGGTGGGAGCAGCCTGAGAGGAAGGTGTGTCGAGAGCAGCCTCGGCGATGGCAGCGTGTCGAGATGGTCAAGGTCTCCACCCATGCCGGGGGCTCCGATGAAGGGCACGACGAGCTGCGGGTTGCTGGTGAGCAGAGGGTGGTCGGCGAAAGTGCAGCGGGAGCGGCTGGAGATGGTGAAGGCGAGGGACTTGAGCCAGGTGGTGCCGCTCTTGGGGTGCGTGGCGAGGATGACGTCGTCGCGCCGGGGCTTGAAACCGTCCCTGACGAGCATGAATTTGCTCACCATGTGTGACCTCAGCCAGCAGTTGTCGTAGAGGGTGAGCGGCGTGGACCATCCTTCCCTCGTGGGAAGTCTGGCTACGAGATCTTCCAGTGGGTTCAAGCTCTCGGGTTGATTTTGCGCCATGGTAGCTAGCTAGCTGTGAGGTGGAAGAAGGAGAGTTTCTGGATCAAGCTCTGTGTGTGGTTGTTTTGGAACTTGGGGGGGTCTCATCTCTCATGTAGAGGTAGCAGATGCCTGCGGTCCACGTCCTCGATCGCCACTAGCGGAACCACGCGCCGCTAGCTATCTCTTGTCTCTACCTGCAGCTAGCAGCGCACGCACACGTCACCAACCCAACCCTCGTGGTCCGCGCGGCACATAATAAACTTGCAGGGGGCGTGCTTTCCTGCCGACCGATCTGCTGGAGTAGTTTTGAACCGATCTGCTGGTTCATGTGCTCCTATATTGTACTCATCAGGTTTTGTCTGCTGGAATAGTTCAACCGATCTGCTGACCCGTGTGCTCGAATTGTGTGTTAGCTTGTCTGCTAGCATTCAAAAGTGATCCTGGTTTAAAAAATATCAAAAATCATATTTTTGAGCTTAATTTTTTTTAAAACAACCCGGGTTGTAGCCAATGATTTAAAAAATATCAATTTAAAATACTTTGCATATTATGAGCTATACAAAAATGACAATAGTACGGATCTGAATATACATAGTTTTAGATCTCTAAATTTTATCAGATTTGTCATTTTTGTGTACCCACAATGTAAAGAATTTTAGGCTGGGATTTTTCATGCTTGTAGGATACAAGGTTGACTAGCTGTCCCCATATTGAAAACACCACTGCCCCCTGCCGCCTCCGGCCTGGCGGTGGCAAAACCTAGCTAGGCCAACCTCCCCTGCCCCTTCTCCCTCGTCGCCACCTGAGGTCCCCACCGGCAAGCCCGCGCGCGGCTGCCAAGGATCTCATTGCTCCTCCTCTTTGGGGAGAGTTTTGGCATCTGAGGCGGTGGCCTCGGGAGGTGAGGGCGGGCGTCGATCTGGTGGCAGGGGTGCTCGGGTCTTGGTGTGGCCGCCTTCCTCGGTCACACGGGCAGCGCGAGGTGCAGGCTATTGGTCGCGGTGCGGGGGACGCCCCGTAGATCTCCGCCACAAGATCTGAAGATGGCGGCTCCCTGTTCATGCTGCTCCCACCCCGTTGCCTTTGACCTGGCGGTCTCACCGGTGATTGAAGATAGCTGGGGTGACTCGGCAAACAGGATATTTATGTCTTCACTTTTGCTTCGATGTCCCCCCTCCCTTCAAACTTTTTTTTTGCGGAAAAGATCCGGATCTATTTCATGAGTTTACAAGAAGTACAAAGCACCCCAAACATAATAAAAATTACATCGAGGTATTTGGACCACCTAACGACCACTACTGCCGCCAGAGCGAGCCGCCGACGTGCCGTTGTCACCGCTCCCTTACTGGAGCCGGCTTGACGTTGTTGATGACAGTCGGGAAGTCTTCGTGCACGTGTCCCTAAGGACCAGCGCCCCAGAGCTGAAGCAGTCGCCATTGAACCCTTGAATTGATCTGAAACTTGTAACACCAAACCTAGAACACACGTAGACTGGACGATATCCACCACTCCATGGAAGCGGTGATCAGACGAATCCCCGCCCTCCTCAATGCCAGCGGCAAGATCGTCGCAGACGAGGTGGAAGAGGAGACGGGTATATCTTATTCTTGTCCCGCTCAACGCCGCCATAGCCACCATAGCGTCAATGCCGGTTGACCAAACTCTAACTTTCGGGACCTTCTACAACGCCGAGCGTAGGTCCGAGGTCCCCACCCCCTCCCGTCGCCGGAGCGACAAGCAGAGGAGGCGGGGACCCGTCGATTCCTAGACGTAGACGACGGGGATGAAGTAGATTGCGGCGGCTGCTAGGGTTTTCACCTTAGCCGAGCGTAGATTCTGATAGGAAGTACACAATCCCCTCCCTTCAAACTTTGACAAAAGAAAAACTCGACACCGATTTGTTTCGAAGACCGTACAAACCCATCAAAGCCTGTATGGTCTTCTTAGACGTATACTCACCGTACACGTATACTCACGTGCCCGGGGAAGTTGGATATCAAGAGGTATATAGCAGCAACAACAAAAATTCAAAATTTGGCATTGCAAAGACGTAGATCACGATAACGCAAGGTGGGATCAACCAGTGGGAACGTGGAGTATAACCAGCTCGATCGAGTACACCTATACGGAGGTATACATGGCTTGCATATGTGTTTCGACGGGTTTAAAAGAAAACTGGGCAATGCAAACCTAAATTTACGGGGGACACCGAAGCACACCTAGTATGTATTTCTTCTTTCCCTCCGTTTTCCCACCACTCTTTCCGGTCTTTTTTTAGTCACATTTTTTCATGCCATGACACTATATATTCCCCCCTCCTCTCATCTTGTCCATATCAAAAATCACCATAATTTCCTTGTGTTCGAGGTGTTCATTTTAACCCCCGAATATAAATCATTCAGGACGATACTAGGTATGTCCAGAGGGGCTTGTGATATCATACATGTCCTTTACTCTAGCCTCCTCCGCCAGATGTATCAAGTTTCAACCTTCTGTTTTGTTACATCACCCGAATGAGACTGGGTATATCCATCAGGCCATATCCACGAGCCACCATTATTGGATATTTCCAGTCTCAACCTTTTGTTTTGTTATATATCCAATATAATCACATTTCTTTTTCGAAATGGATAATCACATTTTTATATATCCACTTTCCCCATCAATAGAAAAGGAGCATAGCCAGCAACTTGGACAACTACATATGCACTATTTATTTCTATACAATACAAACCAGAAATGTTCCTTTTTTAAGAGATATCATAGCTATTGATAATTCCTCTGATTAATTTGATAATGATTGCATGATTGTAGGTTTAAAACGTGATAATATTTTTTTGCCGCAATGTTTGGGGTATCATCTAGTATGTTCAACATATGATTACATTATGGACGTCCTATAGAGGTTCCGACCAGTACGTAGCCACAATAATTATGAGGTTATTGAGCTCTCTTTACCAGCACATGTTGGGATTCTATTATGGACCATGTTCACTTGTTCTCATTTAAAGGGACGGCGTACCAGCCAGGCTATGGACTGGCCACGCCAATATATACCTTTCCAAATCATAGGATATATTCAGGAGTAATGCTTGCCTACTTTGGTACCTAAAGTGCATCAGTGATTAGATATAATTGGTGCTTCCATCAGTTTGTTTTTCTACAATATCTTGCTTAGAAATCCATTTTATGTAAAACTACTATTTTCTCCGATCCATAATAAGTGTCGCTGATTTAGTCTATTTAGACCGGTTGTGCTGGGACCTAGATTTTTAGCTTCTAAGCCAGCTCATTAGTCAGAAACAGGTTAAATAATGTCCGCTATTTACTTCGCAAAGAGTTAAATAAATTTTCTTGATTCATATAGAATTTCTTGAAATGAAATTTTATTTACAAGATATATAGAGAGATTATAGGAGATTGCACAGCTCCAATAGGACCGGCTGTCACGTATATATATAGACAATTACATGATACAATTCAATGGTTACATGGAGACCTACTATAATACAATTACATCTCAACACCCCCTCCCCCCCCCCACCCCCGCGCAGTCGAAGGGTCGGTACCAACACACAGACTGGATCGGAACTCGTCAAAGGTCGACGCCGGCAAGACCTTCGTCATGATATCCGCAAACTGCTGAGAGGTCGGCACGTGAAGAACTCGAACGTGACCGAGAGCAACCTGCTCGCGAACGAAGTGGACATCTAGCTCGATGTTCTTAGTACGTCGATGATGAACGGGGTTGGCAGAGAGGTAGACAGCTGAAACGTTGTCGCAGAAGACAACGGTAGCCTTGTCAACAGGACAAGAGAGCTCGGAGAGAAGCTGACGAAGCCAGGTGCACTCGGCGACGGTGTTAGCCACGACGCGATACTCTGCCTCTGCGCTAGAGAACGAGACGGTGGGCTATCTCTTGGACGACCAAGAGATGAGCAACGAGCCGAGGTAGACACAATATCCCGAGGTAGATCGCCGAGTGTCAGGGCAGCCCGCCCAGTCCGCGTCGGAGTATGCCACGATGTCGGAGGACGGCGAGGCGGTGATCGAGAGGCCGAGATCCATAGTGCCGCAGATGTAGCGAAGTACCCGCTTTACCGCAGTCCAGTGGGCGTCCCGTGGTTCATGCATATGAAGACACACCTGCTGCACAGCATACTGCAACTTTGGTCGCGTAAGAGTCAAGTACTGCAAGGCACCGACGATGGGGCGGTAGAGCGACGCATCAGAAGCCGGTGAGCCATCGGTGGCGGACAACTTGGCCCTCGTGTCGAGAAGCTCATGAGCATACTTCCGCTGGTGAAGAAAGAACTCGTCCGCTCGACGAACCACCTCGAGGCCGAGGAAGTAATGGAGCGGGCCCAAGTCCTTGATGGAGAACTTAGCACGAAGGCGATCGGTGAGTGATAGTGTGTGGAAGCTTCGTTGGGAGACCCCAAGAGGAAGGTGTGATGAGCACAACAGCAAGTTTTCCATCAGTAAGAAACCAAGGTTATCGAACCAGTAGGAGGAAGGAAACGACTCAAAGGTGTTGCTAGCAACTTGGAAACCTGCACAACACAAACTCAAGACTTTGCCCCAACGAACAGTAAGGTTGTCAATCTCACCGGTTTGCTAAAAACAAAGGGTTAACTGTGTTATATGTTGATCCAAATTCTACAAAGTATAGGCCAACTTCTGACGAGTGGAGCGAGGACCGTTGCCGGAGGCTTGGGATGAGTTGCATCTGTGAAATTTCTGGCGTTTGTAAACGCTCCTCGATATAGTGAAGTTTCGCAGGCTGGCGCCCGTGGTTTTTTCCTCTCTTTGTTGGAGAGGTTTTTCCACGTTAAATTTGTGTCCCCTTGCTGTGTTTTCGTTTTCGTTCTTCGTTATCTTCTTGTCGCAACTGTAACAAACTATATGGTGTGGAAGGTAATAGTGGTTTGCAAAAAGTAAACAGTAACAGTGAAAGATGTGTCAATGGTAAAGATTGCACCGGGGTCCATAGTTCACTAGACGTGTTCTCCTTAAGATAAACAAACATGGCATGCTGGGTAAACAAATTACAGCAGGGCAATTGACAGGACTGATCAAGGCATAACAATGCAATACTAGACATTCATGATCCTATGAGATTCGATTGGGCAATACAACAAGATACATAGACCGCCATCCACCTGCATCTATGACTTGTAATCCACCTTCAGATATCATCCGAACCCCCTCCAGTATTAAGTTGCAAGCAACGGATAACTGCTTTAAGCAAAGTGTGTAAGGTAAACAATCCACTTGTTCCATGAACAAGAGACCGTTGTTTTCTCCCTAGTGGCAACAACACATCTACAACCTTAGAGATTTCTGTCACTTCCCTTAGATTAAATAGAGGCATAAACCCACTATCGAGCATAAATACCCCCTCTTGGATTCACTAGCATCTACTTGGCCAAGATAGCTACTAGAAACGGAGAGCATGCAAGATCTAAAACAACACAGACATGATATAATCAATAAGACAAAACCATTAATCAATCTGACATAGTAATCTCAATATCCATTGGATTCCTGCAAACACAACATGCATGATTACAAATAGATGATCTTGATCATGAACGGAGCTCACAAGATCTAAACATGGTAGCACAAAGGAGGAGATACAACCCTCTAGCTACTACATGGACCCGTAGTCCAAGGTGGAACTACTCACACTTCATACCGGAGGCAAGCATGATGAATAAGAAGGCCTCCGGGATGATCTCCCCTCTGGCAAGGTGCCAGGAAGAGCTTCATATCCCCCCGATCTAGGGACGATGGTGGCGGGTGATGGTGCTGGTTAGCACTTTGTTGGAAACCCCAAGAGCAAGGTGTGATGAGCATAGGAGCAAGTCTTCCCTCAGTAGAGACCGAGGTTAGCGAACCAGAAGGAGTAAGGAAACGTCACACAGGTGTTGCAAGCAAGACAGAGACCTGTACACCACAAACTCAAGACTTTGTCCCAACGAATCAGTGAGGTTATCTAGCTCACCGGTTTGCTGTAACAAAGGATTAAACATACCGTGGAAGGTAATGGTTTGCAGCAAATAAACAAGTAATAGTGGAAGATGTATCAATGGTAAAGATTGGACTGGGATCCATAGTTCACTAGAGGTGCTCTCCTTTGATAAACAACATGGCATGAAGGGTAAACAAATTACAGCAGGGCAATTGACAGGAACTGAGTAAGACATAACAATGCAATTACTAGTCAGAAAGATCCTATGAGATTCGATTGGGCAATACAACAAGATAAATAGACCGCCATCCAACTGCATATATGACTAGAAGTCCACCTTCATGTTATCATCTGAACCCCCTCCAGTATTAAGTTGCAAGCAACAGACAACTTCTTTAAGCAAAGTGTGTAAGGTAAACAGTCCACATGTTCCATGAACAAGCGACCGTTGTTTTCTCCCTAGTGGCAACAACACATCTACAACCTTAGATATTTCTGTCACTTATTTTGGAAACTAGAGGCATGAATCCACTATCGAGCATAAATACCCCCTCTTGGAGTCACTAGCAACTACTTGGCCAAGATAGCTACTAACAACGGAGAGCATGCAAGATCACAAACAACACAGACATGATAGAATCATAAAGACAAAACCATTAATCAAACCAACATAATAATCTCAATATCCATCGGATCCTCGCAAACACAACATGCATGATTACAAATAGATTAGATCTTGATCATGAACAGAGCTCACAAGATCTATAAATGAAAGCACAAAGGAGGAGATACAACCATCTAGCTACTAGATGGACCCATAGTCCAAGGTGGAACTACTCACACATCATACCGGAGAGAAGGCCTCCGGGATGATCTCCCCTCCGGCAGGGTGCTAGGAAGAACTTCAGATCCCCCGGTCTCGGGACGATGGTGGCGGCGGCTACAGACGGTTTTGTGGAGATTTGATCGGGTGCTTAGGATTTCTGCATCGGGGGCTTCTTATAGGCGAAGGGGGAGGCCGAGGAGGCGACCAGGGGGGATAAACCCTAGCCAGCGCGGGCCCACCCCTGGTCGCACCTGGGGGGTCTGGCTGCCCTGGCCCGCTTCCTCGTCTCCCCTCTGGACTTCTTGTTCCCCACGGAAAGTAATTGACTTTGACGTTTGTCCCATCCAATTCTGAGAATATTTCTTTACTAACTTTTCTGAAACCAAAAACAGCAGAAAACAGGCATCTGGCACAGTTGCAACTTGTTAGTAGGTTAGTACCATAAAACATGTAAAAAGCACCTCATAGTGTAGACAAACAAAGCAAAGTAGATACTAAACAAAAATGGAGCATCAAAAATGATAGATACGTTTCTGACATATCAACATCCCCAAGCTTAACTCTTGCTCGTCCTCGAGTAGGTAAGTGATAAAAAGAATGATTTTTGAGGTGACATGCACCCTCACAATAAAGATCTAACCATTTGCAAGCATTGAAAGCTGGGATCAAAGAACTCTAAACATGTGCATGAAAGATGGAGTTCTAACAATAGGACATAGTAACTATGCATGCAACATGACAAGCTACAAACAAAGATCATGAATAGTATGCATTGAAAAACGTTTGTTTGTTTCACATACAGAAAACAGGGCATAGTGGCACTCAGCTTGTCCCTCATGGAGTAGCAAATAGATGCATAGGACACCTTCAAAGTTCACAAGGGTGACTAGAAACAAATAACACAAGAACAAGTAATATCACAATATGCATCAATTAATAAGCTTTGGAACACTGCACACAGAATTACAACTATGCTCTCTTAATGGTGCCTAAAGGTAGAAGGTGGAGA
This sequence comes from Avena longiglumis, assembly GCA_030063025.1. Classification (NCBI taxonomy): domain Eukaryota; kingdom Viridiplantae; phylum Streptophyta; class Magnoliopsida; order Poales; family Poaceae; genus Avena; species Avena longiglumis. The sequence goes on along the minus strand of CP125978.1, from coordinate 497,840,303 downwards.
CTCAATAATGGTGGAAGAAAGGCCTTTTTGTAAAGGAAGCAGGATTACAAGTTTCAAAAGAGCTTCCAAAAATTATGGTACTTGTTAGCTTTCAACCCTCATTGCCCTATCATAAGCATCTTGAAGTGGTTAAGGTTAAAGTGGCAAAGATGGAGTATATGCTTGACCAGTATAAGTTGGCAATCTCAAGTCCCTTGAATACGAGGGCCACACCTCATGCATACTCAACTTTGGGTCCGTAAGTTCTTGTCATTGTAAGTATTTGCATATCATTGAGAACCGTCAACGGGGTACCCCTTGCACATGGTACATGAGCTTTCCCATAACCAAAATGACAAGGCAAGCATACAATGAGCATCTCAGAATATGGTGCTTTTTTCTCTCTTTCCTCTTTTCTCAATGTGGCTCTTTTTTTATAAGAAGAATGCTTCATAGATGTCACTATGGTGATGCTGCAAGTTTTCACCATGATTAGGCATGACTTAGGCTAGCCCAGGCGTTTCTCTAACACAGGATACAAACTCCATGGACTTACAAGTTCCCTCTTTATTTCACACCGGTGACATACATAGACAAAAGAACATGATATCAACTGAGTACAAAGTACAAGTGCAATGTTGAAAACGTTCCCCATGACAGCACGGTTCTGCTAAGTCCAACTTATAAGTGCAAGAATATACAACAAAGTTGTCACAATGGTTCAAGTTTATTAGGGGCAAAGAATATAAAGTGTGCCATCAAGTTCATGAGGGCTTTAATCACTAAGTTTTCACATAACAAAATAGTTTTCAATTGGAAGATAGTTGAAAACAAGAATATACTTGGAATGGTGTAACACACCATGCATAGGAGTTTATAGTGGACACTTTGGAATAACTTGGTTTCTTGGGAGTTGGAAGCATGAGTAGAACTTACTCATACAAGTGGAGGCTAGCAAAAGACTGGGAGCAACCAACTAAGAGAGCATAATGGCCATAATCATGTAGAGTAACAAAGCATACTAATCAAAGCAAAGAGTGGTACTACAAGTCAAGGACTAAATGATCATAGAGGCTAATGGTGACTTGTCATAGTCATAACATGGTGTGAGCATGTGCCAAGTCAACCCAAGCAAAACATCAAAGGAGAATACCACAATACTATGCTTTTGCATCCTAAAACAACGCATAAATTCTTCAAGGCACACTAAGCAATCCCAATTATTTGGAACAAGACATGCTACAACAATAATCACTAATCATAAGGTCAAAACAACACCTAGCATGTCATGCTAAAGTCTAAGTCATAGTCAATGCAAGCTCCTCTTGCACTTCAACCAAAAACTTACTACTCCTTTCCAACACCAAGCAACTTATTTGCAAAATAACACAGCGAGAACGGAGGTCCAAACTTCTTTATTCAAGCAAATTAAAAAACCTAAGCAAAGCAAACGAAAGATAAGACGCTCCAAGAACAACACAATCAGGCATGAAACAATAAAACGAAGTGTCTAGATGCACTGAGCTTTTTATTGATTAAGAAGGGATGTCTTGGGCATCCCCAAGCTTTGAAGCTTGTACCTCTTGGATATTTCTTGGGTGACACCATGGTGGCATCCCCAAGCTTGAGCTTTTGTCCATTCTTCATCTCATTGCATCATTCTTGAGTCACTAGCAACTACTTGGCCAAGATAGCTACTAACAACGGAGATCATGCAAGATCACAAACAACAGACATGATGAATCATAAAGAAAAACCATTAATCAAACCAACATAATAATCTCAATATCCATCGGATCCCGCAAACACAACATGCATGATTACAAATAGATTAGATCTTGATCATGAACGGCAGCTCACAAGATCTATAAATGAAAGCACAAAGGAGATACAACCATCTAGCTACTACATGGACCCATAGTCCAAGGAGAAACTACTCACGCATCATAGAGAGAAGGCCTCGGATGATCTCCCCTCAGGTGCCGAAGAACTTCGACCCCGATCTAGGGACGATGGTGGTGGCGACTGGCAGACGGTTTCATGGAGATTTGATCGGGTGTTTAGGGTTTCAGATCGGGATTCTTATAGGGGGAGGAGGAGGCGACTGTGGTCAAACCCTAGCGCTGGCCCACCTTGGCAGCGCTTGGGAGGGGTCTGCTCTGGACCGCCTCGCCCCTCTCGACTTCTTCTTCCCCACAAAGTAATTGACTTTGAAGTTTGTCCCATCCAATTCGAGAATATTTCTTTACTAACTTTTCAAACCAAAACAACAGAAAACATGACATCTAGCACATGCAACTTGTTAGTAGGTTAGTACCAAAACATGTAAAAGCACCTCAAAGTGTAGATGAAGCAAAGTAGATACTAAAAAAGCATGGATCATAAAATTATAGATACATTTTCGACGACACGGTGGCTACTGCATTTTCGTGGAATATTGATCTGCACTTAGGATCAGATCGGGTAGTCTTTATAAAGAAGAGGCGAGGCAGGCAGGCACTTTCACTCTGGCTAGGCTTAGCCACTTGAACCAGGGTGTGGCTCCTCCGTCTCAGATTCAGTTCAAGTGTCTACGGTAAAATATTGACTTTGGCTTTTGTACCATTCAATTCCGAGAATATTGATTTTCTGCCTTTTCTAGAACCAGAAAACAGAAGAAAACAAGCAACTGGCACTATGGCATCTTGTTAATAGGTTAGTCCAGAAAAGCATATAAAAACACCTTAAAGTGTAGGCAAAGCAAAGCAAAGTAAATACTAAACAAGCATGGAACATAAAAAATTATAGATATGTTTCCGACGTATCAGTGATCTTGGTCTAGACTGCAGTGAGTCGTCGTCGCCTTGACGACGGTGCGGAATATCGCGTTGTAGACGGTCCGAAAAACCAACGGATGATGGTGTCGATCGCCAACCACTCGGGGTCATGAGTGTAGGGTTTGCAACATAGAAAACAAAAATTTACTACGATGGGAACAACTATGTACCAAGATCTATCTAATATATAGACGAACGAAGGATATACATCCATAGAGAACATACCTTGAATATCGACAAAGCTTAACAAGGTTGAGCTCGTGGTTGATGGCGATCTCTTGCCGATCTCAAGATCGAGAGGAAGTCCTAGCGCCACAAATCAGCCGAGCATCCGTTTCGCACCTGGTCCGAGGCACCGGCAACCTCCGCCTCCTCACTCCAAAGAATGTAGCGGAAGCACAACTCTTTCTTGCCGAATAGTCACCGGAACATGTATCTCGCTAGTCCGAGACCATGGGGATAAATACTAGAGGAGAGAGATCCTTCACGAGGAGGTGTGAGAGAGAGAGGAGGGGCTCCTTTAATAGGAGGAGGGCACCCAAGGGGTGGCCATGATGCTGCCCTTGCCCTCCCTCCATTGATGTGGGTGGATACTCCACTCACAAAAATTTTGGAGATATGCCCTAGAGACAATAATAAATGTAGTTATTATATCTTTGTGTTTATGATAAATGTTTACATTCATGCTATAATAGTATTAACAAGGAAACATTAATACTTGTGTGATTTGTAAACTTAATTTGAAGTCCCTAGTAAAGCCTCTATATAATACTAGCTTGTTGGTTAATAGATGATTGTGGTTTCCCTATCATGAACATTGAGATGTTATTAACAACAAGATCATATCGTTAGGAGAATGATATGGTGGACATACTCCTATAGATAAGCATAGCATAAAGATCAAGTCATTTTAATAGTTCAATTGCTATATGCTTTCTGATACATAGTAACCTAATTCCTTCGACCATGAGATCATGCATATCACCTTTACCGGATGGATGCTTTGATGACATCAAACACCACACCGTAACCGGGTGGCTATAAAGGTGGCATTGAGTGTTCAGAAAGTATTGGTTGAAACACATGGATCAAGAGTGGGATTTGTCCATCCATATGACAGATAGATATACTCTGGGCCCTCTCGGTGAAATGACATCCAATTAGCTTGCAAGCATGTGACTGGCTCACAAGGGATCACATATCACGGGAACGAGAAAAGAGTACTTATCGGAACGAGGTTGAACTAGGTATGCAGATACCGACGATCATAACCTCGGATAAGTAAACTATCGTGAGACAAAGGGAAATTGGTATCGTATGTAAATGGTTCATTCGATCGCAGTAATCGAGAAATATGTGGGATCCATATGAATTTCCGATTCCTCTATTGGTTATTGATCGGAGAAGTGTCTCGATCATGTCCGCATAATTCACGAACCGTAGGGAGACACACTTAAGGATTCGACGTTGTTTGAGTAGTTATGGAATGATGAGAAAGAGTCCGAATGTTGTTCGAGTCTCGAATGGGATCGATATCACGAGGAGATCCGGATTGGTCCGGAGAATAAGATTCATATAAGGAAAGTCCCGCTTTGAGTTGGGGAATGTTCCTGTTTTCATCGGGAATGTTCTAGAATGTTTCCGGAATGTCCGGCACTCCGGAGGGGAAGGGTACATGGATGTGTTGTATCAAGTTGGTATGATTGCATCATGTACTAAGTGTCATCTCTGTTCCAAATAAAGGATTAATTCAAATCCTAGTTTGAAAAGTCAAATAGCTAAATTGAAAAGTCAAACGGCTAAATTTGGAAAGTGGAAAAGAGGAGGAAGGAACTGAGTTGGGAGGAGTCCTCCTCCCAAGCCGGGCGCACCACCCAAGCCGAGTTGGGGAGGGACTCCACCTCCCTTGGCCGGCCGGCCTCCACCTATATAAGGAGGCAGGGCTCCTCCTAGGACACACAAGTACCTCTCCTCCAAACCCTAGCTTGCGCCACCACCTCCCAGAGCCGCCTCCTAGGGTTTCCCTAGTCATGACTTGGGGTGCCCCAAACCCTAGCCGGCTCGAGCACCTCCTCCTTGGTGTGTCTAAACCTAGATCACCGAGGATCTCTCATACTCCACCATACTCGCCCGCTTAAGGCGGCTCGCGAGATCTCCCTCTATCCACGCCACAGCCGCCGAATCGCGAGGAGAGTGCTACAACCTCCAATGCCTGCTGGAACAAGGAGAGGAAGGTCTTCGAGTACCGAACGGTGACCGATCAAGGGAGCGCTTTAACGCAGCCTTGGAAGGATCGTGGTACGCGATCTTGAGATCGAAGAGTACAACTACATCACCCACGTGAATCCGCCTCGTTAAACACTTTGGAATCTTCGAGGGTGAGTTATTCCATCGACTCGTTGCTACAATCTAGTAGATAGATCTTGGCTTGTTTGTTTGTATGCGGTAGAAATTTTTGTTTTCCATGCTACGAAACCCCACAAGGGTATCGTGAGCCGTGTCTATATGTAGATCTGCATGAGTAGAACACAGTGGTCATTGTGGGCGTTGATGCTTTTATTGTCGATTGCTTCTGGGTACTTTGCATCTTGCGGGATGTTGGGATGAAGCGGCCCGGGCTAACCTTACATGACATCGTTCATGAGACTTGCTCCACGCTTGACATGCAACTTGTATTGCATAAGTGGCTTTGCGGGTGCCTGTTTCTCCTAGCATAGTTAAGATCCAATTCACAACGGGTGATTAACAATACTAGTATCAATGTTGTGGTTCATGTTCGTAAGTTAGAACGACACTTATTGAAAGCCCCAAACCACGTAAAACATGCAAAGAAAGTAGAGGCGTCTAACTTTGTTTTGCAGGGGTGTGAAGTGATGTGATATGGCCATGATTGTGATTATATTTGATGTATGCAATGTTCCTTATTGTAAGTTGACAACCGGAAGGAGCCATATGGTTGTCTTTAATTTATGTTAAGACCCGCGTGTCTATTCAAAGTAGTTGTAATAGTTGAAGCCGGTGGACGACAACCATGGAGAAGCGTCATTGACCTTGATGCAATGCCGGTGATGATGGAGATCATGTTCGTGCTAGAAGATGGAGATCGGAAGCACAAAGAAGAAAGGCCATATCATATCACATATTTTGAATTGCATGTGATGTTAATCCTTTATGCATCTTGTATTCCTTAGTAGACGACGGTAGCATTATAAGATGATCCCTCATGCACATGAATTTCAAGTCATAAAGTGTTCACCCTTAGTTATCACCGTTGCTAAAGCTTGTTGTTTCGAAGCACCACGTGATGATCGGGTGTGTTAGATTCCGCAAGTGTATACAACATGAGCAAGCCAGATTTGCTCATGCGGAAACTAAGGTTTGATCTTGACGAGCCTAGCATGTATAGACATGGTCTCGGAACACGGATCACCGAAAGGTAAAGCATGAATCATATAGTAGATATGATGAACATGTTGATTGTTCGCCATTGAAACTATGTCAACTCTCGTGATGATCGGTGTTGATGCGGTGGATTTGGTTCGTGTGATCACTAAAACAATGTGAGGGATATTGTTTTGAGTGGGAGTTCACCTAGATTAATTTTAATATTAATTTGAACTCAATTTATCATAAACTTAGTCTAAACTATTGCAAATATGTTGTAGATCAATGGCAGCCCCTACCATCAATTTTAATGCGTTCCTAGAGAAAGAAAAGTTGAAAAACAATGGAAGCAACTTCATGGATTGGTTCCGCAATTTGAGGATTGTCCTCACATGGTAATTTGACCTATGTGCTGGATGCACTGGGTGACCCACCGCATGATGCTTCGATGAAGTAAAGAATGTTGACCTCACCTAAGACTCGATCTACGCTCAAAGGTGCTATCTTGTATGGTTTAGAATCGGAGCTAAAAGGTTTGAGAATTCACCCATATGATATTGTCGAGGATCTCAAATTGATCTTTGAGACTCATGCGGCAATTGAAAGCTATGAGGCTTCAAAAGTTCTTTAACCGCAAGATGGAAGAGGGCAGCTCACAAGTGAGCATGTGCTTAAGATGTCTGGGCACGCAAACAAACTTCAAAGCTTGGGTATAGTGATTCCTAATGCTTTGGGGATTTACCGTGTCCTCCAATCACTACCACCAAGTTACAAGAACTTTGTGATGAACTACAACATGCAGAACATGAACAAGACGTTGCCAGAACTCTTTGCCATGTTGAAGTCTGCAGAAGTGGAGATCAAGAAAGAGCACCAAGTGTTGTTGGTCAATAAGACCACCAAATTCAAGAAAGGCAAGTCTAAGCAGAAGGGACACTTCAAGAAGGGTGGTAAGAAAGTTACCACGCGACGAAGAAGACCAAGGCTGGACCTAAGCCTGATACTGAGTGCTTTTACTGCAAGGGAGAAGGTCACTGGAAGCGGAATTGCCCAAAGTACTTGGCGGATTTGAAGAACGGCAACATCAAGAAGAAAGGTATATCTGATATACATGTTATTGATGTGTATCTCACTAGTACCCGTAGTAGTGCCTGGGTATTTGATACTGGTTCGGTTGCTCATATTTGTAACTCGAAACAGGTGCTGCAGAATAAACGGAAGCTAGCGAAGAACGAGGTGACGATGCGCGTGGGAAACGGATCAAAGGTTGATGTGATCGCGGTCGGCACGCTACCCCTTCATCTACCATCGGGATTAGTTTTATACTTAAATAATTGTTATTTGGTGCTCATGTTGAGCATGAACATTATATCGGAATCTTGTTTATTGCGAGACGGTTACTTGTTTAAATCCGAGAATAATGGTTGTTCGATTTATATGAGTAATATGTTTTATGCACATGCACCTTTGATAGATGGTCTATTCTTGTTGAATCTCGATAGTGGAAATACACATATTAATAACATTGAGGCTAAACGTTTGAAATCAAGCGATAATTCGACCTATATGTGGCAATCGCTGCCTTGGTCACATTGGAGTGAAGCGTATGAAGAAACTCCATTCCGATGGACTTCTTGAATCACTTGATTTCGAATCACTTGAAAGATGCGAAGCATGTCTGATGGGTAAAATGACTAAGACTCCATTTTCTGGTATGATGGAGCGAGCTACGGACTTATTGGAAATCATACATACCGATGTGTGTGGTCCAATGAGTGTAGCATCGCGCGGTGGTTATCGTTATGTTCTTACCTTCACGGATGACTTGAGTAGATATGGGTATATCTATTTCATGAAACATAAGTCGAAACTTTCGAGAAGTTTAAGGAATTTCAAAGTGAGGTAGAGAATCAACGTAACAAGAAGATTAAATTTCTACGTTCTGATCGTGGAGGTGAATATCTAAGTTACGAGTTTGGCGAGCATTTGAAGAAATGCGGAATACTTTCACAATTGACACCGCCGGGAACACCACAGCGTAATGGTGTGTCCGAACGTCATAATCGAACTCTCTTAGATATGGTTTGTTCTATGATGTCACTTACAGATTTACCGCTATCATTTTGGGGTTATGCATTAGAAACAGCCGCATTCACTTTAAATAGGGCACCGTCTAAATCCGTTGAAACGACACCGTATGAATTATGGTTTGGGAAGAAACCTAAATTGTCGTTCCTTAAAGTTTGGGGTTGCGAAGCCTATGTAAAGAAGTTACAGCCGGACAAGCTTGAACCCAAAGCGGAAAAATGCGTCTTCATAGGATACCCGAAGGAAACTATTGGGTATACCTTCTATCACAGATCCGAAGGCAAAATCTTCGTTAAGAATGGATCCTTTCTAGAGAAGGAATTTCTCTCGGAAGAAGTGACTGAAGGAAAGTAGAACTCGATGAGGTTGTCGAACCTTCTCGAAATTGCGAGTAGCGCAAAGACCGAAGAAGTTCCTGTGGTGCCTGCACCAATAAGAGAGTAAGATAATGATGATGATCATGAAACTTGATTAAAGTTGCTACAGAGCCTCGCAGTCAACGAGAACTCGTACCACTCAGTTGGTATGATCCCGTTATGAGTGTCATGTTGGTGGACAACACCGATGACCCCGAGACATATGAGGAAGCGATGATGAGCCCAGATTCCAATAAATGGCAAGAAGCCATGAACCGAGATTGGATCCATGTACAAAACCAAGTATGGACTTTGGTGGACTTACGGATGGCGGAAGGTCGAGAGAACAAATGGATCTTCAAGAAGAAAACAGATGCTGATGGTAATGTTACTGTCTATAAAGCTCGACTTGTTGCAAAAGGGTTTCGACAAATTCAAGGAATTGACTATGATGAGACTTTCTCACCGGTAGCGAAGCTAAAGTCTGTGAGGATTATGTTAGCAATCGCTGCATATTACGATTATGAGATATGGAAGATGGATGTCAAAATAGCATTCCTCAATGGAGACATTGATGAAGAGTTGTATATGATGCAACCCAAAGGTTTTGTCGATCCTAAAGATGCTAACAAGGTATGCAAACTTCAACGGTCCATCTATGGATTGAACCAAGCATCCCGGAGTTGGAATCAACATTTTGATAAGGTGATCAAAAGTTTTGGTTTTATACAAACTTATGGAGAAGCTTGTATTTACAAGAAAGTGAGTGGGAGCTCTGTAGCATTCTTAATACTATATGTAGATGACATATTGTTGATTGGGAATGATGTAGACCTTCTTAATAGTGTCAAAGAATATTTGAATAATAGTTTTTCAAAGAAGGATCTTGGCAAGCTTACATATATTAGGCATAAAGATTTATAGAGATATATCAAACGCCAAATATCATTGTCACAAAGTACATATTTGGACAAGGTTCTAAAGAGGTTTGAATGGAAGATAGCAAGAAAGGGTTCTGCCCATGTTGCCTAATGACCTTGAGTAAAACTCAAAGTCCGACATCGGCGTAAGATAGAGAAAGGATGAGTAAGACTCCCTATGCCTCACCATAGTATCTCTAATGTATGCCATGCTATGTACTAGACCCGACATTGCATATCGTTAGTTTAACTAGCAGATATCAAAGTGATCCAGAGTGGATCATTAGAAAGCGGTCAAAACATCCTTAAGTACTTGAGAAGAACTAAGGATATGGTTCTTTCTTATGGAGGTGATGAACGACTGTTGTTAATGGTTACACCGATGCTAGTTGGAACACCGATCCGGATGATTCTAAATCACAACTGGATACGATTTATTTTGAATGGTGCAACAGAATGGAGGAGTGCAAAACAAAGCGTTGTGGCGAGATCTTCAACGAATCGAATACATGGTCGCCGGAGGCTTCACAAGAAGCGATATGGATGAAAGAGTTCATCACAGAGCTGGGTGTGGTTCCTAGTGCGCCGGACCCAATGTCTATCTACTGTGATAACATGGGCACCATAGCCAATGCATAAGAACCAAGGTCACACAAGAAGCTGAAGCACATCAAGCTACGTTTTCACGCTATTCGAGAACATATCCAAGATGGGTATATAAAGATTTGCAAAGTACACACAGATCTGAATGTGGCAGATCCGTTGACTAAACCTCTCCCGAGGGCAAAATATGACCAGCACCAAACTGCCATGGGTGTTCGGTATATTACCATGTAATCTAGATTAGATGACTTTAGTGCAAGTGGGAGACTGTTGGAGATATGCCCTAGAGGCAATAATAAATGTAGTTATTATTATATCTTTGTGTTTATGATAAATGTTTACATTCATGCTATAATAGTATTAACAAGGAAACATTAATACTTGTGTGATTTGTAAACTTAATTTGAAGTCCCTAGTAAAGCCTCTATATAATACTAGCTTGTTGGTTAGTAGATGATTGTGGTTTCCCTATCATGAAAATTGAGATGTTATTAACAACAAGATCATATCGTTAGGAGAATGATATGGTGGACATACTCCTATAGATAAGCATAGCATAAAGATCAAGTCATTTTAATAGTTCAATTGCTATATGCTTTACGATACATAGTAACCTAATTCCTTCACCATGAGATCATGCATATCACCTTTACCGGATGGATGCTTTGATGACATCAAACACCACACCGTGAATCGGGTGGCTATAAAGGTGGCATTGAGTGTTCGGAAAGTATTGGTTGAAACACATGGATCAAGAGTGGATTTGTCCATCCATATGAGATAGATATACTGGCCCTCTCGGTGAAATGACATCCAATTAGCTTGCAAGCATGTGACTGGCTCACAAGGGATCACATATCACGGGAACGAGAAAAGAGTACTTATCGGTAACGAGGTTGAACTAGGTGTGCAGAGATACCGACGATCATAACCTCGGATAAGTAAACTATCGTGAGACAAAGGGAAATTGGTATCGTATGTAAATGGTTCATTCGATCGCAAAGTAATCGTAGAAATATGTGGGAGCCATATGAATTTCCAGATTCCTCTATTGGTTATTGATCGGAGAAGTGTCTCGATCATGTCCGCATAATTCACGAACCGTAGGGAGACGCACTTAAGGATTCGACGTTGTTTGAGTAGTTATGGAATGATGAGAAAGATTCTGAATGTTGTTCGGAGTCTCGAATGGGATTCGGGATATCACGAGGAGATACAGAATGGTCCGGAGAATAAGATTGATATAAGGAAAGTCCCGTTTTCGGAGTTGGGGAATGTTTCCGGTGTTTTCATCGGGAATGTTCTAGAATGTTCCGGAATGTCCGGCACTCCGGAGGGGAAGGGTACATGGATGTGTTGTATCAAGTTGGTATGATTGCATCATGTACTAAGTGTCATCGCTGTTCCAAATAAAGGATTAATTCAAATCCTAGTTTGAAAAGTCAAATAGCTAAATTGAAAAGTCAAACGGCTAAATTTGGAAAGTGGAAAAGAGGAGGAAGGGGAAACCGAGTTGGGGAGGAGTCCTCCTCCTCCAAGCACCACCTGCCGAGTTGGGGAGGGACTCCACCTCCCTGGCCGGCCGACCCTCCACCTATATAATGAGGGGTGGCTCCTCCTAGGACACACAAGTACCTCTCCTCCAAACCCTAGCTTGGCCACCACCTCCTGCAGTGCCGCCTCCTAGGGTTGCCCTAGCCGCCGACTTGGGGTGCCCCAAACCCTAGCCGGCTCTAGCACCTCCTCCTTGGTGTGTCTAAACCTAGATCACCGAGGAGCTCTCATACTCCACCACACTCGCCCGGCTTAAGGCCGTCTGAGATCTCCTCTATCCCGGTACCACGCCTTGCCAGCCGAATCGCGAGGAGAGTGCTACAACCTCCGCCTCTTTGGAACAAGGAGAGGAAGGTCTTCATCGAGTATCGAACGCAGACTGATCATGGGAGCCGCCAACGCAATACTGAAGGATCGTCTACGCGATCTTGAGATCAGCAAGAGTACGACTACATCACCCACGAGAATCCGCTCTCGTTAAACACTTTGGAATCTTTGAGGGTGAGTTATTCCATCGACTCGTTGCTACAATCTAGTAGATAGATCTTGGCTTGTTTGTTTGTATGCGGTAGAATTTTTTTGTTTTCCATGCTACGAAACCCTACAAAAAATGCCTTTTAATTTCCTCCACACAAAAACCCACTCAAATTCCCATTAAATTTCCACCAAATTTAATGCAAACTCTCATTAAATAAAACTCCTTTTATTTATTCAGAGTTTTGTCAATTTCTTTAATGACAAACATTCACATATAACCCCTTGCTAGTATTTCATTTCACATGCAAAAACACTTTCTGCAATTTCACCCGAAAACCCGTTTCGATATCTAGTGAAATAAATTCCCGTGCTTGTTATTATTTCCGGCATGAAACTTTTGCTCCAAATGGTGTCAGTGTCTCTTAAGTGTGTCACCCTATGGTTCGCGAATAATGCTTACATGATCGATACCCCTCTCAGATCAATAATCAGAAGCGGGTCCTAGAGATCCATACTGACTCCCACACATTCAACGATGACTTTCTTGTGATCGCGAGAACCTTTTACGCCAGTATCTTAATCCTTTTGTTTCGCGATATATTACATGTCCAAGATTCGATCATCGATATCTCCATACCTTGTTTGATCTCGTTACTGACATGTACTCTTTTCTTGTTCCCGTGATATAACATTGTAGTGATCGAATCACTTGCTTGCAAGCTAATCAATGTGATATCATCGAGAGGGCCCAGAGCATATCTATCCATCATCGGGATGAACAAATTCCACTCTCGATCCATGGGCCTCAACATAACACTTTAGTAGTACTGAACCCATATTTATAATCACCCTGTTACGGTGTGAAATTTGATGTTATCAAGATACTCTTCCGGTGTTAGTGATTGACATGATCTCATGGTCTAAGGATTAGGATCACCTATTATGTTGTTATAGCAATATAAACTCAATGACTTTGATCGTAATGCTATACTTCGGATGAATGTTCATCACACCATTACAGTAATGTTGTGACCTCGTTATTAACAACATCCAATGTCCATGATCAGGAAAACTTGATCATCTTGTTAATCAACGAGCTAGTTTATGAGAGAGGCATAACTAGGAACTTTACATTTGTTTATTAAACTGCTGTTTGTCAAAACTCACCGCGGCAGCGACGAGCAACGAAGAGCCGGAGGCTCTTAACCGCTGGTGGGCCTCGGTCCCTCGGGCAACGGCCGAAGCTTCCGACGCACGCCGTCTGGCTTGGTTCGAGATGCACCGACCTATACCGTCGAAGGTGATGGATTGCTCGATTGGTTTCTGCATGGTAAACAAGTATACGTAAAATTCGAGCCGTGACCGGCTCCCAGGTTTCCCTTTAAATCAGCTCCTAGAGCCGATTATCCCATGGTTCTGCATTAGATCTATGATAACATGGGGGTTTTGCTTGATCGCTACAAGTTAAATCGATCTACGACAGTTTAGTGTTTTCACCACGTAACCGGAACGTCCTACACGTAATTGAGCCTGGTATATACGAAAGATGAAGAATATCAACCCTAGAGGAGGCCTAACAATCAACACAGAGTTAATTACCTAACATCCTCTAGAACGAATAAACCACATCCTTACGCACTCTTTCGATCGTTCAACCCGCTTGCAAGGCCAAACCACGTAGATATTAAACTAAACCTTGACGAACAAGGCACAACTATAAGATCGAATCGGCTAAGTAGAAATCAAGCAAGATGCCACCTTCACACCGGGAAAAGGTGCAAAGGCGTAGATAGCTAGAGGTAGCATAACAAAGCAATCGTAGTAAAAAGTACCGATGCTAGCCCTAACAAATCTATGATAAAGGTGTTACTCGCCATCAACAAGGCTTCAAAGACGAGTAACACCGACAACGATAGATATCGCCTAGATCGCAAGACGCGATCTAGGCAGATGGCACTTACCCGAGAAAACCCTAGAAACAAGGGGTGGCGTCTTGTGAGATTGTGTTTGTGAACGTGATTGTCCTCCTTTTCTTGATAACCTTAGGTACATATTTATAGTCCAGACTCTCTACTTTTGGAATAACTCTACAACTCTTATCTTTACCTAAACTGAAAACGAACCTAAACTGAAACAAAACTACTATGATACAAGATACACGGGCAATTCAGCCCAAATCTACGACTAGGCCGATCCAACAACAAGTTGAATATATATATCTTCCAAGCCCATCTTGATCACGCCCATCTCCTTCAGAGGCCAAAATATGGCGATAACACATGCCCCCTGGTTTTGGCAATGATAATCCAAAACCACTGTGTTTTTTTCCTCCGGGTTTTTTTTATCGGGTTACGTCGGACGTAACGCGGCGTAACAGGACCGTCACGCTACCCCTTCATCATGATGCCCTGTCTTCTCAACTCCTCTGTAGTGCATGATTTGACGGTTTTGGCAGCGCAATCTGGGAAACTGCTATGGCATTGAACCGTCTCTCCACTATTCCCCTTTATTTAAATTCGCCTGAACAGTTCGCAGTCCCCACCTTCCTCCCGTAGCCAGAAAACCCTCTTTCTCCACCGGAAAAAACCCTTTCTCTGCCATGGCCTCCTCTGCTTCCTCTGGTCTGTCCTCCCACGCCTCCAATAGCATTAGTGACCGCGAGCCGACTCCGGAGCACCCGCCGATAGCGGTGTACAACACTCTCGCCCCACAATGGTGGGACGAGAGGGGTTGGGACTTCGCTGTTTGGTCGGAGGATGATGCATCCTTGATCGACGGCGAAGAAGACCTGCAGTTCCTCGCTGATGGGGAACTGGAGGCAGACAGCGCCGACGACGCCATGTCCTGGGACGGCGTCGACTCCTCTGAAGAAGAGGAGGAAGAGGAGGAAGAGGAGGACACCTCCTCCGAGGAGTACCAAAGTGAAGTACTTCCCGGGTCCAAGGACGACGGCGACGAGGACGAGGACGGAGGCCCTCGCTGGCTCCTTCAACAGAAGATGAACACACGCAAGCAGCTGGCCGATGACAATGAACAAGACGGCGGCGGCAGCAGCGACGACGACCTCGGCCTAGATTAGGAATTAGTAGTAGTAGTAGTAGTATGCTTCCTTTTGTAATCCATCAGCCGCTTGTAAGCAATCCGCTTTTGAATGAATGAATGAGAAAAATTCGTTCCTCAAAGATTGACTTTCCGCCCCAATTTTGTCGATAGCGAATAAGTCGATGCTTGAAACCGATAGCAACGTATCGGCTCTCACCATGTTATGTTTACACATTAACCAAGCCATTCAAAGAGCCGATGCATATCGGCTTTCCCAAAAAGCAATGACAAGTTAAACTTGCGCAAACTTAGGCAAACCTAAACGCCACTTCTTAGCCTCAAACGGTAATCATGACCCCTTCAAAAAGGCGGCTAGATCTCCAATCGCCCACCAAATGCACCAAGCTCACGCATCAAGAACCTTCAATCCTCGATTGCATAGATCCATCTCCACGCAAACTAGATGGCGGAATCGCCCAACACTAATCCGGAGGTCTCCTGCGAAGGTACGCCTTCCTCGTAGTCTAAATGCAATTAGAATTTTAATGGCGAACACCTGAATTAATGCCTTTACCCTACCATTAACTTTCTAGGTTTCAGACATCTTGCTGCCACATCCTTCTCTCCCAAATTCCCTCTGTCTTGGCCCTCGCACAGATTCTAGTCCTGCCCATCTGATTTCTTGCGAGGCACACAGAATCCCCTTCGTAAGCCAAGACCTAGATCTGAACTCTTGGGCCGACTGCTTGCGAGCCTGGCCTAATCTGCCCGAACATTGGGTCTCTTGGTTTAGTAGGGTAGCCAGAGCTTATCAATCCCAATGGGAAACTACGGGAATAGCCGATGCCTGCATCTATCAATCTCCTCTTGAGAAACACGAGAATCTTCTCAAAACCATCGGCTATTTCTGGTCCGACGCCTGAATCGCTTCATGTTCGTCATGGCCCCATGTCACCAACCTGTTGGATGTGGTGATGATTACTGATGCGGATGTGACATCACCCAGCCCTTCGCCTTTAAATGACCAAAGTCCCTACAAACTGTCTTCTAAAAGCATGCATTTAATCGGGGGCTTACCTCCAACGCCACATGAAACAAAGGGTCTGTCACGGAGAAGGAACACACACCTTCCTCAACTTCTCGTTAGAACATTTCATATTCATGGCCCTCCTGGCTCCAACCAAGAACTATCTATCCTAGCCCACGAATTGGCCAAAGGCACTCAACTTGGCATCGCAAACTGTTCCTCGAGAGGTCTATCGATACCTCCGGTTGATGTCTGTCAAGCTGTTTCGGTATAGCCAAAACAGTGGCCCTTGGTGGTTTATTCAACTATGGGCATTATATTTTCAAAATAATATCCCAAACTTCCTTTGGCATGTACTTTCCAGATGTAAAGGGAAGCATCCGATGCACCAGCCTATGGCCAAGCTTTATATCGATCGCCAGCGAGAAACCCTCAAGAGGCATCCAAATGGTTCAGCGTCTTCTTTCAAGGTCTGAACAACCCAACCTTCTTCCCTTACATGGAGGAATCGGAACACTTTGAAAATCCACTCTCCTTCAGGTTGGATAATTTTGCCGATGACACTAGCACTCGACAGCTCTTTTCCACCGTGATTCGCCCCTGTTTCCTTCCAGTTGGCATGAGCACGTCCAATAGGATAATTAAACCTGGGTATGAATTATACCAGCCAGTCGTAATGGCTCGCCAATTTGGTCTTGGACAAGTAGCTCCCCACTTCTTCCTCCATCATCTTACGGAGAGCAGAGCCGACCTGCCTGATCCTCTCACCAGCCAGAGGTGTTACACATTCTTTGATGCTCTGACTATCCCAATCCCCAACGACCTCACCTTTGTATCATCCACCGATGGCTTCGAAGACTGGTGGTCGATGTGGAGGACTCACGCCTTCAGGAAAGCTCTAGGACCGTTGCTGAAACAGCTCGATGCCGACTATGACATCCCCGTGGAACAGGTGCTACTACTTGCAACTTTCCTTGATGCAGCGTGCAATTGATCCTTTTATTAATCCATTCTTTCTCTTTGCAGCAACAAGACGGTCCTGAGCCCATGCATAGTGATGGCTCCCCCTTCGAGTTCTTTCCACCAGCTCCCGTGGTTCTTTTCTGCAAGAATTCGCCACCTCTGAAAAAGGTCATAATGCAGAAACAGCCGGTGACGCCACAATCGGCTTCCAAGAAGCCAGCAACTCCTAAGTCAGCTGCCCCTCGAGTTCCGACCAAAACCAGAACGACAGTGAGGAAGGTAGCTGCCAGAAAAACCTTGAGGCACCGGAGCCCCTCTCCAGACAGCTCGCATGTAAGTTTAATTCAGGCCTTAGTCGATCCTTGTTATTTCTTTCATTCTTGCAGCCACGCTCGCATCGCCCCCTCTTTGCAGGCTTCATGAAGACACCTCAATGAGGATACCTGCACCAATCGAGGAGAGCTAGGACCCACGGATTCCGGAGAGGATGTCACCCGAACCAGCGGACTCGCCACCATCGGCTTCAAGAAGAGGTTGGCTCGAATGGCTCTGCCCCAGAGCATCGATCGAGGGGCCATCTTGAGTCCCAAAGAGCTCGCAGGACTACAAACTTCTTCGTCGATCCAGGACGTTTCTAAAATCCCCACCCCTCAATGCTCTTACCACTGGTCCGCCGATTTAAAATCATTTACATCGGCTAAAAAACACCCTTCATGCAGGTGGCTGACGTTTCCAGCGGGAGGGCCGGGGCAGTGTCGACGCCGGATCTGGGAATCCCGGAAGGTGTAGACAAGACGGTTACCATCCTGGCCAAATCTCCAACGACCATACACGAACCGATGGTCTCTTCAGCTATCCCTCGATAGGAGAATGCGTTTAAATTTTTTTGTGTCCGCCTTGTATGTTTAGACGCATCGACGCTTTTACGCTGCCGAGTTGCGATCTTTCAGGTTTGTCGTCGACCACGAATCCATCGAACCAACTCCCTCTTGTTGCTGAACCACAAGCCGATTGCTCCACCTCAATTCCAGCTTTAAAACCTTCTGTCCTCCCCTCGAGGAGTTGATCGAGGGTTACGAAGAAGTGAAGAGCGTTCTTGCGAAATTCGGATCATCTTCCGGGCACATTGCAAGTGAAGCTTTGGTCGGTTTAAATCTGTCCTTTTCCACACGGTGAAACTAGCCCGTGAAAGGATCCACACGTAATGGTGTGTCCAACGTCGAATCGAACTCTCTTAGATATGGTTTGTTCTATGATGTCACTTACGATTTACCGCTATCATTTTGGGGTTATGCATTAGAAACAGCATTCACTTTAAATAGGGCACCGTCTAACCGTTGAAACGACACCATGAATTATGGTTTGGGAAGAAACCTAAATTGTCGTTCCTTAAAGTTTGGGGTTGCGAAGCCTATGTAAAGAAGTTACAGCCGGACAAGCTTGAACCCAAAGCGGAAAAATGCGTCTTCATAGGATACCCGAAGGAAACTATTGGGTATACCTTCTATCACAGATCCGAAGGCAAAATCTTCGTTGCTAAGAATGGATCCTTTCTAGAGAAGGAATTTCTCTCGGAAGAAGTGACTAGAAGGAAAGTAGAACTCGATGAGGTTGTCGAACCTTCTCTCGAAATTGCGAGTAGCGCAGCACCGAAAGAAGTTCCTGTGGTGCCTACACCAATAAGAGAGGAAGATAATGATGATGATCATGAAACTTCGGTTAAAGTTGCTACAGAGCCTCGCAGGTCAACGAGAACTCGTACCACTCCAGATTGGTATGATCCCGTTATGAGTGTCATGTTGGTGGACAACACCGATGACCCTGAGACATATGAGGAAGCGATGATGAGCCCAGATTCCAATAAATGGCAAGAAGCCATGAAATCCGAGATTGGATCCATGTACGAAAACCAAGTATGGACTTTGGTGGACTTACCGGATGGCCGGAAGGCTGTCGAGAACAAATGGATCTTCAAGAAGAAAACAGATGCTGATGGTAATGTTACTGTCTATAAAGCTCGACTTGTCGCAAAAGGGTTTCGACAAATTCAAGGAATTGACTATGATGAGACTTTCTCACCGGTAGCGAAGCTAAAGTCTGTGAGGATTATGTTAGCAATCGCTGCATATTACGATTATGAGATATGGAAGATGGATGTCAAAATAGCATTCCTCAATGGAGACATTGATGAAGAGTTGTATATGATGCAACCCAAAGGTTTTGTCGATCCTAAAGATGCTAACAAGGTAAGCAAACTTCAACGGTCCATCTATGGATTGAACCAAGCATCCCGGAGTTGGAATCAACGTTTTGATAAGGTGATCAAAAGTTTTGGTTTTATACAAACTTATGGAGAAGCTTGTATTTACAAGAAAGTGAGTGGGAGCTCTGTAGCATTCTTAATACTATATGTAGATGACATATTGTTGATTGGGAATGATGTAGACCTTCTTAATAGTGTCAAAGAATATTTGAATAATAGTTTTTCAAAGAAGGATCTTGGCGAAGCAGCTTACATATTAGGCATAAAGATTTATAGAGATATATCAAAACGCCAAATATCATTGTCACAAAGTACACATTTGGACAAGGTTCTAAAGAGGTTTGGAATGGAAGATAGCAAGAAAGGGTTCTTGCCCATGTTGCCCAATACGACCTTGAGTAAAACTCAAAGTCCGACATCGGCAGAAGATAGAGAAAGGATGAGTAAGACTCCCTATGCCTCAGCCATAGTATCTCTAATGTATGCCATGCTATGTACTAGACCCGACATTGCATATGCTGTTAGTTTAACTAGCAGATATCAAAGTGATCCAGGAGTGGATCATTAGAAAGCGGTCAAAAACATCCTTAAGTACTTGAGAAGAACTAAGGATATGGTTCTTTCTTATGGAGGTGATGAACAGCTTGTTGTTAATGGTTACACCGATGCTAGTTGGAACACCGATCCGGATGATTCTAAATCACAATCTGGATACGTATTTATTTTGAATGGTGCAACAGTTAGCTGGAGGAGTGCAAAACAAAGCGTTGTGGCGAGATCTTCAACTGAATCGGAATACATGGCTGCTTCGGAGGCTTCACAAGAAGCGATATGGATGAAAGAGTTCATCACAGAGCTGGGTGTGGTTCCTAGTGCGCCGGACCCAATGTCTATCTACTGTGATAACATGGGCACCATAGCCAATGCATAAGAACCAAGGTCACACAAGAAGCTGAAGCACATCAAGCTACGTTTTCACGCTATTCGAGAACATATCCAAGATGGGTATATAAAGATTTGCAAAGTACACACAGATCTGAATGTGGCAGATCCGTTGACTAAACCTCTCCCGAGGGCAAAATATGACCAGCACCAAACTGCCATGGGTGTTCGGTATATTACCATGTAATCTAGATTAGATGACTTTAGTGCAAGTGGGAGACTGTTGGAGATATGCCCTAGAGGCAATAATAAATGTAGTTATTATTATATCTTTGTGTTTATGATAAATGTTTACATTCATGCTATAATAGTATTAACAAGGAAACATTAATACTTGTGTGATTTGTAAACTTAATTTGAAGTCCCTAGTAAAGCCTCTATATAATACTAGCTTGTTGGTTAGTAGATGATTGTGGTTTCCCTATCATGAAAATTGAGATGTTATTAACAACAAGATCATATCGTTAGGAGAATGATATGGTGGACATACTCCTATAGATAAGCATAGCATAAAGATCAAGTCATTTTAATAGTTCAATTGCTATATGCTTTCTGATACATAGTAACCTAATTCCTTCGACCATGAGATCATGCATATCACCTTTACCAGATGGATGCTTTGATGACATCAAACACCACACCGTAACTGGGTGGCTATAAAGGTGGCATTGAGTGTTCAGAAAGTATTGGTTGAAACACATGGATCAAGAGTGGGATTTGTCCATCCATATGACGGATAGATATACTCTGGGCCCTCTCGGTGAAATGACATCCAATTAGCTTGCAAGCATGTGACTGGCTCACAAGGGATCACATATCACGGGAACGAGAAAAGAGTACTTATCGGTAACGAGGTTGAACTAGGTATGCAGAGATACCGACGATCATAACCTCGGATAAGTAAACTATCGTGAGACAAAGGGAAATTGGTATCGTATGTAAATGGTTCATTCGATCGCAAAGTAATCGTAGAAATATGTGGGAGCCATATGAATTTCCAGATTCCTCTATTGGTTATTGATCGGAGAAGTGTCTCGATCATGTCCGCATAATTCACGAACCGTAGGGAGACGCACTTAAGGATTCGACGTTGTTTGAGTAGTTATGGAATGATGAGAAAGATTCTGAATGTTGTTCGGAGTCTCGAATGGGATTCGGGATATCACGAGGAGATACAGAATGGTCCGGAGAATAAGATTGATATAAGGAAAGTCCCGTTTTCGGAGTTGGGGAATGTTTCCGGTGTTTTCATCGGGAATGTTCTAGAATGTTCCGAATGTCCCAAGACTCCGGAGGAAGGGTACATGGATGTGTTGTATCAAGTTGGTATGATTGCATCATGTACTAAGTGTCATCGCTGTTCCAAATAAAGGATTAATTCAAATCCTAGTTTGAAAAGTCAAATAGCTAAATTGAAAAGTCAAACGGCTAAATTTGGAAAGTGGAAAAGAGGAGGGAAACTGAGTTGGGAGGGAGTCCCTCCTCCAAGCTTCACCAGACCACCTGTTTAGTTGGGAGGGACTCCTCCTCCCTTGGCCGGCCGACCTCCACCTATATAATGAGGGCAGGGCCCTCCTAGGACACACAAGTACCTCTCCTCCAAACCCTAGCTTGGCGCCACCACCTCCTGCCGCCGCCTCCTAGGGTTGCCCCTAGCCGCCGACTTGGGGTGCCCCAAACCCTAGCCGCCGGCTCTAGCACCTCCTCCTTGGTGTGTCTAAAACCTAGATCACCGAGGAGCTCTCTCATACTCCACCATACTCGCTCCGGCTTAAGGCGAAGCCGTACGAGATCTCCCCTCTATCCGGTACCACGCCGTTGTGCTGCCGGAATCGCGAGGAGAGTGCTACAACCTCCACGCCTTTGGAACAAGGAGAGGAAGGTCTTCATCGAAAATCGAACGTGTGACCGATCAAGGGAGCGCTCTTACGAAGCATACCTGGAAGGATCGTCACGCGATCTTGAGATCGAAGAGTACGACTACATCACCCACGAGAATCCGCTCTCGTTAAACACTTTGGAATCTTCGAGGGTGAGTTATTCCATCGACTCGTTGCTACAATCTAGTAGATAGATCTTGGCTTGTTTGTTTGTATGCGGTAGAATTTTTTTGTTTTCCATGCTACGAAACCCTACAAAAAATGCCTTTTAATTTCCTCCACACAAAAACCCACTCAAATTCCCATTAAATTTCCACCAAATTTAATGCAAACTCTCATTAAATAAAACTCCTTTTATTTATTCAGAGTTTTGTCAATTTCTTTAATGACAAACATTCACATATAACCCCTTGCTAGTATTTCATTTCACATGCAAAAACACTTTCTGCAATTTCACCCGAAAACCCGTTTCGATATCTAGTGAAATAAATTCCCGTGCTTGTTATTATTTCCGGCATGAAACTTTTGCTCCAAATGGTGTCAGTGTCTCTTAAGTGTGTCACCCTATGGTTCGCGAATAATGCTTACATGATCGATACCCCTCTCAGATCAATAATCAGAAGCGGGTCCTAGAGATCCATACTGACTCCCACACATTAAACGATGACTTTCTTGTGATCGCGAGAACCTTTTACGCCAGTATCTTAATCCTTTTGTTTCGCGATATATTACATGTCCAAGATTCGATCATCGATATCTCCATACCTTGTTTGATCTCGTTACTGACATGTACTCTTTTCTTGTTCCCGTGATATAACATTGTAGTGATCGAATCACTTGCTTGCAAGCTAATCAATGTGATATCATCGAGAGGGCCCAGAGCATATCTATCCATCATCGGGATGAACAAATTCCACTCTCGATCCATGGGCCTCAACATAACACTTTAGTAGTACTGAACCCATATTTATAATCACCCTGTTACGGTGTGAAATTTGATGTTATCAAGATACTCTTCCGGTGTTAGTGATTGACATGATCTCATGGTCTAAGGATTAGGATCACCTATTATGTTGTTATAGCAATATAAACTCAATGACTTTGATCGTAATGCTATACTTCGGATGAATGTTCATCACACCATTACAGTAATGTTGTGACCTCGTTATTAACAACATCCAATGTCCATGATCAGGAAAACTTGATCATCTTGTTAATCAACGAGCTAGTTTATGAGAGAGGCATAACTAGGAACTTTCTGTTTGTTTATTAAACTGTTGCCTGTCAAAACTCACCGGCGGGCAGCGACGAGCAACACGAAGAGCCGGGAGGCTCCCAGAACTGCTGGTGGGCCCTGGTCCCTCGGGCAACGGCCCGCAAAGCTTCCGGCACGCACGCGTCCTGGCTTGGTTCGAGGGCGTGCCACCTGACCTATACCTGGTCAGGAAGGTGATGGATTGCTCTGATTGGTTTCCTGCATGGTAAACAAGTATACGTAAAATTCGAGCCGTGACCGGCTCCCAGGTTTCCCTTTAAATCGGCTCCTAGAGCCGATTATCCCATGGTTCTGCATTAGATCTATGATAACATGGGGGTTTTGCTTGATCGCTACAAGTTAAATCGATCTACGACAGTTTAGTGTTTTCACCACGTAACCGGAACGTCCTACACGTAATTGAGCCTGGTATATACGAAAGATGAAGAATATCAACCCTAGAGGAGGCCTAACAATCAACACAGAGTTAATTACCGGAACATCCTCTCTAGAACGAATAAACCACATCCTTACGCACTACTGGATCGTTCAACCCGTTTGCAAGGCCAAACCACGTAGATATTAAACTAAACCTTGACGAACAAGGCACAACTATAACAGATCGAATCGGCTAAGTAGAAATCAAGCAAGATGCCACCTTCACACCCGGGAAAAGGTGCAAAGGCGGCGAGATAGCTAGAGGTAGCATAACAAAGCAATCGTAGTAAAAAGTACCGATGCTAGCCCTAACAAATCTATGATAAAGGTGTTACTCGCCATCAACAAGGCTTCAGTACGAGTAACACCGGACAACGCATAAGTAGATACTGCCTAGATCGCAAGACGCGATCTAGGCAGCATGGCACTTACCCGAGAAAAACCCTAGAAACAAGGGGTATGATGCCGAGATTGTGTTTGTTGTGAACGTGATTGTCCTCCTTTTCTTGATAACCTTAGGTACATATTTATAGTCCGGAGACTCTCTACTTTTGGAATAACTCTACAACTCTTATCTTTACCTAAACTGAAAACGGAACCTAAACTGAAACAAAAACTACTATGATACAAGATACACGGGCAATTCAGCCCAAATCTACGCACTAGGCCGATCCAACAACAAGTTGAATATATATATCTTCCAAGCCCATCTTGATCACTGCCCATCTCCTTCGTAGGCCAAAATATGGCGATAACACATGCCCCCCTGGTTTTGGCAATGATAATTCCAAAACCACTCTGTGTTTTTTCTCCTCCTGGGTTTTTTTTTATCGGGTTACGGGTTCGACAGAACGCGTGGCAGAACAGGACCGTCACGCTACCCCTTCATCATGATGCCCTGTCTTCTCAACTCCTCCGTAGTGCATGATTTGACGGTTTTGGCAGCGCAATCTGGGAAACTGCTATGGCATTGAACCGTCTCTCCACTATTCCCCTTTATTTAAATTCGCTGAGCGAGTCCCCATCTTCCTCCCGCAGCCAGAAAACCCTCTTTCTCCGCCGGAAAAAACCCTTTTCTGCCATGGCCTCCTCTGCTTCCTCCGGTCTGTCCTCCCACGCCTCCAATAGCATTAGTGACCGCGAACCGACTCCGGAGCACCCGCCGATAGCGGCGTACAACGCTCTCGCCCCACAATGGTGGGACGAGAGGGGTTGGGACTTTGCCGTTTGG
Organism: Avena longiglumis; assembly: GCA_030063025.1. NCBI lineage: Eukaryota > Viridiplantae > Streptophyta > Magnoliopsida > Poales > Poaceae > Avena > Avena longiglumis. The sequence continues at coordinate 497,815,085 of CP125978.1, read as the reverse complement.
TCGGAGGATGATGCATCCCTACCCGACGGCGAAGAAGACCTGCAGTTCCTCGCTGATGGGGAACTGGAGGCAGACAGCTCCGACGACGCCATGTCACGGATGCCGACCTCAAGAAGAGGAGAAGAGGAGGACACCTCCGAGGAGTACCAGCCGGTGAAGTACTTCCGCCGGGTCCGAAGACGACGATGGCGAGGGCGAGGACGAGGAGGCCCTGCCGGCTCCTTCAACAAAGAATGAACACGACGCCGCAGCTACCGATGACAATGTAACAAGACGGCGGCAAGGCAGCCACCATTTACCTCGGCCTAGATTAGGAATTAGTAGTAGTAGTAGTATGCTTCCTTTTGTAATCCATCAGCCGCTTGTAAGCAATCCGCTTTTGAATGAATGAATGAGAAAAATTCGTTCCTCAAAGATTGACTTTCCGCCCCAATTTTGTCGATAGCCAGAATAAGTCGATGCTTCAGAAACCGATAGCAACGTATCGGCTCTCACCATGTTATGTTTACACAGTTAACCAAGCCACAGTTCAAAGAGCCGATGCATATCGGCTTTCCCAAAAAATGCTGACAAGGTTAAACTTGGCCGCAAACTTAGGCAAACCTAAACGACCACTTCTTAGCCTCAAACAGTAACCTGCGACCCCCTTCAAAAAGGGCGGCCTAGATCTCCAATCGCCCACCAAACAGACCAAGCTCACCGCATCAAGAACCTTCAATCCTCGACTGCATAGATCCATCTCCGCCGGCAAACTAGATGGCGGAATCGTCCAACACTAATCCAGAGGTCTCCGGTCTGAAGGTACGCTTACTCCTCGCAGTCTAAATGCAATTAGAATTTTAATGGCGAACACCTGAATTAATGCCTTTACCCTACCATTAACTTTCTAGGTTTCAGACATCTTGCTGCCACATCCTTCTCTCCCAAATTCCCTCTGTCTTGGCCCTCGCACAGATTCTAGTCCTGCCCATCTGATTTCTTGCGAGGCACACAGAATCCCCTTCGTAAGCCAAGACCTAGATCTGAACTCTTGGGCCGACTGCTTGCGAGCCTGGCCTAATCTGCCCGAACATTGGGTCTCTTGGTTTAGTAGGGTAGCCAGAGCTTATCAATCCCAATGGGAAACTACGGGAATAGCCGATGCCCTGCATCTATCACTGTCTCCTCTTGAGAAACACGAGAATCTTCTCAAAACCATCGGCTATTTCTGGTCTGACGCTCTGAACTGCTTCATGTTCGGTCATGGCCCCATGTCACCAACCCTGTTGGATGTGGTGATGATTACTGGTCTGGATGTGACATCACCCAGCCCTTCTGCCTTTAAACTGACCAAAGTCCCCTACAAACTGTCTTCTAAAACAGACTGCACGAACTGGGGGGCCTACCTCCAACGCCATATGAAAACAAAGGGTCCTGTCACGGAGAAGGAACACACAGCCTTCCTCAACTTCTGGTTAGAACATTTCATATTCTGTGGCCCCTCCCTGGCTCCAACCAAGAACTATCTCTCCCTAGCCCACGAATTGGCCAAAGGCACTCAACTTGGCATCGGCAAACTGTTCCTCGGAGAGGTCTATCGATACCTCCAGTTGATGTCTGTCAAGCTGTTTTCTGGTATAGCAGTCAAAACAGGTGGCCCTTGGTGGTTTATTCAACTATGGGCCCAGTTATATTTTCAAAATCATATCCCAAACTTCCCCCTTTTGGCGAGCTGTACTTTCCCAGATGTAAAAGGGAAGCAGATCCGATGCACCAGCTATGGCCAAGCTTTATATCGACTGCCAGGCAGTAAACTGACCCCTCAAGAGGCATCCAAATGGTTCAGCGTCTTCTTTCAAGGTCTGAACAACCCAACCTTCTTCCCTTACATGGAGGAATCGGAACACTTTGAAAATCCACTCTCCTTCAGGTTGGATAATTTTGCCGATGACACTAGCACTCGACAGCTCTTTTCCACCGTGATTCACTGTTTCCTTCCAGCTGGCATGAGCACGTCAATAGGATAATTAAACCTGGTATGAATTCTACCGATCGTAATGGCTCGCCAATTTGGTCTTGGACAAGTAGCTCCCACTTCTTCCTCCATCATCTTACGGAGAGCGAGCCGACCCGATCCTCTCACCAGCCAGAGGTGTTACACATTCTTTGATGCTCTGACTATCCCAATCCCCAACGACCTCACCTTTGTATCATCCACCGATGGCTTCGAAGACTGGTGGTCGATGTGGAGGACTCACGCCTTCAGGAAAGCTCTAGGACCGTTGCTGAAACAGCTCGATGCCGACTATGACATCCCCTGGAGCAGTGCTACTACTTGCAACTTTCCTTGATGCAGTGCAATTGATCCTTTATTAATCCATTCTTTCTCTTTGCAGCAACAAGACGGTCCCGAGCCCATGCATAGTGATGGCTCCCTTCGAAGTTCTTTCCACGCTCCCCGTGGTTCTTTTCTGCAAGAATTCGCCACCTCGAAAAAGGTCATAATGCGTAAACAGCCAGACGCCACAATCGGCTTCCAAGAAGCCAAGAACTCCTAAGTCACCTGCCCTCGAGTTCACCAAAACCAGAATCTGATGAGGAAGGTAGCTGCCGAAAAACCTTGAGGCACGGAGCCCCTCCGGACAAACTCGCATGTAAGTTTAATTCAGGCCTTAGTCGATCCTTGTTATTTATTTCATTCTGCAGCCACGCCGCTTCATCGCCCCCTCTTTGCAGGCTTCGGAAGACACCTCCATGAGATACCTGCACCAATCGAGGAGAGCTAGGACCCACGGATTCTGAGAGGACTGTCACCCCGAACCAGCCGGACTCGCCACCATCGGCTTCCAAGAGGTTGGCTCGAACTGCCCCGAGCATCGATCGAGGGGGCCATCTGAGTCCCAAAAGAGCTCGCAAAGGACTACAAACTTCTTCGTCGAGCCAGGAGGTTTCTAAAATCCCCACCCCTCAATGCTCTTACCACTGGTCCGCCGATTTAAAATCATTTACATCGGCTAAAAAACACCCTTCATGCAGGTGGCTGACGTTTCCAGCGGGAGGGCCGGGGCAGTGTCGACGCCGGATCTGGGAATCCCGGAAGGTGTAGACAAGACGGTTACCATCCTGGCCAAATCTCCAACGACCATACACGAACCGATGGTCTCTTCATCGGCTATCCCCTCGATAGGAGAGGTACGTTTAAATTTTTTTGTGTCCGGCCTTGTATGTTTAGACGCATACTGACGCTTTTCTGGCTGCCAGAGTTGCGATCTTTCAGGTTTGCTGTCGTTCGACCCTGAATCCATCGAACCAACTCCCTCTGTTGCCCACGCTGAACCACAAGCCAGGATTGCTCCACCTCAATTCCAGCGTCTTAAAACCTTGCTGTCCTCCCTGCTCGAGGAGTTGATCGAGGGTTCTGAAGAAGTGAAGAGCGTTCTTGCCGAAATTCCGGATCATCTTCCAGGCACATTGCAAGTGAAGCTTTGGTCGGTTGCAAATCTGTCCCTTTTCGGGCCACGGGTGAAACTAGCCCGTGAAAGGATCCACCTGCGCCATGCCCAACTCCCGCTGAAAGCCGATATTGCAGAAAGATGTCAGCAGCTTAATGAGAAAAAGGCGTCTCTGGATGCTAGAACTGACAGCTCCGTCAGCACCGCCGAGCTCGCATCCTTGAAAAAGGAGCTGGAAGATCTTGAGGAGAAGGCCCGGGTGACTAAACAGCTCATCCGTGACAAGGAAGAATCCATAGCCCGTTCCCAAAACGAGGCGGAAGGCCTCAAAGCTCAACTGAAGACCGATCTGGCGGGCATACGCGCCCTGAGCAAGCAGCTAGTGACGGTCAAGGATGAAGATGACGAAGCTGAGATCGCCGAGGTGGATCGTATCCGTGCTGACGCCTTCCACGCCTTCGATGCCTTCTTCAGTAGCTCGTATGTGTAAACTGGCACCTGTTTGTAACTTGTGAACCTCTAGAGTCGGTGACCTTGCATCGGCCATTTTGTGACTTACAACATGTTGGAGTTTTAATCGGCCGATTTTCCACATCGGCCCCCACATTTTTACTGTCCATCATCCATTTAGGTGCCCCCCGAGCCGAATCCTTCAAGTAATTGAAGATATCGGCTCTCCAGTCATCGGGTACTCATCCTTCGGGGTAGCCCTGTTGAGATCCCGAAATCTATGGCGACCCGCCATCGGCCATCCTTTTTCTCTACAGGCACTATACTAGAAATCCACTCAGCATACCTGCATGGCCTGATTAACTTGGCCGTCAACATTTTCTCGACCTCTTTCTTTACTTCTTCCAGAATTTCGCCTTCATTTGCCGTGCTCGTCAAACGGCGAAATCCTTTGTTAAGCGGAGCCGATGCTCAATGATGCTCTGCTCAACCAGCATCTGTAGTCCCAGCGGCCGGATATTGTTTCAACAGGGCTATCGTTGGGCCTCGCAGACCCGGATCTAGCTTCTTGCTGATAAATGTTGGTCGTGGCTTATCCCCAGGACCAATGTCGATCTCTTCTAGTTCATCAGCGGATGTGAACCCATACCCTAGCTTTCCGTCACCTGTCAAGTCGATGCTAAACACAGGGCAAGCAGTAGGTGAGGACAACAAAAACAATTTGGGCCGATTGCCTGAATCGGCCCCCTTTTTGATTGCGTTAGTCAAGGGTGGCTTACACCTTATGGTTTCACAATGGCAGGGCGTCTCCCTGCTACGACTACGTGATCTGCTTGTCGTATGATCGTTGCTTTTTATTTTTTGTGGCCGATCGAGGATCGCCGCATCACGATGATCGTGGACCTTTCTACTCTGCCGTGCCAAGGATAAGACCAGCCTCACCCCGCTTTTTGTAGCTTCAATGCGCCACAGCCGCCTAAACCGATTCCGTAGATCGGCTCTTGGTCTTCGCTTCCAGACGTTCATGCCAAGAATGGAAACTTCGATAGAATCGTCGCATGGATGACCTTCACTTCATCTCCGTCCCATCAGATAGGGCACCGTGCATCGTGGATGGAATGCAGCAGCTTAGCGTGGATCCAATCCCTTCCTAGCAAGACGGCGAGGTACTTTTGCTGTTCACGACGAAAATGACGGGTATGGTTTTCCGCCCACCGCCGATCCACGCTCAAGACGCCTTATGCTCAAGACTGCCGTTGAAGTCGCTTAACGTGACGTTGGTTTTGATCAGGTCCGCAGTGGAGCGTCCCAAACGTCGTAGCATGGAGTATGGCATGATATTGACTGCCGCTCCGGTGTCCACCAACATCTTGCTGACAGGTTGCCCATTGATGTAGCCGCGTAGGTAAAGAGCTTTCAGATGTTTGTAACCCTTCTCACGTGGCTTCTCACAGATAACCGGCCGTGGACCGCAGTCAAACTGTGCCACTGGTAGCACATTGGTTCGTGGCGCGCAGAATTCCGCCGGAAGTACGAACACCATAAAGCAGCCACCGATGTCCGTGCATCGGCTTTATTGGTTTGGGGCGCCACTCCTTCCTTGTCGCGCCCTCCGTCTCCGTAGTCCGCTTACTTTGACGGCCGATCAGGTCGTGCTTTCTTTAGAGCGTGAGATACGCGCCGCTTCCTCTGTTACGCAGCCGCTGCACTCACGCCTGGGTGTGTCTGAGTCCATCGGGCACCACCTTGGACGGTGAAACCTCTTCTTCTTTGTCATCCTCGGCCTCTCGAGGCCCTTTGCTCGAGCGGACTCGGGACGACTCGAGGTTGGAGAGGCCCAGACGCTTGAACACCGACATCGCCTCGTGCCCTCCTTTTGCTGTCCACATTCGGCGCTTGTCGATCGTAGGCAATCGGCTCATTCCCACGTCCCAAAGAATGCTTGAAGAAGGGCAATCCCAATGTTTGTCGCGCTTCCTTCTCTTTGGCGGTCTCTCTGCGAGGTGCCCATATCCTTCATTGCTTCCACCGTCGGGCGCGCTGATCACGCCTGACGCCATACTTGTTAAGGAGATGCGTGGAATGTGGCTTCGATACCGCACCTCCTCACTGCTCCTCCAAGTATCGCCATTATCGTGGCTGGGCGGTCGCAGGACCAGCTTTCTTCTTTGCCCCGAGAGTGACCACCTTCCTCCTTGTACGTGTCATGGTGGTACCCAGATCCTGCCATATTAACTCCGAACGAAAAGTCCAGCTGACGCCTCGCGGAGCGACTGAGTTCTATCATGTTGACGCCAGGGAACGGGTTCGTATCCACTTTCATGGCGAACTGCCCAAGGATCAGACGTCCTTGTTCTATTGCCATTTGGATTTGGCGACGCAGCTCTTTGCAATCATTGGTGGTGTGGGTGAACGAATGATGCCACTTGCAGTATGGTCTCCCGTTCATCTCCTGAGCCGTAGGGATTTTGTGGCCTTCGGGTAACCTCAGCTTTTTCTTCAAAGAAATCGAATATCTGCTCGGCTTTGCTCACATCAAGTCAAACCCTTTAAAGGCCATTGTTTCACCCACTTGCAGGACACGGTTCGCCCCGAGCCAGCCATGGCCACCTCCTGGTCTTGTGTAGGATCATCTTCTTCTGTAACGACCAGGCTTACGGGACGCTTGAACCTGTCTTGGTATAACTCAGGGTGACGCTGTTCATACATCGTCAGTTTCTGGGCCATGTGCGCCAATGAGTTGTACTCCACTTGGGAAGCCAGATCCTTGATGGGTGTTAAGAGACCCAACGCCGCCAGGTCGACCGCTTCTTTCTCAGTTAAACGAGCGGCGTAACATCGGTTCTTGACGGTCCTGAAGCGCTGGATGTATTCGCCAGCCTCGCTCCCGCACTTCAGCCAGTCTGCAATGCCTGCTTCATTAGCCTCCGAATGGTACTGGATGTGGAACTGCTCTTCTAGTTGTTTCCAAAATGAATCGAATCGTGGGCGAGGTGTACCACCCAAAGGATGGCCTCCTACGAGATTGCGCAAAATATCTCACGCGATCCGATCCGATGTCAAATCATGCCTAGCTGTGCCAGGTATCGGCTTATATGCTCGATTGAGCTTGACCCTTCTGCCCCGCTGAACCTGGAGAACTCAGGGAGCCGATACTTGGGTGGCAGTGGAATCAGGTCAAACTCGTTGGGGTACGGCTTTGAGTAGCCGATTGTCCGCCTTTTCGGCACGAAGCCGAACTGATCTCTCAGGATGGTAGTGATTTGCTCCACTGTTTGAGCTGCAGGGGCTAGATTCTCATGACTTGTTCCAGTGGCATACTTGGCTAGCTACCTGCTTGTCGCTGTCCATCCTGCATATCGTTGTTCGGGAACGCCCGCCTCAAGATCCCGCAGAACCCCGCCGCAACTCCTCGGTTGCAATCCTGGTGCGCCAGTTGTTGCGATCCGCACGAGGCGCATATATATCCGTGTGGGATCTCCTTGGGTGGCTCAAACAGGAATTGGCATCGCTCGATCGCCATGACCTTGTAGACAATGTATGCCGCTGATCCCGGTGGTTCGGAGCTGCGAGTGTGAATGGCGATTGCGGCCTGGTCCGGAGCGGTCTTTTCGCTGGGTCCCCAAAGTGGGCCCCGACGGAGAGTACTGATGTTTCATGATCTCCGAACTACGCGAACTGCGACCCGCCAAAGCGTTCACCTGTGCTCTCGAGTGGCGGCAGAGAATGAGCCACCATGTAGTTGACCTCCCGTCAGAGCCCTGGCGCTCCAAGGAACAGATGATCCACCTCATCGAGAGCACCTCGGGAGAATCCCTCCATTTGATGCCATGCGACGGGTCCTCTCGGAAGAGCCGATGAGGTCGGCTTCAAGAGCTTTGATCTCGCCATACCGCTTTGTGCTCAGCAGAAGCTCGTCAGACGGATCGGTCTGCTTCCATCGCAGCCGATGTTGATGTAGACGTTGTTGAAGGTCCCACCGGTGCGTAATGTGTTGCTCTGTCAAAACTCACCGGGCAGCGAAGCAACACGAAGAGCCGGAGGCTCCAATCTGCCAGGGCCCTGGTCCCTCGGGCAACCATCAAAGCTTCCAAGACACGCTGTCCCGCTTGGTTCGAGGGATGTACACCGACCTATACCGTCGTGAAGGTGATGGATTGCTCGATTGGTTTCTGCATGGTAAACAAGTATACGTAAAATTCGAGCCGTGACCGGCCTGTGTTTCTTTAAATCAGCTCCTAGAGCCGATTATCCCATGGTTCTCATTAGATCTATGATAACATGGGGTTTTGATCGCTACAAGTTAAATCGATCTACGCTTTAGTGTTTTCACCACGTAACCGAACGCCCTACACGTAATTGAGCCTGGTATATAAAAGATGAAGAATATCAACCCTAGAGGAGGCCTAACAATCAACACAGAGTTAATTATCGAACATCCTCTCTAGAACGAATAAACCACATCCTTACGCACTATCGATCGTTCAACCCGCTTGCAAGGCCAAACCACGTAGATATTAAACTAAACCTTGACGAACAAGGCACAACTATAACAGATCGAATCGGCTAAGTAGAAATTGAAGATGCCACCTTCACACCCGGAAAAGGTGCAAAGGCGAGATAGCTAGAGGTAGCATAACAAAGCAATCGTAGTAAAAAGTACCGATGCTAGCCCTAACAAATCTATGATAAAGGTGTTACTCGCCATCAACAAGGCTTCAAAGACGAGTAACACTGCATAACGATAGTAGATCGCCTAGATCGCAAGACGCGATCTAGGCAGCATGGCACTTACCCGAGAAAAACCCTAGAAACAAGGGGTGGCGATGCGCCGAGATTGTGTTTGTTGTGAACGTGATTGTCCTCCTTTTCTTGATAACCTTAGGTACATATTTATAGTCCGGAGACTCTCTACTTTTGGAATAACTCTACAACTCTTATCTTTACCTAAACTGAAAACGGAACCTAAACTGAAACAAAACCTACTATGATACAAGATACACGGGCAATTCAGCCCAAATCTACGCACTAGGCTGATCCAACAACACGTTGAATATATATATCTTCCAAGCCCATCTTGATCACGACCCATCTCCTTCGTAGGCCAAAATATGGCGATAACATAAACACACATGTATTAACATTTCTGTATGAATACAATTATAGCATGCAAAATAAACATCTATCATATACTTGGAATATACGTAATAACCACTTTATTATTGCCTTTCAGGGCATATTCCCTTCAGTCTCCCACTTGCACTAGAGACAATAATCTAGTTACATAGTGATAAATCTAACACCCATGGAGTTCTGGTGTTGATCATGTTTTGCTCTAGGGAGAGTTTTAGTCAACGGATTTGCTACATTGAGATCTGTGTGTACTTTACAAATCTTTATATCTCCATCCTTGGCATGCTCGCAGATGGAGTGAAACCAACGCTTAATATGCTTGCAATTCTTGTGAGACCTTGGTTCTTTGGCATTGGCTATGGCACCATTGTTGTCACAATAGATCACCATTGGGTCCAACGCGCTCGCAACCACACCTAGTTCGTATATGAACTCCTTCATCCAAACCTCTTCCCGGACCGCTTCTGAAGCAGCAACATATTCGGCATCCGTTGTTGATCCCTCCACCACGGGTTGTTTGGAACTCCTCCAACTAACCGCTCCACCATTCATGAGAAATACGTATTCGGATTGAGACTTAGATTCATCCGGATCGGTGTCAAAGCTAGCATCGACATAACACTTAGAGACGAGCTATTCTTCACCTCCGTACACAACAAACATATCCTTAGTTCTTCGCAAGTACTTAAGGATATTCTTGACTGCTATCCAGTGTTCCGATCCTGGATCAGATTGATACCTACTAGTCAAACTAATAGCGTGTGCCACATCCGGTCTTGTACATAGCATGGCGTACACTATAGAGCCTATGGATGAAGCATAGGGGACTTTGTCCATTATCTCTCTTTCTTCCATCGTAGCCGGACTTTGAGTCTTACTCAACGTCTTGCCTTGCAACATAGGTAAGAACCTCTTCTTACTTCCGTCCATTTTAAACTTCTTTAAAATCTTATCAAGGTATGTACTTTGCGATAGCCCTATTAGGCGCCTAGATCTATCTCTATAGATATTTATGCCTAATATGTATGACGCTTCACGTAGGTCCTTCATTGAATTTTTTTTTGTTTAGATAACTTTTACACTGTTTAAAAGATCTGTATCATTTCCGATCAATAATATGTCATCCACATATAATATCAGAAATGCCACATTGCTCCCACGCACTTTCTTGTAAATACAAGCCTCTCCATATGTTTGGACAAATACAAACTCTTTGATCACCTCATCAAAGCGGAGATTCCAACTTCGGGATGCTTGCTTCAGTCCATAAATGGATTGCTAAAGCTTGCATACCTTGTTAGCATCCTTAGGATCGACAAAACCCTTTTTTTTATCATATACAACTCTTCTTCAATATTGCCATTGAGGAATGCAGTTTTGACATCCATCTGCCATATTTCATAGTCAAAATATGCAGCAATTACTAACATAATCCTAATTGACTTTAGCATCACTATGAGAGAGAATGTCTGTCGTGGGAATTGTCACGGCAGATGCTGCAATCGGCAGCGAGTAGTAGAACGAGGGGCAAGGGCGGCCAGCCATCTGCGGTGCGAGATGAGGGCAAAGACACAGGGTTTTACCTGTGTTCGCCCTGAGGGTAAAGACCTACCTGCTAGATTGTATTATGGAGGTGTTACAATGGGCGAGCTCGGCGGCTAGGCGCAGTCGCTTGGGTGTATGAGGGAACGTGTCTCTACTCGCCCTATTGGGAGGTTTATAGGCTCACCTCCTAGGGTTTACATATCTCAACCGATTCGATTACAGCCTTCAGAGTCGCTAACCCAGTCCGACACCTATCTACTCGCCTGGCCTTCAGCTTCAACTCTGGCTGGGCTTTGATCCACTCGCCGCTCTACGTGCCCACTGTGTCTTGGGCCGTCGGAACGTCCGCTAGGTATACCGTAGGCATATCCCCATCGGCAGTCCCCGAGGCCGCCGCCGATTAGGCGAGGTGGCACGGCAATCGAGTATGCGGTCGAGTAGGAATCCAAATCGTCACGGGCTCTGTATAGGAAACAACCAATGACCAGTCGCAGCTTTGGCGAGTCGAGCCGGAAACACTCTTAGTGATTGGGTCGGCGAGCCGAGTGGCATGATTGGACCGTCAGCGTGGTCAAAATAGCCGTTGGGTAATCCAACGGTAACTTTGGCGAATCACCACGCTGTAACGGCTCCTCGACGGCGGGTAACCCGCTATATAAGGGGAATGGCATGCAATCGAGAGCCAACTCCTCACCACTTCTTCCGAGTGCGGCATTTTCTTCCTTCGCCCACGATCCAAAACCCGAAATCTTCCGATCTCCAACCATCTCTCGCTATGGCCCTTTCCACCGAGCCGTGGGGTAGGTCCAAGTGCACAAGACACGGGCCTCCTTCGAGGAGGCCGGGTCCTCGAGCCACATGGCGTATCCTCGCGGAGAACGACCCCAAACCCGCGAGGGAATTCATGTTTACCAGTCATCTCGAGCGGGGCTAGGGTTTCCTACATCCCTATTCTTCCGCGCTTCGCTTACTACGGATCCAGCCTCGATCTGGGTCCCCATAGCATCGGCACCGCCATCTTCGTGGCGTTTCCGAATGCTACTTTGCTGCCGCCCTACTTCCCTTGTGGCAAGATCTGCTCCACGGACGGATCACCGCGAGGAGGCAAAGCCCAATGCTTGTCATGGCGGCTTGACGTTCAACTCAAGTCCAAAGCCTCTTTCTTTGACCTGATGCTACCCGCCAAGGCAGCGACCGGAAGAAGTCGGTTCTCGTGGCCGAGGCGACCCGGAGGCGGCCAGCGATCCGGTACTCGCTAATCGCCCGAGCCACGCAATCTTCAAATCAGCAAGCTCCCTCGACCAGCGGATGGTCGACGAGATGCTCCAGACCATCCGCTCTCAAAAAGAAGGGCCTTCAAACGATAAACTTGTACAATTGCTGCTCGGGCGGCTCAGCCCACTCGCCCGCCGCGACCACTACATGTACCAATACAGAGGTCGGGGAGACTCGACGAAGGCCTGTCTCGACGAGTGGAAGCTGGAGGATTATCTCCAGCGTTGAAAAAAGATTACCAGTGCGGTGTACCGATGCGCAGTCTGTCGCCTCTATACCGCTGAAGCGTCCGCCCCACGGTAATTTCTTTACCTTGCTCGCAATGAAAAAGCGATCCGGTAATTCTGATTTCGTCTTGTATTTGTTGCAGCTATTCCAAGTGGTAGAAGGTGGCTCCCACCCTCGGATGATGAGAGCTCTCGCCGGACATAGCGAATCGCCGCCTACCAAGGGCAACGAAGACGACGAGGACGAGTCCGAAGAGGAGGTCGCCCAGTCCGAAGACGAGACCAGGCAACGATAGCGCGAGATCGAGGCAGCGTAAGCCTCGAACGTCATGGCGATGACGGCAGGCTCCCGAGACCACCTCGCCAGTCAAGCCACCCCACAAAGAAGAAGAAGAAGAAGAGGAAAGGGAGGCAGGCCCGAAGAAGAAAAACGAGGCCGCCGAGGACGGGCCTCACCACACTCCCGGCAGCTCCGATGCTCAGCAGACGGCGACGACGCTACCAGACAACCACGCCGGACGCGGGCGACGCGGGAGGTGCCGCTGGCCTCAATTCTCCCACGGCGGGCCGCGAGGCTCAGCGGCCAGCTCGCGCCTCGCATGTCTTTCATTGTACTCGGACAATTTTGCTCATATCGTTGTTTCACAGATCGAGTTATGAGATCGCCACCCTTCCATGGCCAAGGTGCCACCAGTCGTCGCCGAAGAGGACCCCTCACGGAAGAGGAAAGCTGATGAGGTCGCTGCCCCGCAGACAAGTAAGAAGGCCAAAGCGACGATAAATCGCCACGGTGTCTCGACACGCCGTTGTTCTCGAGTGGTCCTCCGATCGCGGACCTGACGGGAGACCAAGTAGGATGTTTCCTCGCCTGGGATGGGCGAGCCGGCTCCTCTTGGTGCTGGAGCGTCCACCGCGACCTTCCCCCGCTTTATGGCCAAAGCGGCCACAGCGAGTGGTACAACGCCATCGAGCCGCACGCCTGGGGTCGCCGAAACGGAGGTCGAGCAGCGTCGCGGACACACTCCGGCTCTTCTCGCATCTGTGGACACGCTGCAGCTCCACGACATGCTGGGCGCAACGATCCAGGTATGTCTAGTCCCCGAGGATCGGGCCACTGAATTTCAGTGGTCAGATTCTTATAGTGTTTGTTTTTATTTGTAGAACCCAGTCCCCGAGTGCCTAGTCGCTGAATTTCAGCGGGCGGGCACTTAGGATTTTTGATCTCCAGTCCCCGAGTTCCTAGTCGCTGAATTTCAGCGGGTGGGCACTTAGGATTTTTGATCTCTAGTCCCCGAGTGTCCAGTCGCTGAATTTCAGCGGGTGGGCACTTTGGATTTTTGATCTCCAGTCCTCGAGTGTCCAGTCGCTGGATTTCAGCGGGTGGGCACATAGGATTCTATTGTTGTTAACTGTTTGATTTGTGTGCAGGGCTTGCAGCGCGAGTCAGCCGATCGGCTTGCTGCGAAGTGTCACACGGAGAAGGAACTTGTTGCCGTCCAAGAAACAAACAAGGGACTCCAGGCGATCGCTGCCAAGGCAGAAGAGGTCCGCCAGGGCCTTGTCCCAGGGAGTGAATTGACGGCGGCTCAGTCTGCGTTGAGTACGGCTGAGAAACGGATCACTGATCTGGAGCGCGAGCTCAAGGAAGCGAAAGCGGAGGCGAGCGCGGCGGATGGGCGAGCAAAAGCTGCTGTTACGGCTGTCGCTGAAGAGCGAAAGGTCTCTGACGCCCTCGTTATTGGGCTGCAGAACGATTTCTCCTCGCTTCAAAGCTTCATCACGGGCCTCTGCCGTCCTTTAATTGGTAAATTTCCTGCCTCTGCCTGTAGTTGATGCATTATGTAATCTTTGTTGTACTCACTGCCGCCCTCTGCCCATAGGTCGGATTATCGACAGCTCGGAGGAGGCGCAGTCGTACGACGTGTGGCAGTGTGTGACCACTCTGGTCGACTCGGCCACATTGTCCGTGGCCTGCATTCGGGCGTTTCTTCAGGAGATGTCGCCTACGGAAGTGATTCCCAGCGACCTCGTCGAAGTATGGCGGTACCTGGAGAAGGCGCCATCAGTCGTCGAGTTCATGACGCGGTCAGCGTTCCGGCGTGGGGCGGCGACGACGCTCAGCCTTGGGCTTTCCCACTTCCCGGAGGATTTCGATCTTGACGACGTGACGAGTGGCTACCCCTTGTCGACGGGCTCGGTGGAGATCACCGAGGTGCTGAATCTGACGGACCGGGCCACGGTGTACTCCGACCGCGTCTTGGCGATGGGCGACCTCCTCCCCTATCAGGAGACGACTGTCTCCCCCAATGATCCTGAGCCGCCGCATCGGGACTTCAAGGTCGAGCAGCCCTTCCGTGCGGCAATGGCGGGTGAGTTGACGACGTATCCGTTTAACCCGTACACGCCCTTCATTCGCAACCGCAGGGGTGGCGGTGAGTCGCCGTTGAAGCCTGCGGAATAGAAACATTGTGCCCTGGGGCGTTAGTAGCAATAGACCATTGGGATCAACTTGTATTTTGAACGACTTTGTTCTGCTGTGATGGAATCTTATGTTATTTTGTGAATTGTCTTGCGATTTTGATTGCTGATTGGACGAGTCCCCGAGCGCGTCCGCCCTTTTTATGGGGTTTACCTCGTGTGTTATGTGTTTGTGGTTTTGAACATTTTGTCAGTTGTTTTGTTATTAAGGTCGACTCGCCCGAGCTTGGAAATCCAGTCGCAGGGCGACTCCCATGAGTTCTCTTTACTTGACCATTTTCCCTTGCGCGAACGAGGTCGGGTGGCCGAGTCCCCGAGCGTGGTACTTGGTGGTTCTAGTCGCAGCTCTAGGGTGGGTGAGGACTAAGCGCGTTAGAGTAAGTGCATCACTCTTGCCTGACCCGTAGGGTCAGTCGCATGGCGAGTCATGGGCACGCTCTCATAATTGGCGTTTTTTTCTAGTCGCTCGTGCTTAACAGGTCGTCAGTCCCCGAGCGTGGTACTTGGCCGTTCGAGTCGCTGTGTCGAGGATATGGAGGATCATGGTCGCTGTGAGGAGCGAAGGCAGTTGTCTTGGCTCGTTAAGCCAGTCGAGCTAGGCGACTCCAATGGGGCTCCGGGTAGGAGTTTTTCGTGGACGTTACGAGTCCTGGGGTAACCCAATGCCCTCGTAAGACACTACTTGGCCGTGCCGGTCGCTGTACTAGAGGTTGACTTCTGCAGTTAGCTTGACGCTGTTATTATGAGTGCGAGTGGCACAAGACACGGGGAGCAGACGCAATTTGCGGTAACCATTATGTTTTATTTCATAGCGGGTGGAGGGTACATGTATGGAGTTCTAGGAGTAGAACTTCTGTAGGAGGTTTACATTCCATGGCCGCTTGTCATCGAGTTTTCCGTCCCCGCGGACGTCAGTGAGGTAGTAGGCGTCGTTGCCGAGTACTCGCCCGATGGCGAATGGTCCCTCCCACGGAGGGAAGAGCTTATGCATGCCCTTCTTGTCCTGGATGAGGCGTAACACCGTGTCGCCTCGGAAAGTGCGAGTCCTCACTGGCCGCTGGTAATGCGCAGTCCTCGCCGGTAGATGGCGATCAAGGAGCGAGCTAGGTCGCGTGCCTTGTCGAGTTGATCGACTCCATCCTGGCGTCGGAGTTCGCTTTGCAGCCTCTGTAGTGGAAACCCTTGGCGAGTCGTGTTCTAGGTCGGGCATGATCGCTCGGCCTACACCATGAAGAAGGGGTGAACCACAGCCGACTGTTGACAGATGTGCGGATGCCTCAGATGACGGAGGGTAGCTCCTCTACCCAGCACCCGGCGGTGCGCTCGAGTGGTACATGGAGCCGTGGCTTCAGGCCATGGAGGATGCTCTGGTTGGCCCGTTTCGCCTGGCCGTTGGACTCCGGGTGGGCGACTGAAGCAAGGTCGAGTCGGATGTGGTGTTCTTCGCAGAACTCGGCCATGGCTCCTTTGGCGAAGTTGGTGCCTGTTGGGCCACGCAGAGATAAAGCAAAACTTTTTCCTCTAACGTGGTGATCCCAAGATCTAGCTGAGGTAGAAGGCACGAGGTTTACCACTAGACACGCAGTTGCGGATTACTGATGAAGCGCGTCAGTTGATGCAGTGCAGTCCTCACGATCCGATCGTCCTGGTGCTGATCGCACAACACCTCTGCTGGTATCCACACGTACAAGGAGGAGCGCCGGCGGTGAACTGCTAGGTTCATTACAGCGGCTGGACTGCTGTGGAGCTAGGGTTTCCAACACATGGAATGACCTAATCGAACAAGGATTAACCTTTCTGGGTTAAGGCACTCCACTATATTTAGGGAGTGAACGTGGGCTCTGCTCGCGCGACCCATTCACTAAAGCTCATATAACACTAGTCACCATGAGTACAACTCACTAACTCAGTCCTAATCCGGTTTAGGTCCAACCCAACCAGATTATCTGTTCAGATCCAATCCGAACTTGCTCCCGCTCTTAAGTGTGTGACCCCGTAGGCTCATGGCTACTTGGACACGATTGGAGTCCGACTCTCAATCGATCATCAGAGTGGCTCCTAGCATAACGTGCCGCCTCCCAAGTACCAAAGAGTCATGACGACTTGCCTTTCCAATGCGACTTACGTCCGAGTCCCTTTTGCCTCACGATATACCTTGTCAGACTATAGGCGAATATATGTCATCCCTTAAATAGTCCGACTCTCTTCTCAATCCGAGATAAGTGATTCACCCGACTAACTCTTAGTCGATCGCCTCGCTAACACTTAATCGAGTCGTGCATGGCCATGCTCAATCATATCTCACGAGAGGACCAGAGAATATATCTCCGAGTGGAGGGCAAAATCCCATCTTGGTTATTCACATCATGCAGCTTGATTCTCGCCCGAACCCTGCCTTTATAATCGCCCAGCCACGGATCAGCGCTTGATGTAACCTAAGTCGGTGATCCTCAACTCGGACTATGCAACAACCTCAGGTCTAAGGATTACATTGATTGAGATATACAAATGACAACTTGTTCGTTGTACCTCAATATGGGTCAATCCGACTCGCTAAACTCTTTAGACGAATCTGTGTAAGTTGGAATAGCATCTCCATGCTCATGACAAGTGGAACCGTGTCATCAAGCCAACTTTCACATTGATCTAAGTTGTGTGTCCAGCACAACCTCAATGACCAAGGATATTTAGTACAAACAACATGAATGCATAGTTCCACAACCGAATCACATATTCAATGATACACATCAGATGTTTATACAAGGACTACTTAATATCTTTATGAATACAATGGGAAATCTCATCATACATGATTGCCTCTAGGGCATATTCCCAACAGTCTCCCACTTGCACTAGAGTCAATCTTTCGACATCACATGTCTAAGCATCTAATGCCCATGGTTTTAGGTGCGCTCATGCTTCGCTAGGGTAACTTTGTCAACGGATCCGCAATATTTGCATCCGTGTGTACCTTGCATAACTTGATATCACCGATCCACGAACCGCCAATCGTGGTACCGCATGAGTATGTGCTTGTTCTTCTGGTGTTGTCTAGATTCCTTGGCTTGTGCAATAGCACCATTGTTGTCACAATACACGTCCAACAGATTGGACGAGCCCTGAACCACACCGAGATCCATGAGGAAATTCCTCATCCAAACAGCTTCCTTTGCTGCCTCTGAGGCGGCAATATACTCAACCTACTGACGCAGCATACGCCTCTTGCTTGGAACTCTTCTAGCTCACAGCACCTCCTTTTATAATAAACACGTATCCGGATTGCGAGCGAGAATCATCAGAGTCGGTGAGATAACTCGCATCCGTGTAACCCTTTACACTGAGTTCATCTTCACCACCATAAACCAAGAACATATCCTTAGTCCTTCTCAAGTACTTTAGGATATTTTTATCCGCTGTCCAGTGGATCTCTCCAAGACCAGCCTGGTATCTGGTCACAACACTTAGAGCATAGGAAACATCCGGCCTAGTACAAATCATGGCGTACATGATGGATCCGACTGCAGACGCATATGGAATCGCACTCATCCGACTTCGCTCATCAGTTGTCGAAGGACACTGAGTCTTGCTAAGTTTTACACCATGGGACATCGGTAAGAACCCCTTCTTAGACAATTCCATGTTGAACTTCTTCAACACTTTGTCTAAATAAGTACTCTGACTCAATCCAATGAGCCTCCTTGATCTATCTCTATAGATCCGGATTCCGAGGATGTATGTTGCCTCACCCAAGTCTTTCATTGAGAAACTCCTTTCCAATGATTCCTTGGTTTCTTGCAACATCTGGACATCATTTCCAATCAGTAATATGTCATCCACATATAAGATTAGAAAATTTACTTTGTTCCCACTAAACTTGATGGGGATGCGCCTACCGGGGTATACCCAGCAGGACGTTTCCGACTGGCCCAAGACCTGGCGAGTGGGCCTGCATGACGGCGACTAGATCAAGGCCCGGCGTGGATCCAAGCGACTGGAAGCTGAAGGCCCAGGTGAGTGGATAGGCCCAGTCGGATTAGGTTAAACGAGTACTGAAATATTAACTGATTCGGTTGAGATATGTAAACCCTAGGGGAGGTGAGCCTACATAAACCTCCCTGCAGGGCGTGTAGAGATACGTTCCATCATACACCCAAGCGACTCGCCGCCTAGCCGCCGAGCTCGCCCATTGTACCACCTCCATAATACAATCTAGCAGGAGTAGGTCTTTACCCTCCGGGGGGCCGAACCTGGGTAAAACCCTGTGTCTCCGCCCTCATCTCGCACCGCAGATGGCTGGCCGCCCTTGCCCCTCCTTCTACTACTCGCTGCCGATTGCAGCATCTGCCGTGACCATTCCCATGACAGTGGCGCCCATCGTGGGGCCTGGCCGGTCTGGCCGGTGTTCTGCGGCGAGATCCAATCTGCCCATCAACGAGATGGTCGCCACCGGCCGGATGATAGAGATCGGCGAGATGCTCCAAATCTTGCCGAGCAGCTACGTCCCGGCGGAGCGACCCGTCACGCACAACGTGATCCTACCGGTCGGCACGATCAGCCTCTTCGTCGGCCTCACCGACGTCATCGTCTCGGAGGACTCGGCTCGCATCCGCGAGTCGCTGCCACGCGATCGGCTCTCCGAGATCTAGATCCGCACGATCCATCGCCTCGCCTCCGAGTACAACTCGGCCCACAGCGACGTGGCCGAAAACTCAGCGGCCGCAGAAGACGAAGCCCTCAACGACGACGCCGACTCGGCGACCCCGGCGTCACTCGCCGGGTCCATCACCGCAGCTTCACCCGCGGGCTCCATCACCTAGGTCTCCAACGTGGGAGACTTCGAGGACCCCTCCATCCTCGGGATCTTCGAATTCGATTCCGGATCGGAAAACTCCGCCGACCTCCGTGATAGGACCGGTCGCCACGCCGCGACCTACATGGCGACCGGCACCGAGCCGCCGATGGACCCCTTCTCCACCCCAATTCCTCCTAACGCCACGGCGACGGAGGTCGAGGAACTCCGCCTGAAACTGGCGGAGGCGGTGCGCAAGGAACAAGCCGAGCGCGAAAAATTTCGCCTCGAGCAGGTGATTTGCAGAATTATCGCTTACCATCGCCAGCGGATCAGGTGTGTCTGAATTTCCCGCGTTCAGTGCCACGAACTTCGACGACGAAAACGACCCGACCCGTGTGGCCGAGCGCGCGATCTGCGAGAACGCCCCACCAGGAGGAAGCGCCTGCCCCACGGTCGACGGCGGGCGCCCACCTCCACCCAACCGCACACCTCCTGTGGACCAGCCACGGATAGTAGTCTCCTCACGGAGCGAGATAAACGGCCTCCCATTCTCCACCCGATGGACAACCTCGTGGCAGGCCGAGCAGCAGCCGACAACATCACGGCCACCGGCGACGACGCGCTACAGATCTAGTACGTCAGGGCCCTGCTCGCAAAGGCCGTCGAGCAGCAAAACACGGGTGCCGACTCGCAGGGTCGAGTATACTCGCGTTCTTCGGGAAGCAGAGCGGCCTCAAGCGGCCGCCCAATGGCGGCAAACACCCTCAATCGCCACGAGCCACCGCAGCTCAAAACCGACCCGCGAACGCGCACTTTCTAATTAACGACCCGGGAGCGACCAACTTCGTCGCTGCCAACGGTCAACCCATCGACGCCTGCACTCACATCATCAACAACCAAAGCTGGCGCGCACGCCAGCCCGATGACCTGCGACACACCCTGACCAATCGCCACGACGGCGAGCCCATGGGGTCGCTTAGTCTACTCGGCCCCAAGTGCTTCGGACCAATGATCCGAGGCGAGAAGTACCCGCCAAACTTCAAGGCGCCGAAGGAGATAGAAAAGTACGACCCATCGTATGACCCCGTCGTCTGGCTCGATACATACCTCATGGCGATGGGGATTGCAGGCCACACCGACCTGCTAGCCACCCGTTACCTGGAAGGAGATGCGCGACGCCTTCGTCAGGCATTTCGAGTGCTCCTACACCCGTGCCACCACCATCGAGGACCTGGAGCGATGCGTCCAGGGACCCCGCGAGTCGACCCGCAACTGGGTCCAACGGTGGCAAGAACTCTGGTACACCGCGGTCGGCATCCACCCGGACACCGCGATCCACTGCTTCAAGACCTCGTGCTGCTACGAGCCCCTGGTCGCCAAGCTCAAGCGACACTCTCGCACACTCGACAACATCCCGGACCTCCTTGAGATCGCCAAACGGTACGCGGAGGAAGATCCAAACCAGGAAACTGACGACGAGTCAGGAGGTCAACGCCGCATGAGCGGCAACAACAGCGGACGACGGTCCGACCTACGGTACAGAAACACTCGCCTCACCGGCAAGCGTCGCGATGGCGAGTCGATTCGCTTGCCAACGTCGGGCACGCACAACGCGAGCCCAAGAGCTTCCGCCGCGACGGAGGACAACGCCGCGACGGCGGCAACTACAAGGCCAAGCCAAGGTTCGACCCCGCGGCCCTCCTTAACCAACCGTGTGTGTTTCATAGTTTAGGGAAGGGAAGCCCGCAACGCACACA
Organism: Avena longiglumis; assembly: GCA_030063025.1. Classification (NCBI taxonomy): domain Eukaryota; kingdom Viridiplantae; phylum Streptophyta; class Magnoliopsida; order Poales; family Poaceae; genus Avena; species Avena longiglumis. The sequence continues at coordinate 497,793,997 of CP125978.1, read as the reverse complement.
ACCGCCGACTGCCACACCCTCAGGGAGATCGAGAAGGCACGACAAGCACGGGAGGACCCCGACAACGACCCGCCAAACGGCGGAAAATTCGGCAAAGTGGCCGGCTCGCTCCATACCTTCACAGGCTTCAACACGTAGCGCGAGAAGAAGGTCATCGCCCGCGCCGTCGCCGTCAATGCGTGTAACTACCTCGGTGAACTACGCTCCTAGATACAAGCCTGGATGAGAGATAGCGGTTGAAATAGTACGGCGGGGCCCCAAAAGCCACTCACTGGTAGTCCTTTCAGACGTCCCAACCGCTAACCTCTCAACGGGACTGTCTGACGGCGTAGTCGGCAGCAAGGATCAACTACGTACACAAGTGGGTATGTACGCAAGCCACCATACAAGAGTACATCACAGCCATCCCATCTAGAAAGAAATGAAATATATAGCAACGCCATACGGCAAGATTCAAATGACCTAGATAGATCTATATTTAAGGATAGCTCCTCATACAACACACATCAGAGTATCATGCGGAAGCGGCAAACAGAATCCGAGTACGGATAAGAAGCAAATCGGCATAAGATGCCAGAGAAATAAGCACATCCCAACTACAGGTCTCACGGATCCCCGTTCCCGGAATCTCTACACCGAACGATCGTTGCCCACATCATCGGCTTCTTCCACCCAGTATCCGTCCTGAGAAGGTACCTGTTCATCTGAATCAAGAATTTATCGTGTGAGACCCTAAGGGTACTCAGCAAGTCTTAATGCCTCTAAAGGGGACACAACCTGGGGTGACGCAATTGCAGCAAAAGATAAACCCTAGCAATTCTACAGATAACGCTAACCATCCGCCTAACCAATGATAGACGGATGTCCGTGAATTTAAGTACAACAGTTATAATGGTAATCTCATCCGATCCATCCTCCTCGCTACCAACAAGGAAGCGATTTAACAACCCCCATCCGCTGGCAATTTTATTAACCATTCAATGAGTATTGCTCTATTTACTAGTCAAGTTACTTAGTCAAATTAAGCGGTACTTTAGTTATGCTTGTCTATGATCAAGAAACTGCTCCAAGTCGTCCATATCCGCGGACACGGCTTTCAAAAGTTTTACCCGCCGGGTGCACCAATAGCAACACACGCCGATCAACCTCGGAAAAACCAAATCAAAACCCAACGAGGCTTTCACGACTGAACAATCACAAGATTCAGAAATATTTCAGGGCCACCCTTAAGTAGATCCCGAACGGAGTAAGCAAGCTCGAGACGGCCTCAAGGTCTGGTGGACGGTGGCGATCGGGAACCCCAAACGGGCTTGTCGACATCACGTAACGTGTCCCGATCCTAACGATAAAGGTGCACTCGCACAATCGTAAATAAAGCGGTAAAACATGGCATAAGTACAGGATCGTAAATAAAACCTCAAACTAGTTTGTGGCCCCAAGAAATAAGACGGAATCAAGCTCTGGCCCAGGGGGGTCCCATATACCTCCCGGATGTGGATAGCGCGATAAAACAAGGAACAGGAATCAAGTACTCGGGGTCTTACGGGACACAAGTGAGCAGGAAAAACCAAATAGCAGATGTTGCTCACCGGTGCCACTTTCTTTAGTTATCCCAGAACTACTCAGGTTAAGTTGTTTAGGTACCTCGTTATTCAACAGACACCCACAAACCCTACACATGCTGTTCTACGACTCGCATGGCTCAAACAACTCCTATAGTAGTAGGCTCATGGGATGGAGGAACAAGCTTGGTGGGGTTTAAAAGTAAAGGCTATGCATACTTGGGATTCAATTTAATGCAATCGCGACTCAATGATGCAAGAATAAGATAGAGGCAATAGGTACTGTATGTATGCAAGCATGTGGTAGTGCTTGCCTGGTATCTCAGGTGAAGCGAGGGACGGATCTGGGTAGTGCTCGTGGTTCTCTTGATACAACCCCTGCTCAGTGTCTATCCGAGAAAAACCAAACAAACAAGGCCAACATGAATATAGAGCACAAGCATATGAATAAGATGCGTCAAGCAAACAATCATGCCATGATGAATGATGCACAATTTACATGGCAAGTAAAGTAGCATGGCATGGGTGAGGTGTGGGGAACAAGAATATAACATTTAGTGGGTTTTAGCATCACATTTGTTGCCATAACAGTTGTTATTCATTATATAGTTATATGATGCATGCTGCAATTGAAGTCATGGATAGCATAAACAGAAAGGTCTCGTCGAGCTGATCAATTTAGACTACTTATTTGCTAAATTTGGAATTACAAAACATTAGTTATGATTTAATGAAAATCTAGTGGCAATTGATGTAATTACACTAAACTTGGAATTTTACTTGTGCAAAAGTCAAATTAGATGGCATATTTGAAATCCTCTCATCTTGCTGATGTCCAAACATATATTATTTGTCTAATTTGGATAAAGTATGTAAAAGTTATTAAAAACTGAATTAGAATTGAAGTTTGAATTTATTTGAAATAAGTTTGAATTTTTAAATCAATCTGAAACGTTTTCTACCCAGCCTAACCTATCCTGAGCCGCAGACAGGTGGGCCAAGGGGTCCTCTGGCCCACGCGCCAGCGTCTGAGCCAGATCTGGACCGCGGGTTGATTACCCAAAACATCAGGAGCCTAAGTGCAAAAAGTTCACAGTCACTGACAAGCGGGCTCTCAGGGACCGCGGGTTGACGCAACCAAAAGGGCCAGGGGTCATCTGCAAAACACACACGCGGGCCAGGGGTGGACTGCGGGTTCAGTCCGGGGTCTTGCGGGAGCCTTTTTAGAAAAAGGCCACCGACGCTGACAGTGGGGCCTCGAGGGTCGCGGGTTGCTAAAAAGATACTGCAGGGGGTTTTTCGCAAAAAGGACATGGCGCACTGTGGATCTTCCCCCATCTCTGAACCGCGGCAGAATCATGCGGCGCGATGCTGCTGCCGCAGAGGGTTCAACACGCGACCGGGGCCTGGGACGCGGAGCTGCAGAGGGTGCTAGGTGCTAGGAGGGACGCCGGCTAGCTAAGGTGGTGGCGCAGGAGCAGACGACGACGACACCCACTGCGACCGAGGGTGCTCAGCGGCGTGACCAGCAACTGCGAGAAGGGGAGAAGAGATGTCCGGAGGCTCGTGTGCTCACCGCGAGCGTGTCGGCGTGGTCGAAACGGGCAGGGGTGGTCGCGATCCACGGCGAGGCTGGCGCTCCGTCGATCTAGGGTTTCCGGGCGGCGCGACAGGTTCCTGGCGTTCCTGGTCCTTCTCCTCCTCGATGCTGGCCCAGGGAACGTCGCAGCAGCCCCAGGAGCTTCCTCGACAACTTGCTGCAGCGACTCGCCTCCGGCTAGAGTATCTGGGGCAGGCAGTGGCGGCGAGAGGGCTGGGTGGTGTGGAGGAAGGGGGTGCGAGGCAAGCCTCAGGGCGGATCTGGGGAGAGGCCAGGAGGGGCAGGGTGAGGATAAGAAGGGAGAGGGCAGGTTGTGGCGTGGGGGAGGGGAAAGCTGCGGGGGCACGTCGGCCTCCTCCTTTCACGTGCTCAGCATGGGCCAGGGGAAGGGCAGGTACTAGGAGGGGGTGAGGCTGGCGGTGGCCCTGGGCAGCTCGTGGCCAGGAAGCAGCCAGGTGGTCTGGGAGCGCGGGCAGGTGAGGAAAAGAGGGAAGAGGGGGAAGGTCGGGCTAGGGCTAGGGTTGGGGTGGTTCTGGTCACGTGTGGGCAGGTAGAGAGAGGGGAGATGCGAGCTGGGGTGGGGCATGCATGGAAGGGAGAAGGGTCGAGCTAGGTGGGTTAGGGGCATTAGGGTTTTAGCTAGGGGATAGGGGGTAGATTAGGGTGTAGTTTAGAATAGATGTAAAAATAGGTTTTTTTTGTTTTAGGGTAGAAAAGAGAGAGAGGGAGCACTTTGTTTTGTGTAGACTAGATGGGGTTTTAGGTTTAACTAGTATGGGGTTTGGGTTAGAAGAGGTGAAGATGGTACTAAACTTGGCAAAGCAAGCTTCATCTGGCTCTAGCAAGATTAAACAAGAAAAGAGGGAGAAGAGAGGGAGATGGCCTTATGGGTCCTTCTTTAGCTCATGCATGATCCAAAAATAATTGGCCAAGCAAGAACCAAGAGAGAGAGGGGGTGGTTAGTGTTGGGCATGCCCATTAGCACATGTGGGTGCATGGGGCATGGGGTAGGAATCTAGCTAAAGGGGAAAAGAGAGGGAAAAAGCCAGGGTTTAGCACTATCAAAACAAGATCAAGCAATGAAGGATTGGTCCATTTAGAAAACAAGCAAAACCAAATACTATGAAAAAGGTGGCACTTGCATGGCCCATGCAAGACAATTAATGCCAAGTGGTTATATTGTGAAAACAACATGATTCCATGTGGCTTTAATCCTTGCATTCCCAAAAAGTGGGCAAAGGCCAAGCAAAAGATTATGAGTGGATCCAACCAACAACATGGGCTAGAGAAACTCAATAAAAAGACAAGCCCATATTATTGGATGGTGGAATTATAAGGTGGTGAAAGAAAAAGGTGGTGGAGTCGAAAGAGAGATGCCCCCAACTCAACTTGGGCATTTAACAATTTAGTAAAAACCAAATACAATATCAAGAGGCAACTACAATTAATCATGCACATGAGATAAGAACCAAACAAGAAAAGGTTTTATATGCTGCTCAAATGCAAGGGGACATGATGACATGAACATGATGTGCTGATGATGCAACAATTATATGTTGGAAGTGGCCCATTTTATTATTATAACTCGTAGCATTACAGGGGTTAGACAACTGGGATGCTACAACTCTCCCCCACTAAACAGGAATCTCGCCCCGAGATTCTAGGAAGAAGAAGAAGCAGAAGACACAAAGAGAGAAGGATGGTTGGCACGTAGATCATCTTCTCGCTCCCATGTTGCTTCATCAACAGAATGGTGTGACCATTGCACCTTGCAAAACTTTATGGACTTGTTGCGCGTCCTTCGTTCTGCGGTCTCAAGGATTTTGGTGGGGTGTTCCTGATAAGAGAGATCTTCTTGGAGGTCTATTAGCTCATGATCCACGGTCTTGCCGGGTCTTTGAAGCACTTTTTGAGTGAGAGATGTGGAAAACATCATGGACTTTGAGTTTTCCGAAGCTCCAAAGGCATAAGCAACTTCTCCTCTTCTACCACGTATCTTGAAAGGACCGATGTATCTAGGAGCCAATTTTCCTTTGATACCGGGCGGTGTGTTCCTCTCATGGGAGTGACACGAAGGTAGACGAGATCACCAGGCATATACCATGTCTGTGCTTCTGTCATAGTTGCTCTTCGGCGACTTTGAGCAATCTTCGTTCTCGAATGATATGCACCTTCTCCTCTGCTGAGTCACAATGTCGTGGCCAAACCAGATTCTTTCTCCCACACCGACCAACCAATCGGTGTTCTCGCACTTCCGACCATAGAGAGCCTCGAATGGTGCCATCTTCGACTCTTCCGAAGCTGTTGTTGTAGGAGAATTCAGCATATGGAAGGCATTCCTCCCACTTCATGCCAAAAGAGATGACGCAAGCTCTAAGCATGTCCTCCGTAACTGATTGATCCTCTCCACTTGTCCTTGAGACCGAGGGTGGTAAGCAGTGAAGTTCAACTTCGTTCCCAAAGCTTTTGGAAACTTTCCCAACTTTGAGGTGAAGATGCTCCACAGTCTGAACTGATTTCAAGTGGAACCCCATACAAAGAGACAATCCTGTTGATATAGAGCTCAGCCAACTGAATTCCAGAAATTGTTTCTTTGACTGGGAAGAAGTGAGCCACTTTAGAAAGCCTGTCGATGACAACAAAGATTGCATTGTTGCCCTTGTGCGACCTTGGAAAGCCAGTGATGAAGTCCATCTCTACTTTCTCCCATTTCCATTCCGGAGGTTGCAATGGCTGTAGAAGACCAAATGGTTTCTGATGGACAGCCTTGACTCTGCGGCAGACATCACATTCCGAGACATACTTGGCACAATACCTTTTCAACCCAGGCCACCAGTATTGTGTTTTCAAGTCCATGTACATCTTCGTGCTGCCAGGATGGATAGAAAGAACCGAATCATGTGCCTCCTTGAGCAATTGGTCTCTCAGACCCGGGTAGTTTGGAACAAACATCCGGTTATCAAAGAAGAGCGTGCCCTGATCATCAACATGGAAGGATTCATACTTCGGAGTGCCAAGCTTAGAGATGAGCTTTCTGGTATGTGGATCACCAAGCTGGCGAGAACGAATCTGTTCTTCCAAGAGAGGAGTAGCCAGAAGGTTCAGGAGATGCCCTTGTTCCACAATTTCCAGGTTCAACTGACGGAACTCCTCGCACAAGAGAGGCTGCTGCTCTTCTACCATGAGGTTGTTGACATAAGCTTTACGGCTAAGCGCATCTGCCATGCCGTTTTCTTTGCCTGGAGTGTAGTTGATGGTCACATCAAAGTCGTTGATGGCTTCAATCCATCTCCTTTGCCGAAGGTTGAGATCCGGTTGAGTGAAGATATACTTCAAACTCTTGTGGTCCGAGAAGATCTCACAACGGTTACCGAGCAAGTAGTGCCTCCATAGCTTCAAAGCAAAGACCACTGCTGCTAGCTCAAGGTCATGTGTGGGATAGTTGACCTCATGCGTCTTCAACTCGACGAGGCATAAGCAACCACCGCCTCTTGCATAAGGACCGCACCCAATCCTTGCAAAGAGGCATCATGTAATATCTGGAAAGGCTTAGATGTATCCGGAGGAACCAAGACTGGTGTGGAAGTGAGCTTCTCTTTGAGTGTCTCAAAACTTTCTTGACAAGCAGGAGTCCACAGGTACTTCTTGCCTTTCTTGAGGAGGTCGGTAAGAGGCTTTGCTATCTTCGAGATGTTCTCGAGCGGCGACGCAGTAGCTAGCCGAGAAAACTCCGCACTTCCTTGACATTAGCAGGAGGAAGCCATTCAACTATTGTCTTCACGGTTTCCGGGTTAACTGCAATGCCCTTGGAAGAGATAACGTGACCAAGATAGGTTACTTCCGGAAGCCAAAACTCACACTTAGAGAACTTTGCATACAAGCGGTTCTCACGAAGCTTGTTCAGGACACACCTCAGATGCTCTTCATGCTCCTCCTTGGACTTGGAATAGACCAGAATGTCATCCAGATATACCACCACAAACTTGTCCAGATACTCCATGAAAACGGAGTTCATCAGCCTCGAGAAGGTAGCAGGTGCGTTGGTGAGACCGAAAGACATGACCGTACTCACAGGCCATAGCGGTGGTGAAAGCTGTCTTGGGCACATCCTCTTTGCGAATTTTGATTTGGTGATAACCACTTCTCAAGTCCAGCTTAGAGAACACCACAGCGCCTGCTAGCTGATCAAATAGATCATTTATCCGAGGAAGAGGATATTTGTTCTTGATGGTTTTAGCATTGAGAGCCCGATAATCAACACATAGCCTATCGGTTCATCACGCTTCTTCACAAAGATTGTTGGGCTACCCCAAGAGGAAGTGTGTTGAATGAAACCCAACTTCTCTTGTTCATCAAGTTGTCGTTTGAGTTCAGCCAACTCAGAAGGACCCATTTTATATGGCCTCTTGGAGATAGGAGCCGTTCCAGGTTCAAGCTCAATGACGAACTCAACCTCGCGATCCGGAGGCATACCTGGCAACTCTTCAGGAAAGACATCTGGGAACTCACAGACCACTGGTACTTTCTGAATAGCTTCCATAGCATCATTATTCAGAGTAGCCAAGGAATAGAGCTGGACAGCAGGAGTCAGACTTGGAGAAAAGACTACATGGCCTTCAGGAATCTTCAGAGACACTGAGCGTTCAGCACAATCAATGACAGCTGCATTTGCTGTCAACCAATCCATGCCCAATATGACATCAATGTCAGAGTTGCCCAGAACAATCAAAGAAGCCAAGAATGAAGAGCCACCAATCTCAATCTGATTCCCATGACTGATATTCTCAGCCCTCATGTTTGAACCAGGTGATTGTACCACCAACCGCTTAGAGAGAGGAACCAGATCTAACTCATTCTCATTTGCAAACTTGTTAGACACAAATGAATGCGATGCACCAGAATCAAAGAGAACTCGTGCAGGAACTGAGTTAACTGAAAGCATACCCATGACCACTCCTGGTGCGAGCTCAGCTTGAGAGGCGTTGACGCAGTTAGCTCGAACAACCGCAGACCCGGGCTTAGTGTTGATGTTGAGAGCCCGAGGCGGTGGTGCACGCACTGAAGAAGAGCTTGTTGCAGATCTTGGCGGGGGTGGAGGGAGAGCTTTGTTCTTCATTGGACAGTTCCAGTGTGGATGTCCAGGATCTCCACATGTGTAACAAGCACCCACGAACGTGGAGCGAGTAGCCAGGACTCCGCCAGCGCCCAGTAAGGGTTGTTGTAGCCCCTGGTAGCCGCAGTGGTGAAGTTTGATGGCCTTGGCGCGTAAGTTGCAGTTCTTGGTGGAGCCGGGAGCGACTGTGGGGTGTTAGGAACCCAGACACGCCGCTTAGAAGGAGCTGCCATAACTGCCGAGCTTGACGCATCCCTGTTATGTTTCTTGGACTCCTCAAACATCTGCCTGCTTGCCTCCTCTTGTAGTGCCATGTGCTGAAGCTCTAGGAAGGTTGCCGGTCTTGCATGCGTGATTGCATACTTTATCGACGCATTGAGTCCTTGCCGGAACCTTTTCTGCCTCTATTTGTCATCAGACACCTCATCACCACCATAGCGAGACAGATTGATGAAATTCCTGATGTATGTGTTGACGTTATCATTTCCCTGCTTTAGGTTGAGGAAAGCATCCTTCATCTTTTCCATCACGATCTCGAGAAACCGCTTTGAAAGATGCAAGAACCTCTCCCAAGTTGGTGGAACCCAAAGGCAGCTGCCTTCAAGTAGTTTTCCCACCAGAGCTGCATCCCCTTGAGAAGGTGAGTAGCACACTTTACCCACTCGCTCGAACATCGCCAGCCTCGAGCAGCCTTGAGATCTCACGCAGCCAATCGTCCGCATCAAGAGGTCCGATACATCAAACCGCCGCTGACTGAACTTGAGGAAGCTCTTGATGTCGCCACGCTTGGGAGGTGGAGGAAGTGGAGTGAACTCGTTCCTGACGCTCTCCTCAAAGCGCAGCTGGTTCTCTTGCATGGTCGCCAAAGCATTAGCTATGCTTGATGTAGCCGAGCCCAGCCCGAGTGATATCCTCCTTCCGGGTGGGGAGCCATCCTGTCATAGATATAAACTCAAGTCAAGATTATAATGGAAGATGATAATAATCCAAAATAGTACCAAGATGGAATTAACCAAGATTAAAGGATACAATTTACTGAGATGATATTAAAATATCAACAAAGTTCATAGCACCTAAAAGATATTAAGCATATCGCACACGACTGAAAAGGAGTGTGGTACACAAACATATCAAAGAAAAATTTTCCACAAATTTCGGCATTAGAATACCAATAGATGCGCAAAATTGCTTAACGAATCAAGATTAGTGACTCTACCGATCCAATATACAAAAGCGAATGATACAAGTAGTGGTATGGTCGCGACTCCATCCCGCACTCAAATCATTACTCCGCACATGAACAAGTGGAACACAAATCCTAACCCCTTCTTCTCACAACGAAACCTAAGATTGATACTACGGAAACGAACACCCCAAACAAGATAGCGTCGGATACAAAGGAAGATAGGTTGCGTCGGTTTACAAAAGCCTGTCGGTATGGAATGTACCAACAGTTGATAACCAAAGGCAGATAAGATAACAACTTGGATGCAACAGATAGACAAGGAACTACACACACATACACACACACATCCTATGGTACTACGGAAACCCCGAACACGTGAATCCTAGTTTGAACTTTGAGAAGAGGATTGAAAACGTTGCACTTCCTTACCAGAAAGGGTAGGTGGGAGGGTAAGAAGAAAAATGGAAGCAGTCCTACTCTCGCGTTTTGTTTTTCCCTATATACATAACTACTAAATATTTTGCTAGACTGACAACGACCGTTTGGCTGAAACCCTGAAGGTCGGGATGGCTCTGATACCAATTGTAACTACCTCGGTGAACTACGCTCCTAGATACAAGCCTGGATGAGAGATAGCGGTTGAAATAGTACTGGGCCCCAAAAGCCACTCACCGGTAGTCCTTTCAGACGTCCCAACCGCTAACCTCTCAACGGACCTTGTCAGACGGCGTGGCGGCGAAGGATCAACTACGTACACAAGTGGGTATGTACGCAAGCCACCATACAAGAGTACATCACAGCCATCCCATCTAGAAAGAAATGAAATATATAGCAACCATACCAAGATTCAAATGACCTAGATAGATCTATATTTAAGGATAGCTCCTCATACAACACACACATCGAGTATCATGCAAGCGGCAAATGTAATCCGAGTACGGATAAGAAGCAAATCGGCATAAGATGCCGGAGAAATAAGCACATCCCAACTCATGTCTCACGGATCCTGCTCCTAATCTCTACACCGAACGATCGTTGCCCACATCATCGGCTTCTTCCACCCAAGATCCGCCCGAGAAGGTACTGCTCATCCGAATCAAGAATTTATCGTGAGACCCTAAGGGTACTCAAGAAGTCTTAATGCCTCTAAAGGGGACACAACTCGGGTGACGAATTGCAGCAAAAGATAAACCCTAGCAATTCTACAGATAAACGCTAACCATCCGCCTAACCAATGATAGACGGATGTCCGTGAATTTAAGTACAACAGTTATAATGGTAATCTCATCCGATCCATCCTCCTCCCTGCTTACCAACAAGGAAGCGGACGAACAACCCCCATCCGTTGGCAATTTTATTAACCATTCAATGAGTATTGCTCTATTTACTAGTCAAGTTACTTAGTCAAATTAAGGCGGTACTTTAGTTATGCTTGTCTATGATCAAGAAACTGTGCTCCAAGTCGTCCATATCCGCGGACACGGCTTTCAGAAAGTTTTACCCGGCCGGGGTGCACCAATAGCAACACACGCTCGATCAACCTCGGAAAAACCAAATCAAAACCCAACGAGGCTTTCACGACTGAACAATCACAAGATTCAGAAATATTTCAGGGGGCCACCCCTTAAGTAGATCCCGCAACGGAGTAAGCAAGCTCCGAGACGGCCTCAAGGTCTGGGTGGACGGCTGTGAGCGACTGGGAACCCCAAACGGGGCTTGTCGACACCGCGTAAACGTGTCCCGATCCTAACAAAGACAAAGGTGCATTCCGCACAATCGTAAATAAAGCGGTAAAACATGGCATAAGTACAGATCGTAAATAAAACCTCAAACTAGTTTGTGGCCCCAAGAAATAAGACGGAATCAAGCTCGCCTGGGGTCCCATATACCTCCGGATGTGGATAGCGATAAAACAAGGAACAGAATCAAGTACTGGGTCTTACGGGACACAAGTGAGCAGGAAAACCAAATAGCAGATGTTGCTCAATGTGCCACTTTCTTTAGTTATCCGAACTACTCGTTAAGTTGTTTAGGTACCTCGTTATTCAGACACCCACAAACCCTACACATGCTGTTCTACGACTCGCATGGCTCAAACAACTCCTATAGTAGTAGGCTCATGGGATGGAGGAACAAGCTTGGTGGGGTTTAAAAGTAAAGGCTATGCATACTTGGGATTCAATTTAATGCAATCGCGACTCAATGATGCAAGAATAAGATAGAGGCAATAGGTACTGTATGTATGCAAGCATGTGGTAGTGCTTGCCTGGTATCTCAGTTGAAGCGAGGGACGGATCTGGGTAGTGCTCCTGGTTCTCTTGATACAACCCCTGCTCAGTGTCTATCCGAGAAAAACCAAACAAACAAGGCCAACATGAATATAGAGCACAAGCATATGAATAAGATGCGTCAAGCAAACAATCATGCCATGATGAATGATGCACAATTTACATGGCAAGTAAAGTAGCATGGCATGGGTGAGGTGTGGGGAACAAGAATATAACATTTAGTGGGTTTTAGCATCACATTTGTTGCCATAACAGTTGTTATTCATTATATAGTTATATGATGCATGCTGCAATTGAAGTCATGGATAGCATAAACAGAAAGGTCTCGTCGAGCTGATCAATTTAGACTACTTATTTGCTAAATTTGGAATTACAAAACATTAGTTATGATTTAATGAAAATCTAGTGGCAATTGATGTAATTACACTAAACTTGGAATTTTACTTGTGCAAAAGTCAAATTAGATGGCATATTTGAAATCCTCTCATCTTGCTGATGTCCAAACATATATTATTTGTCTAATTTGGATAAAGTATGTAAAAGTTATTAAAAACTGAATTAGAATTGAAGTTTGAATTTATTTGAAATAAGTTTGAATTTTTAAATCAATCTGAAACGTTTTCTACCCAGCCTAACCTATCCTGAGCCGCAGACAGGTGGGCCAAGGGTCCTCGCCCACGCCATTGCCTCGAGCAGATCTGGACCGGGTTGATTACCCAAACATCGAGCCTAAGTGCAAAAAGTTCACAACATCGACAAGCGCTCAGGACCGCGTCGACGCAACCAAAGGGCCAGGGTCATCTGCAAAAACACACGCTGGCTGTGGGTGGATCAGGGTTCGATCCCGGTCTTTGCGAGCCTTTAGAAAAAGGCCACCGACGACAGCTGGGCCGAGGGTCGCGGGTTGCTAAAAAGATACCGCAGGGGTTTTTCAAAAGGACATGGCGACCGTGGATCTTCCCCATCTCAACAAGGTGCGTGTTGGCAGGCGTCTTGCAGCATGCGCAGAGGGTTCAACACGCGACCGGGCGCCATGGACGCGACCCGCTGCGTAGCGTACGGTGCTAGGAGGGACGTCGGCGGCTAGCTAAGGTGGTGGCGTGTGCTGGAGCAGGCTACGACGACGACACCCACCGCGCACCGAGGGTGCTCGACGGCGTGACCCGCGCAACCAGGAAGCGAGCTAGGGGGAGAAGATGTCTGGGAGGCTCGTGTGCTCACCGCGAGCGTGTCGGCGTGGTCGAAACGGGCAGGGGTGGTCGCGATCCACGGCGAGGCTGGCGCTCCGTCGATCTAGGGTTTCCGGGCGGCGCGACAGGTTCCTGGCGTTCCTGGTCCTTCTCCTCCTCGATGCTGGCCCAGGGAACGTCGCAGCAGCCCCAGGATCTTCCTCGACAACTTGCTGCAGCGACTCGCCTCCGGCTAGAGTATCTGGGGCAGGGGTAGACGGCGGTGTGGCGGCGAGAGGGCGTTGGGGTGGTGTGGAGGAAGGGGGTGCGAGGCAAGCCTCAGGGCGGATCTGGGGAGAGGCCAGGAGGGGCAGGGTGAGGATAAGAAGGGAGAGGGCAGGTTGTGGCGTGGGGGAAAGTCATGGGCACGTCGGCCTCCTCCTTTCACGTGCTCGATGGGCCGTGGAAGGGCGGTACTAGGAGGGGTGAGGTCGGTGGCCCCTGGGCAGCTGTGGCTGTGAAGCAGCCTGTGGTCCGGGAGCGGTGTGAGGAAAAGAGGGAAGAGGGGGAAGGTCGGGCTAGGGCTAGGGTTGGGGTGGTTCTGGTCACGTGTGGGCAGGTAGAGAGAGGGGAGATGCGAGCTGGGGTGGGGCATGCATGGAAGGGAGAAGGGTCGAGCTAGGTGGGTTAGGGGCATTAGGGTTTTAGCTAGGGGAGAGGGGGTAGATTAGGGTGTAGTTTAGAATAGATGTAAAAATAGGTTTTTTTTGTTTTAGGGTAGAAAAGAGAGAGAGGGAGCACTTTGTTTTGTGTAGACTAGATGGGGTTTTAGGTTTAACTAGTATGGGGTTTGGGTTAGAAGAGGTGAAGATGGTACTAAACTTGGCAAAGCAAGCTTCATCTGGCTCTAGCAAGATTAAACAAGAAAAGAGGGAGAAGAGAGGGAGATGGCCTTATGGGTCCTTCTTTAGCTCATGCATGATCCAAAAATAATTGGCCAAGCAAGAACCAAGAGAGAGAGGGGGTGGTTAGTGTTGGGCATGCCCATTAGCACATGTGGGTGCATGGGGCATGGGGTAGGAATCTAGCTAAAGGGGAAAAGAGAGGGAAAAAGCCAGGGTTTAGCACTATCAAAACAAGATCAAGCAATGAAGGATTGGTCCATTTAGAAAACAAGCAAAACCAAATACTATGAAAAAGGTGGCACTTGCATGGCCCATGCAAGACAATTAATGCCAAGTGGTTATATTGTGAAAACAACATGATTCCATGTGGCTTTAATCCTTGCATTCCCAAAAAGTGGGCAAAGGCCAAGCAAAAGATTATGAGTGGATCCAACCAACAACATGGGCTAGAGAAACTCAATAAAAAGCCAAGCCCATATTATTGGATGGTGGAATTATAAGGTGGTGAAAGAAAAAGGTGGTGGAGTCGAAAGAGAGATGCCCCCAACTCAACTTGGGCATTTAACAATTTAGTAAAAACCAAATACAATATCAAGAGGCAACTACAATTAATCATGCACATGAGATAAGAACCAAACAAGAAAAGGTTTTATATGCTGCTCAAATGCAAGGGGACATGATGACATGAACATGATGTGCTGATGATGCAACAATTATATGTTGGAAGTGGCCCATTTTATTATTATAACTCGTAGCATTACAGGGGTTAGACAACTGGGATGCTACAATGCGGTGGCCCAGGTGGACATTCCCCAGTTCCTCAACTGGTCGGAGCAGCCCATCACCTGGAGCCGCCAAGACCACTCGCCACGCATCGAGTATCCAGGTCGAGTCGCCCTGGTGGTCAAGCCTAAGGTCGGCGACTACTGGCTCCCCAAGACACTAATGGACGGCGCCAGCTCCATCAACATCCGCACTGACACCTTCAGCGGCCGCTCCCGCAGCCGATGATCGAGACGACCCACACCACGCTCCATGGCATCATCCCCTCGGTAGGCGTATCCGATCGGCAAGGTCACGCCGCTACCTTGACGCACGCCAAAGAACTTCCGCACCGAGCGGATCGTCTTTGAGCCGGTGCCCTTCGACAGCCTATCATCGTCTGGGCGCCAGCGTTCGCCAAGTTCATGGCGCCCCACTACGCTGCATAACGCGATGAAGCTCCCGCCATGCGGCGTCATCACCATCAACGGCGACATGGCGCCGAAAGTGCGAGGCCAAAGGGGCAAATCACGACGCCATCGGGCGAGACCAACCACGCCGATGAACTCGCCAAGTACGCGAGCGGGGTTAACAACGACGACCCCACCATCCTCAAGAAGCCGAACTCGGAGGGCGCAAACACCTGAACCTTCGAGGCGACGACGACACCGCACGCTGAGCTGGTCCCTGTGCGACTCCAGACGGTGACGATCGGGACGGGCATGAGCCCAGCATAGGAAGGCGCGCTCATCGAGTTCCTCCGTGAGAGCAGGGACATATTCGCATGGAAGCCCTCTGACATGCCTGGTGTCCCTAGGGAGATCGCTGAGCACAAGCTAAACGCCGACCCCAAAGTGCGACCCGTCAAACAGTCGCCGCGGCCCTTCAATGAAGAGCGCCGCCGAGCAATCGCCGAGGAGGTGCAGCGTTTACTCGCTGCAGGCTTCGTCCGGCCAATCAAATACTCCAAGTGGCTGGCAAACCAAGTCCTGGTCGAGAAGAAGAACGGGACCTGGAGGATGTGTATTGACTACACAAACTTAAACAGCGCTTGCCCAAAGGAGCAGTTCGTCCTCCCGCGGATCGACCAAATAATCGATTCCACCGCGGGCTCGGAGTCGCTATGTTTCCTCGACGCCTAATCTGGGTACAACCAAATCAAAATGGCCGTCAAAGACGGCGTTCATCACGCCATTCGGAGCCTTCTGCTACACCGCCATGACCTTCGGCCTCAAGAACGTCGGGGCGACCTACCAGCGGTGCATGCAAGAGTGCCTCGCGAGCCAAATTGGCCGCAACATCCACGTCTACATCGACGACGTGGTCGTAAAGTCCGCTCGCCAGGGTGACCTACTCGCCGACCTGGCGGAAACATTCGCCAACTTGCGAAAATACAAGATAAATCTTAACCCAGGAAAATGCACCTTCGGTGTACCAGCAGGAGAACTACTGGGGTACGTCGTCTCCAAGCGAGGGATCGACGCGAACCCCACGAAAATCGACACGATCGCCCGGCTCGGCAAGCCCGAGTGCTCGCGACGCCCGAATGGCCGGGCGAGCCCCTAGCGGCCGCTTCATCCCCGTGGCGGAAAAGGCGATGCCCTATACCGTCTGATGCGCAAGAACCCCACCTTCCGGTGGGACAAGGAGGCGATGACGCGCCCGCGACCTCAAGAAGGTGCTACTCGCGCACCGCTACGCCGCCTCACGACAAAGAACCCATGCTGGTTTACGTCACGGCATCCGAGCGCGTCGTCAGCGCCGTCATGGTCGTCGAGCGACTAGAGGAAGGAAAGGAGCGCCCAGTACAGCGACCGGTATACTACATCAGCGAGGTCCTCACCGAGTCGCGCCTGCGGTACCCACAATACCAAAAGCTGGTATACACGGTCTTCAGAGCTCAACGGCGCCTGCCGCACTACTTCCAAGAGCACCCGATCACGGTCGTCTCCTCGACCAGCAAGACATCATCCGAATCGAGGCGACCGGGAGTCGCCAAGTGGCCGTCGAGATCGGCCCACAACATCAAATACGAGCCACAAAGCGATCAAGTCGCAGGCCCTAGCGGACTTCATCACCGACTGGGAAGAGGCCCAGCAGCCAGAGAAGCTGCCCTACCTCCATTACTGGAGCCTGCACTTCGACGGCTCCAAGAACGCGGACGGCGCAGGCGCAGGGATCGTGCTAACTTCACCGGCGGGCACAAGCTCCGCTACATCCTCTGCCTCGACTTCACACCCTGCACCAACAACATGGCCGAGTACGAGGCCTTGCTCCACGGCATGCGAGCTGCCAAGGAGATGAATGTCAAGCGCCTACGCTGCTACGGAGACTCCGACCTTGTTGCGGGCAAGTCGGCGGCACCGCGACGCGCCTCTCCCACCATGGCGGCGCATCGCCAAGCGATGGACAAGCTGGGCGGACACTTCACGAGCTACTCCGCCGAGTGGATCGGCAGAGGAAGAACAAGGAGGCCGACGCCTTCTCGCATTGGGTCTCGACCAGCACCACCACGTCTTCCTCGACACAATAACCAAGCCATCAGTCTCTCCCCCGAGGGAGATCGACATCGGAGTCCCGTTACAGCTGGAGGCAGCCCTGGTCGCACTCGTCACCGAGCCAGACGACTGGACCAGGCCCTACATCGCATACCTGGAGGCCGGCACCTTGCCGGTAGACGAAACGGACGCTCGGATGTTCTCCCGCCGATGCAAGTCCTACACCATCATCGATGGCAAGCTCCACAAGCGCAGCGTCACCGGCGTGTTCCAACGCTGCGTCCAGCCCGCCGAAGGATGCAAGATCCTCCACGATATCCACTCCGGTGACTGCGGCAACCACGCCGGCGCCCGCTCTCTGGTTGCCAAGGCTATGCGGCATGGCTTTTACTGGCCCACCGCACACGCCGATGCTATCGACATTGTCTAGCGGTGCGCCGGGTGCCAGAAGTACGCCAACCAGACGCATGTACCGAGCTCAGCGCTCAAAACAATCCCCATCACCTGGCCATTCGCTGTGTGGGGCATGGACATGGTAGGCCCCTTCAAGAAGGCTCCCTCAGGTTCCACCCACCTCCTGGTCGCGGTCGACAAATTCACAAAGTGGGTGGAGGCCAAGCCAGTTCAGAAATGCGACGGGAAGACTGTCACTAAATTCTTACACGAGCTCATATATCGCTACGGGTTCCCAAACAGCATCATCACGGACAACGGCACCAACTTCGCCAAAGGAGCCATGGCCGAATTCTGCGAAAAGCACCACATCCGGCTCGACCTCGCGTCGGTCGCCCACCCGGAATCCAACGGCCAGGCGAAACGGGCCAACCAAAGCATCCTCCACGGCCTCAAGCCGCGACTCCAAGTACCACTCGAGCGCACCGCCGGGTGCTGGGTGGAGGAGCTGCCCTCTGTCATCTGGGGGATTCGCACCTCGGTCAACAGGTCGACAGGATTCACCCCCTTCTTCATGGTATACGGCGCCGAGGCAGTCATGCCCACCGACCTCGAACACGACTCGCCCCGGGTCGTCCACTACACGGAGGCTGCAAACGATCTCGCCCGCCAAGACGGAGTCGATCAACTCGACGAGGCACGCGACCTCGCCCGGTCACGCACCGCCATCTACCAGCAGGGACTCCGCCGCTACCACAGCCGGCGGGTGAAAACTCGCACCTTCCAAGAAGGCGGCCTGGTGTTGCGCCTCATCCAGGACAAGAAGGACATGCACAAGCTTTCCCCTCCGTGGGAAGGGCCATTCGCCATCGGGCGAGTGCTCGGCAACGACGCCTACTACCTCATCGACGTCCGCGGGGACGGCGAACTCGACGTCAAGCGACCATGGAATGTAAATCTCCTACGGAAGTTCTACTCCTAGAACCACACATATGTACTCTCCAGTCGCTATGAAATAAAAAGAATCGGTTATCGCAAATTGCGCCTACTCTCCGTGTCTTGTGCCACTCGCACTCGTAATAACAGCGTCAAGCTAACCGCAGGTCAACCTTGGTCAAGCGATCGACGGCTAAGTAGTGCGATGCACAAGCACCGGGTCACCCCAGTTGTACATCGCCCACGCAAAATGCCTACCTGAGCCCCCACCGAGTCGCCCAGCCGATCGGCTCTCACGAGCCAAGACAACGCCTTTGCTTCTCACGACCAACGATCCTCCGCATCCTCAACATAGCGACTCGAACGCCAAGTACCACGCCGGGGACTGACCAGTTCAACGAGCTCGAAAACGCCAAGTATGAGAGCATGCCCAGACTGCCACGCGATCACCCCACGGGCGTGCAGAGTGATGCGCTGAAACTAACGCGCCAAGTCCTCACCCACCCTTGAGTTGCGCCTGGAACAACCAAGTACCACGCTCGGGGACTCGGCCACCCGACCTCGTTCGCGCAAGGGAAAACGGCGAATTACAGAGCACTCAAGGGAGTTTCCTAGCGACTGGCTCTTCGAGTCCGGGCGAGTTGACCACAATAACAAAACATTCAAAAACAACAAACATATCGCACACGAGGTAAACCCCACAAAAGGGCGGACGCGCTCGAGGACTCATTCAAACCTCAATCACAAACACATGACAAACCCCAAAACAGACACGATGTCTCATTCAATAGCATGTCGCATTGTCTCATATTACAAAATATGCCCATATTGCAGACTTGCTACTAACGCCCCAGGGCAAACTATCCTATTCTGCAGGCTTCGACGACGACTCGCCAACACCCCAGCGATTGCGGATGAACGGCGTGTACGGGTTCGACGGGTACGTCGTCAGCTCACCTGCCATCGCCGCGCGGAAGGGCTGCTCGACCTTGAAATCACGGTGCGGCGGCTCGGGGTTGTTGGGCACGACGACCGTCTCCTGGTACGGAAGGAGGTCGCCCATTGCCCAGACACCCTCCGAGTACATCGCGGCGCGGTCCGTCAACTTGAGCACCTCGGAAAGCTCCACCGCGCCAGTTGACGAAGGGTAGCCACTCATCACATCGTCGAGGTCGAAGTCCTCCGGGAAGTGAGAAAGTCCAAGGCTAAGTGCCGTCGCCGCTCCGCGCCGAAACGCCGACCACGTCATGAACTCAACGACCGCGGGCGCCTTCTCCAAATAATTCCACACCTCAACGAGGTCGCTGGGAATTACTTCCGTGGGCGATATCTCCTGGAGATAGGCTCGGATGCACATCGCCGACAACGTCGCCGAGTCGACGAGCGTGGCTACACATTGCCGCGCGTCGAACGAGCTCGCCTCTTCCACGCTATCAATGATGCGACCTGCGAATAGAAGACAACAATGAACATGACGGACATCACACAAGGCACACGCTACCGGCAGAGGCAGGCGCACTTACCAATGAACGGGCGGGCGAGATCCGTGATGAAGCATTGAAGCGAAGTATGGTCGTCCTGAAGCCCAGCAACAAGGGCGTCCGACACTTTGCGATCCTCTTCGCGCTCGCAATGGCGCTTGGCGCCCATCACCGAGCTCGCTCTCTTCGCCTCCGCGCTCGGCGCTTCGAGATCGGCGATCCGCTGTTCAGCCGAACTCAAAGCCGATTGCGCCGCCGCCAATTCACCCGCGGGGAAAAGTCCCTGGCGAGCTTCCTCCGCCTTCGCGGCAACCGCCTGAAGCCCCTTATTCGCCTCCTGGACGGTGGCCAGTTCCTTCTCCGCGCGGTGTTTGCTGCCAATCGGTCAGCAGATTCACGTTGCAGACCCTACACATCACCCAAAAAATTAATCAAAGCAAAATTCCTAAGTGCCCACCCGCTGAAATTCAGCGAGTGCGCACTCGGGACCAATCAAGAACTTATGCCCACCCGCTGAAATTCAGCGAGTACGCACTGGACCGCAATGAAGAATAAGTGCCCACCCGCTGAAATTCAGCGAAAAGCGCATCGGGACCGGATGCGAAAATAAAACAAGACACTAAAGAATCGCATCATCGCAAAGCACCGACCTGATCCTCGGGGACTGGACATACCTGGATGGCTACGCCAAGCATGCCATGGAGTTGTATCGCGTCCACGGACGCGAGGAGAGCTGGCATGTACCCACGACGCTGGTCGACTTCAACATCGACGACCCCAGGTGCACGGCTCAAGGGCGAAGTTCCACTCGCCGCGTCCGCTT
The DNA here is from genome assembly GCA_030063025.1 of Avena longiglumis. Taxonomy (NCBI): domain Eukaryota; kingdom Viridiplantae; phylum Streptophyta; class Magnoliopsida; order Poales; family Poaceae; genus Avena; species Avena longiglumis. The sequence continues at coordinate 497,773,281 of CP125978.1, read as the reverse complement.
TGGCCATGAAGCGCGGGAATGTCGCGATGGAGGCACCCGCCCCAAAGGAGGTCGGATCGGCCGCTCCAGGCAAGGGAGCGCCCTCCTTCGTGGATGCGGCCGCCTCCGTTACTGGTCCAGACGGCGCGACCGCCGTATCGTCAGAAATCGTGACGACGTCATCGCCCTTGGCCTTCTTGCCGCCATCCGTAGGGACGACGACGTCGTTCGCCTTCCTCTTACGGGAAGGATCCTCCTCGCTGACGATGGATGGCACCTTAGCCACGGTCGGGTGGCCCATCCTCTTCACTCCGGTCCTGTACATCAATCATGTAAGAAAGATAATTCAAGCTGCTATGGAAGACAAAGGAAGGTGAGTGTACTCACTTGGCGACTGGAATGAAGCGTAGCCCGCAAGGAGGCCCGGCTTCTCTAGTTCAGGGCCAGTCGGCCGATCCCCCATATCCGTGACGCCGCGCCTAAGACACGGACGGCTTCTTCGTCGTCGAGGCCGCAACCGGAGCCTCTGGAACATCTTCGGCAGGAGCTTCCCTGCGAGGCGAAGCCGCTGCAGCCGGAGCATCCCCCAGCCCAGAGACTGGGGCGAATGGCGGAGGCGTCGACGCCAGTGGCACCTAGATGGTGGCCATGTCCAGCACGGCTGTCTTCGGCGGCACCTCGTCCTTGGCCGGCTGGGCGCCGAGCTGCTCGGCCAGTGTGGTGGCGAGGCCTCGTCTTCCTTTCTTCTTCTTCTTGGAGGCCTTCGCCCTTCTCCTTCTTCTTCTTTTTCGATGGAGTAGCCCAGCGCCATGAGGTGGTTTCCGAAGTTCGCTCGTTGTCATGGCGCCGAGGCTTTTTGCCTCAAGCTCACGTTGACGCTGCCGGGATCTTGCCAATGCAGGGCCAATGGGCGATCTCCTCGGACTCGTCGTCGCTATCACCCTCGCTGCTCCCGGCATCGCCTTGGCGGAGGCTACTCGCGCATATGTCCCGGATGCAGAGCTCGAGTTCTCGCCGTCCGCGGAGCCATCCTTCCACCACTTGGAATAGCTGCAATGAACGCAAGATGAAATTAGAATTACCGATCGCAAAACCGCGATCGAATGAAGCGAGGTGATTACCGTTGGGGCTGGACGCTATGGTGTAGAGGCCCCACTGCGGCGCCCGTACACACCGGGTGATCTTCTTCGCTGGGATGTAGTCCTCGAGCTTCCATTCGCGAGGCAGGCCGCCGAGTCGTCCCGCGGTACTAGTACATGTAGTGCTCACGAGCTGCCGGACCAGCCGCCCGATCTAGCAGTTGTACAAGTTTATTGTATGGAGGCCCTTCTTCCTCAGACCGCGGATGGTCTGGAGCATTTCGTCGACGACCATCCGCTGGTCGCTGGGGAGCTTGCCGACTTGAAGACGGCGCTGCTCGGACCGGTTGGCGGAGTACCGCGGGATCGCCGTCTCGCCCTCCGGGGTCGCCTCGGCAACGTAGAACCACGAATTCTTCCAGTCGCTCGCTGCCTTGGCGGGCAGCATCAAGTAAAAGAATGAAGCCTTCGACTTCAGCTGGAAGGTTAGGCCGCCCGCGGCGAGCATTGGGCCGCCCGCTTCCTCGCGGCTGATCCGTCCATGAAACAGATCTTGCCACAGAGCGAAGTAGGGCCGACAGCCCAAATAGCACTCGTAGAACGCCACGAAGATGGCGAGCTGCTCGATGCTATGGGGACCCAGATCCGATGGTTTGATCCCGTAGTAGGCGCAGAAGCGCCGGAAGAACAGGGACGTGGGGAACCCTAGCCCCCGTTCAAGATGGCTGGTGAAGCAGATGAATTCCCTCTCTCGCGGGTTCGAGGTCACCTCTCCGGCCGCGGGGATGCGCCAGCAGCCGGCCAGGTGATCCCGCCTCCTCAAAGGAAGCGATTCGCCTGCACTTCGATCTACCCCAAGGTTTGGTGGAGAGGACATGGAAAGATTTGTGTGGAGGATTTTGGTCGGTGGATCGCAATGCAAGGGAGGCGAAGTGCGCCGTCGGTTGTTACCCGCCAAATCGTGAAGCCGCACTACGCGTGATTACGAAAGTTACGGTTGGATTACTAACGGCTAGTTTGACCACGCTTAACGGTCCAACTTAGCCACTCGCCGACCCGATCACTATGACAAGAGCCGCCGACCGACCGCCAAAGCTGTGATTAGAATGACTAGTTTCCTCCTTTATACAGGAGCCCGCCGACGATTCGACCGATGTTCACCGCCGCGATACTCGATCGCCAAGCAGCCACCACGCCTAATCGACGACGGCCTCGGGGACTCGATGGGGATGCGCCTACCGGGTATACCCAAGAGACGCTTCCGATCGCCCAAGACTGGCGAGTGGGCTCAGGATTCGGCGATCGATCAAGGCCCGGCGTGGATCCAAGCGACTGGAAGCTGAAGGCCCAGGAGAGTGGATAGGCCTAGTCGGATTAGGTTAAACGAGTACTGAAATCTTAACTGATTCGGTTGAGATATGTAAACCCTAGGGGAGGTGAGCCTATATAAACCTCCCTGCAGGGCGTGTAGAGATACGTTCCATCATACACCCAAGCGACTCGCTGCCTAGCCGCCGAGCTCGCCCATTGTACCACCTCCATAATACAATCTAGCAGGAGTAGGTCTTTACACCGGGGGCCGAACCAGGTAAAACCTGTGTCTCCGCCTCATCTCGCACCGCAGATGGTCACGCCTGCCCCTCGCTTCTACTACTCAACGCCGACAGCAGATTCGCCGACCATTCCCACGTCAAAACTTCTTGTACAAACAAGAATCATGATCACTCTTGATGAAGCCAAACGATTTGACTACCTCATCAAAGCGAATATTCCAACTCCGAGATGCTTGCTTCAACCCATAAATGGATTTCTAAAGTTTGCATACCTTGTCAGCATTAGCTGGATCGACAAAACCCTCGGGCTGTATCATATACACGTCCTCGGTTAAATTTCCATTAAGGAAAGCCGTTTTGACATCCATCTGCCATATCTCATAGTCTAAATAGGCTGCTATAGCTAACATGATCCGAACTGATTTAAGCATCGCTACGGGCGAGAAAGTCTTGTCGTAATCAACTCCTTGAACTTGTCGGAACCCCTTCGCGACAAGGCGTGCTTTATAGACGGAAACATTTCCATCCATATCAGTTTTCTTCTTAAAGACCCATTTGCACTCGACAGGTCTTGCACCGTCTGGCAGATCAACCAAGTTCCAAACTTGATTTTCATCCATGGGCTTTAACTCGGATCTCATGGCTCCAAGCCATGACTCGGAATCAGATCCCACCATCGCTCAATAATTTGGCTCATCACCGCCTAACAAGAACACATCACGAACACTTCGTAATCTCGCCGATCTTCGTAGTAAGTGTGCTGCCACCGCCACGACCGGCTCAACCTCTAAGGTTTTTGCCGACTCGCTACTAGCCGATTCCTCTCGAATTTCTTTGAGTTGCACCGTGCTCCCACTTACTCCCCGACTGAGAAACTCTTTCTCAAGGAAGACACCGTTCCGAGCGACAAAGACTTTGCCCTCTTCTCGGTTGTAGAAGTAGTAACCCAAGGTTTCCCTCGGATACCCCACGAAAATACATTTATCTGACTTGGCCGTAAGCTTGTCCGACTGAAGTCGCTTGACAAATGCCTCACAACCCCAAATCTTAAGAAAAGACAAACTTGGCTTTTTGCCTGTCCACATCTCATGCGGTGTCTTCTCTAACGACTTAGATGGTACTTTGTTTAGTGTGAACGCCGCTGTTTCTAGACAATAACCCCAAAATGATAAAGGCAGATCTGTCCGACTCATCATTGATCGTACCATGTCCAACAAGGTCCGATTCCGCCTTTCCGAAACACCATTCCTTTGTATGCGTTCTGGCGGAGTAAGTTGAGGAACTATTCCACAACTTTTCGATGGTCATCAAACTCATGGCTCATGTACTCGCCTCGGTCCGAATCAAGAAACTTTATTTTCTTGCCGAGTTGATTCGTGCTTCATTCGAATTCTTTGAACTTTTCAAAGGCTTCCGACTTATGTTTCATCAAGTAGATATATCCATACCTACTCAAATCATCATGAAGGTAATGAAGTACTCATAACCACCCACAGGTCGTCCGTGCTCATTGGTCCACATACATCACTATGTACTAGTCCCAACAAGCTCTGGACGCCTTTCGCAACTCTTTGCAAAAGGTGTCTTGGTCATTTTGCCGAGTAGGCAAGATTCGCATGTCTCGAACGACTCCAAGTCGAACGAAGTTAGGAGTCCATCATCATGGAGCTTCTTCATGCGTTTCCAACTTATATGACCAAGCCGACAGTGCCAAAAGTAAGTCATATTCAGATCATTTGGTTTCAACCTTTTAACATTTATGTTATAGACCGACTCATCATCTAGATTCAAAATAAATAACCCGTCCTGGACGAGTGCAAAGCCGTGAAACATATCATTCAAATACAAAGAACAACCATTATTCTTGATATTCGACTCATAGCCTTTCCTCATCAAACATGAAGCATAAATAATGTTTCGACTGAGCACTGGAACATAATAACAATTATTTAGTTCCATAATGAATCCGGAAGGTAAATGAAGTTGCACTGTGCCGACTTCCAACGCAGCAACTCTTGCTTTGTTGCCGACTCGAATATCAACCTCGCCTCTTGCTACGCTCCTAGTTCTTACCAGACCCTGCAACGAGTTGCAGATGTCAATAACTGATCCGGTATCATATACCCAAGAACTATTAGGTGCATCAGCAAGATATATGTCTATAACATTGCAAACAAGTGTACCTGAGTCGGAAGTCATACCTCCACTCTTGGCTTTGTCGGCCAAGTACTTGCTGCAGTTCCTCTTCCAAAGGCCATCCGCCTTTGGTGAGAAGCAAGTGGATCCGGTCAAGGAGATGGTTTAGTCCCCGAGGAAGCGCTGGGACCGGGTCCCGAGCCCGCTTCCTCCGACTTAGTTTCTTCTTAGTCCAAGAACTCTTCTTGAACTTAGTTTTATTCTCGCACCATCAATACTTGACCGGTGCCCTTCTTGAGATCCGCCGCTTGAGCATCCCATGCAATTCAGGAGCTTTATCCATACCATGCATGTGGTAGTTCAAATGAACCCCATATGCACTAGGAAGAGAGTTCATAATTATATCCGCGAACTCTTCGCTAATGGGGTAGCCAAGCCTTCCAAAGACCGCACGTAACCAACCATTTTGATCACATGCGACTCGGATCACCATCGTTAAGCCTCCAACTCAGCAAAGCCCGAGAGACTTGATACCTCTCGCCTCGCCGAGCTCGAACATACTTTTGAGGCTTTCGATCATATCGTAGGCCTCAACATGCTCGAACTGCTTTTGCAAGTCCGGTTCCATGTGAGCAAGCATAAGACAGCCTAATATCCGTGGACTCATCCTTAGCCCGACGGTAGGCATTGGTGGTCATGGCAAATGCATTCTCATTCGGCTCATCCGAAGTGGGTTGTCTAGGACATGGTCCTTCTTTTCTTGTTTGAGAACAATTTCGATTTCGATACCAGTTGGTAAAATTAGTGTCGTTCAGCTTATCTTTCTCATAAATGGTTCTCAATGCAAAACCAGATATCTGAGAGTGACTGCTACTTGGTGCCATAATCTACAACATAAAATATGCAAAAAACACTTAAGACATGTATTCATAAAAGAGCAAGCATATTAAACATTTTAATATTTTATGCTCCCACTAGAACCAACACTCCTCCGATGGTTGCTTAGTGATTCAGGATCCTAAATAAGCAAGTCGGCTAGTGAGCTTTAGCATCACCGCTAGCCACCAAGTGATCTAGGTAGACAACTCCTTGTCAATCGCATATCATGCGAGTCCTGTTGGACGGGTGGCATCACATGCCCCGGTTCCCATCCGACTTTTCCTCGAGTCCCACAACCATTGTGATAGACCCGTCTAGCTTACCGAGTGTTTCTGCAGTAAGAGTCCGACTCGAACCCACCTAGTCGGAAAGAATTGGCAGCACCTCAATTTTATGAGCCCACTACCAAAAATGTCCGACTTGTGATGGTGCAAACACTGGCGGGAAAACCGACTAGACCTTCTTTGAGGTATTAAATTTTACCGACTATCTAATAGAGGTAAAACTGACACATAACAATAACACAAAATAAAGCAATTATAATGTGAAATGGTATGGCTCTCTTCATGGCGATCTCCATCTCCACAAAGCCTGAATCCGACTCGTGCCAACTCTTGTCACTTGCCGTCTTACTCCATGTCGCCGACATGTAGAACACCTTGCATGCCTTCCAGGTTCTCCAAACAGGTACACTAGCTTAGTAAAGTAAATTACATAGAGAATCCGACACGCAGGTCGTTATACAATAAAATGACAGCACCTAGGCTCCAAATGTCGACATAAACCGTGATTCGCAGATCACGTATGGATTACACATATACATCACATGCACATGAACCATACCATTCACAACTTCCGCAAAACAAGTTATGCATATGTACAATATCTACCGCCAGAAACTCGCAACGACATCTACAGGCCATTTATTGCGGCGCTACCGACGATTTTCCCGAAACGAGATCTCATCTACTATCCTAACATGGATTCACAATCGTTCCGATTCGATCAAACTCTTTGATCTTCGATCACCGCTCGATTTACGTGTCATACTCTACCCGATGGCGGAAGCCGACCGGTAGGGGTATGTCGCTCCACCGACCTCGAAGATGATCACGGAAATCGATCTACCATTCCCGAGTACGCTTGATCCAATCAACTTCAGACAAACCGATCTATCTCACAGATCGACCACCAAACAAAGATATAGATCTCATCTATATCCTACCGCATATCACATATGCGAGATCTCGAGTTTAAAACCGGTTATCGCTCGATACCATCGCAATACGCAGATAAAGAAAACCTTTTCCTCTAACGTGGTGATCCCAAGATCTAGCCGAGGTAGAAGGCACGAGGTTTACCACTAGACCCGCAGCGGATTAATAAAGCACGCCGCTGATGCAAGGCGCCTCACGATCCGACGGCCCCGGTGCCGATCGACATCACCTCTGCCGTATCCACACGCATAGGAGGAGCGCCGGCGAATCGCTAGGTTCGTTACGGGCGGGACTGTCAGGAGCTAGGGTTTCAACACATGGAATGACCTAATCGAACAAGGATTAACCTTTCGGGTTAAGGCGCCCACTATATATAGGAGTGAACGGGGCTCGCCGTGCACCCATTCACTAAAGCCCATATAACACTAGTCACCGTGAGTCCAACTCACTAACTCAAGACTAATCCGTTTAGGTCCAACCCAACCAGATTATCTGCTCGATCCAATCCAACTTGCTCCCGCTCTTAAGTGTGTGACCTCGCAGCTCATGGCTACTTGGACACGATTGAGTCCGACTCTCAATCGATCACCGATAGCGGCTAGCGTAACGTGTCGACTCCCAAGTACCAAAGAGTCATGACGACTTGCGCTTCCAATGCGACTTACGTCCAGTCCCTTTGCCTCACGATATACCTTGTCGACTATAGGCGAATATATGTCATCCCTTAAATAGTCCGACTCTCTTCTCGATCCGAGATAAGTGATTCACCCGACTAACTCTTAGTCGATCGCCTCGGTTAACACTTAACCGAGTCGTGCATGGCCATGCTTTACGAATCATATCTCACGAGAGGGCCCAGAGAATATCTCTCCGAGTGGAGGGGCAAAATCCCATCTTGGTTATTCACATCGCGCAGCTTGATTCTAAGTCGACCCGAACCCTGCCTTTATAACTGCCCAGTTACGGATCAGCGTTTGACAGAACCTAAGTCTGTGATCCTCAACTCGGACTATGCAACAAACTCAGGTCTAAGGATTACATTGATTGAGATATACAAATGACAACTTGTTTGTTGTACCTCAATATGGGTCAATCCGACTCGCTAAACTCTTTAGCCGAATCTGTGTAAGTTGGAATAGCATCTCCATGCTCATGACAAGTGGAACCGTGTCATCAAGCCAACTTTCACATTGATCTAAGTTGTGTGTCCAGCACAACCACAATGACCGAGGATATTTAGTACAAACAACATGAATGCATAGTTCCACAACCGAATCACATATTTAATGATACACATCAGATGTTCATACAAGGACTACTTAATATCTTTATGAATACAATGGGAAATCTTATCATACATGATTGCCTCTAGGGCATATTCCCAACAGTGCCGTTGTCCGTGATGATGCTGTTTGGGAACCCGTAGAGATATATGAGCTCGCGTAGGAACTTGGTGGCGGTCTTCCCATCGCATTTCCAGACTGGCTTGGCCTCCACCCACTTTGTGAATTTGTCAACTGCGACCAGGAGGTGAGTGAAGACGGAGGGGCCCTTTTTGAAAGGGCCTACCATGTCCATACCCCATACGGCGAACGGCCAGGTGATGGGGATTGTATTGAGCGCCGAGCTCAAGACGTGTCTGGTTGGCGATTTGGCACCCGCCGCATTGAACAATGTCGACGCCCGCAGCGCGGGCCAAGAGAAACCGCGGTCGCATAGCCTTTGCGAATGAGAGCGGTGCCGTGGTGGCCGCAATCGGCCGGAGTGGATGTCGTGGAGGATTTTGAGTCCTTCAAATGGGTTGGACGCAGCGTGGAACACGCCAGTCACGCTGCGCAGGAGCTTGGTTCGATGATGGCGGCGATTTGCATCGACGCCGCTATCATCCGGCCCTGCTTGCCCATCGCAAGGTGCCTCCTCCGTAGGCGGCGTATGGCGAAGTCCGCCTGCTCGGCGATGAGTGCGACCAGGGCTGCCTCTGGTTGCAGCGGGACTCCGATGTCGATCTCCCTTCGGGGAGAGACGGAAGGCTTGGTGATGGTGTCGAGGAAGACGCCGACGGGTGGTGTGAGTCGAGCCGAGGCGATACGAGAGAGTGCGTCGGCCTCCTCGTTTTTCCGCCTATCGATCCATTCGACGGAATAGCCTGCAAAGTGTCCGCCCAGCTTGTCCACTGCTTGGCCGTATGCCGCCATGGGGAAACGCGCCGTGAAAGCGAGAACGAGGTCGGAATCTCCGTAGCAGCGAGGGCGGTTGACATTCATCTCTTGGCGGCTGCATGTCAGGAGTAGTGCCTCGTACTCGGCCATGTTGTTGGTGCAGGGTGAAGTCGAGGCAGGACGAAGGAGCTTGTCGCCTTCGGGAGATCAAGACGATCCTCGCTACCGCACTGCCTGCGCTCTTGAGCCGCCAAGTGCGACTCTAATAGTGGAGGTATGACAGTTTTCGATGCCGGCCTCTTCCGGCCGGCGATGAAGTCCGCGAGCTCGCGACTTGATCGCCTTATGCTCATACTTGATGTTGTGGACGCGATTTCGACGCCCACTGCGACTCGCCCTGTCGCCTCACGGTTGCGGATTATGTCCCGCAACGGTGCCGAGGAGATGACCGTTATCGGTGCTCCCGAAGTAGTGCCGCCATCGTTTCTAAAGACCGCAGACACCGCCGGTATTGTGGTCACCGGCGCGACTCGATGAGGACCTCGCTGATATAGTACACTGGTCGCTGTACTGGGCGCTCCTTTCCTTCCTCTGGTCGCTCGATGACCATGACGGCACTAACGACGCGCTCGGAAGCAGCGACGTAGACGAGCATGGGTTCCTTATCGACGGGGGCGGCGAGTAGCGGTGCTGCAAGTAGAACCTTCTTGAGGTCGTGGAGTGCATCCTCCGCCTCCTTATCCCACTGGAAGGTGGGGTTCTTGCGCATCAGGCGGTATAGGGGCATCGCCTTTTCGCCCTATCGGGGGATGAAGCGACTGAGAGCCGCGACTCGCCCGATAACTTCTGGACGTCGCGCAGGCACTCGGGTTTGCCGAGTCGAGCAATCGTGTCGATCTTGGTGGGGTTCGACTCTATCCCGCACTTGGAGACGACGTATCCCAGTAGTTGCCCTGCTGGTACACCGAAGGTGCATTTGCCTGGGTTTAGCTTTATCTTGTGTTTCCGCAGGTTAGCGAATGTTTCCGCCAGGTCAGCGAGTAGGTTGCTCTGGCGAGCGGACTTCACTACGACGTCGTCGATGCAGACGTGGATATTGTGGCCAATTTGGCTCGCAAGGAACTCTTGCATGCACCGCTGGTAGGTTGCCCCGGCGTTCTTGAGGCCGAAGGTCATGGCGGTGTAGCAGAAGGCTCCGAATGGCGTGATGAACGCCGTCTTTTCTTCGTCCTCAACAGCCATTTTGATCTGGTTGTACCCGCATAGGCGCCGAGGAAACATACGACTCGAGCCCGCGGTGGAATCCATTATTTGGTCGATCCGCGGGAGGACGAATTGTTCCTTCGGGCAGGCGTTGTTTAAGTTTGTGTAGTCGATACACATCCTCCAGGTCCCATTTTTTTCTTCTTGACCAGACTGGGTTTGCCACCACTTGGAGTATTTGATTGGTCGATGAAGCTCAGAAGTAGTAGACGCTGCACCTCGGCGATGGCTCGTGGCGCCTTTCATTCAAGGGACGCAGCGACCGCTGTGTGTCGCACTTTGGGGCTCATGAGTTTGTGCTCAATGAGTTCCCTAGGGACACCGAGCATGTGAGGGCTTCCATGCGAAGATGTCCTCGCTTCTCACGGAGGAACTTGTGGAGCGCCTTTCCTATGCCGGGCCTATGCCCGTCCCGATCGTCACCGTCGCCGAGTCGCCTGGGACCACTGACGGTGCGGGTATCGTCGCTGCCTCAAGGCTGAGGTGTTGCCACCGAGTTGGGCTTGAGTATGGTGGGGTCGTTGTTGACCGCCGCTGCATCAAGAGCCTGCCGGCATGGTTGGCCTCCGCCGCTGATGGCGGCGGCGAAGTTCGCCTTTGGCCTCGCACCGGTGGCCATGTCGGGCCGCCGTGGATGGTGATGACGCCGTGGCGGAGCCATCGCGTTATGCGAGCGTGGTGGCGCCGCCATGAACTTAGCGAACGCCGAGCCCCAAGACGCAGTGATAAGGTCGAAGGCACCAGTCAAGACGATCCGCCGGCGGAAGTTTGCCGGTGTTAAGGTGACTGCAGCGTGACCTTGACGATCGTGGTACGCCTTCCGACCGGTACGATGCCATGGAACATGGTGTAGGTCGTTTCGACCATCGATCGTGGGAGCCGCACGCTCAAGGTGTCTGGTGGTGTGATGTTGATGGAGCTGCCGCCCATCAATGTCTTGGGAGCTAGTAGTCTCCCACCTTGGGCTTGACTACCGTGGCAACTCAGCCTAGGTACTCGACCGCGGCGAGTGGTCATGGCTCCAAGTGATTGGTTGTTCACCAGCTGAGGAACTAGGGCTCCACCGGCCACCGCTGACGGCGACGGCGCTGGTGATGACCTTCTTCTCACTTCGTGTTGAACTCGTGAAGGTGTGGGAGCGAGCCGCCACGCTGCCGTCAATTTTCCGCCTTTGGCGGGTTGTCGTCATGTCTCCTCGGCCGCCGCCTTCTCGATCAACTTGAGAGAGTGGCAGTCGGCGGTCGTGTGCGTGGCAGTTTTTCCTTCCCTATTGTGGAATATACAAGGTTGGTTAAGAAGGGTCGCGGGGTCGAACCTTGGCTTCGCCTTGTAGTTGCCGCCGTCGCGGCATTGCCCTCGCCACGGCGGAAGTTTTGCCTGCTACAAGGAGATCCAGTTATAACGGTTTACTCGCCACAACGCGCGCTTGCTTAAGCTAGGGCGAGTGTTGAGCGTAGATCAGATTGCCGTCCGTCGCCGCCAACCGTATGGCGTTGTCCTCGACTCGCCGGTTTCTTGGTTTGGGTCTTCCTCCGCATATTTTGGTGATTTCAAGGAGGTCCGTATGTTGTCGAGTGTGCTATGCTCGCTTGAGCTTGGCGACCTGTGGCCCGTAGCGCACGAGGTCTTGAAGCAAAGGATCTGTAGATCCCTTATAAAGGAAAAGGATCCTCGTGATTGCAATGCTAGTCCTCGGATCATTGCTAGCATCCATGCTTAAGATGAAGTACACAGATACAAAGGTCATTTATTACATCCATTCCAGAGATAAACATAGTCTTTACAACTCAAGACCACGGGCCTAATACAAAAGTTTGAATAAGTAAATAAATATAAGTATTCATCTTCATGTGCCACAGGCAAACATGTTGAGTGTAGACTCATGACACCTAATCCTCATCAAAGTAACCTGCAACATCACAAGTTATAGAAACAGTGGGTCAATACTTTGGAATAGTATTGGCAAGTGATACCTTAGTATATTTTAAGTGGACTAGATACTCTATGCAATTTGGCTAAGTGTAGCTTGGCTTGCTTTGCTCAAAATAGGTTTTGCCTATTAGTTGAAATCACTAAGTTTTTCTTTGTCAAAACTTTTCCCAAGGAACCACCAATAGACATTGAGGTCCTTCACCCTTGTTCACCCACAAGTTTTTAACTTAGAAATTGGGATGCTGAGATTCTTGATAGCTTCCATGTCTTGATGCTCAAGTTGTCCTTTTCCAGGGACATGGCTAAGTACTTAGATTCTTCCATCTGCAGAGGTTGTGCACTTACCCCACCAGACTTGGTTTCACCAAGACAGACCTTGTAAGCCTTCCCTTAGACCAAATGGACGCGCCCAACCTATCATTCTACTCACCACCAACTGTCCAAATGGCTAAGTTCTAGCAACTTATGTGATCCGTGCAGAGCCCATATTGCCAAGTGGTCGACTAGAAGATTCTAACACTTGGCCTCTAAAATATCTTTTTGTTCCTCGGTGGCTTACCACAAGTGTGATACAAAAGGTAAACCATAGCCATGGGCCTTGTGTAACCACTCAACCAAAAACCACCAATCAAGTCCATTTCACCTGTGATTCATTGACTTAGTTGTTTTATTAAGTAAAACAAAGTTCAAAGACTTAGAAGTATTTTCATCATAGCATGTATGTTTCACCAACCCTTGTTTGCTACTAGCTAGGATAAGCATGGCATAGATAGTAACTTAACTTAGAAATTTCCTAGCAATTCTAAAACTACTTAGGATTTCCCAACATGGCATATAGGCAAAATATTTACATGTAAGACTTAGCAAAATATATCTAATGCTTAGTATAAAACATAGGGATAGAAATATTCATGAAGTACCACTTGCCTTGGTAGTTGGGAGAGTAGCACTCTTCACAATCACAATCACTAGCACCAAAGTCTACACAAAGAATGGTAGCACAAATTACACACAAATCATATACAAACATAAATATATGCATGTATGAAAAAATGCTAAGTGATGATTTTCAAAACTCAAGCAAGAAAGTGCAAGGTACTGATTCACTAACAGGATAAAAACTTGCCAAACCAAATTTGTTTAACACTAAAAACAATTCCTAAACATTTCATATACTCAAATAAGCCCTACACATTTTTCTGCAAGTAAAACTATTTTAATGGGTAAAACCTTAAACACATTGCATAAACAGAAGGGCTTGCTCTTGATTCCAACGATAAAATTTGTAAAATTCTAACGTGGGGATCAAAAGTTATAGCTAATTCAAATTTGGATATAAATCGATTCAAATTGCTTTTAAAACCAAACCCCAGCCACGCATCTCTTCCTTATTGGTTCGATACCGCTTCACCTGGATCACGCTCATTGCCGATCAAGTTAGATCCAACGCGATCAAAAGAAATGCTTCGCCTGCATCTAATTTAAACCACGAGATCTATATCTAACGGTCATTGCTGCTTTGACCATAGTCCAGGCGAAGCGGCGGCAACGGGCGGCGGCTACGGTCGTGCTGAGGCGGTTTAGGTCGTCCCGGAGGGGAGAGGATGCTCACCGTACAGTCGGACGAGGTGAAGCTCAACGTGTCTCGGTTGGCGAAGTCAGGCGCCAAGTCGCTATGGATTGCTCGTCGAGTTCGCGAACGCCTGTGCACGGGGTCTGTCGATGTCATTAGAGGTTCTCGAGCCACGCTAAGACGAGAGGAGGGCACCGTTAGATGCGCAAGACGCTGGGGATCTTAGGTGGTATCGATGAGGGCAAGGGCGGCCGGTACTTATGGGGAGAGGTCGAGTTCGAAGCAGAGAGCTAAGGCTTGTTCATGTTGTGCCGGGCTACGTGCTGCCATGCGCGGCAAAATGGAAGGTGTCACGCGGCGCACGGAGTTGCAGAGCATGATAGCGTGAACTGAACCTGGATGTAGGGGAACGCCAGTGCCCACGGAATTTGTCGCCGTAGGTCGCTGTAACAACGGAGTTGGGCGCGAATGCTCGCAAAACTGGGGCGCCCGTGTTTGGTGAGTGAGGGAAATCGCCATGTAGAGGGAGGGGCTTAAGTAGGCGAGCTCAACAAGAAACGCTCGTGAATCAATGCCATTACGTAATAATTCCTCGGGACCGGACCTATGCAAGTTTTAGCGAAACCCGCCAAACCCGTGATAGAAACGATTCAAAGGTGCCCACCAGCACTTTCGCAAGGTGGAAAAAAACAAAGTAATAACATTACACAACAGCCCCCGATGGGACCCAACGTAATGATATATAACAACAACACTGCAGAGTCAAGAATACGTATATAATGTACAAAGATTCAAATCACCTGAAAACGATAGAGTCCCAGCCTACTTTACAAGATGCAAATGGGGCTAAGAGCCCCAAGAATAACCAATGGCGCTTATAACTCCCCTGCCAAGGCGAAGGGTAACCCCGCTAACGACGCCGATCTCAAAAACCTGCTTAAACAAGAGGTGCCGACAAAGGGCAAAGGAAAAGAGGAGAGTCAAGATCGAGGCCAAGACATGGCGAGTCTAGAATTGCCACCGCCTGCCATAGGCATGGTGGATCAAGCGGCAAGATGCACTATACAACCTACAGAGACTCATACAACCGGCGCTATCGAGAGGGTAAGAAAGACCTATTCGAACCAACCTGATCCTAACGCCAAACAAACCCATCCTGGTATTTCCCCGAGACCAAACGAGAAGTCAACCGAGAAACTCACAGCTTGGCGCTTTATTGATTCGGTTATCGCAAGAATTACTAGTCGTAGATAATTGTCCGATAAAATAAGCAAGGTCATTTTAGTGAACCATTCCGCTATAGTGGCAACACTTACTAGTCGATACATTTATCATGAGATAACCCAAACCCAAATAAGCTTGTTGGTACTTTTATTAGCCATTCCGCTAGTAGTTGCTATACTTACTAGTCAGTACAATGGTCGCAAGTTTACACCCAAACAAGCAATTGTGGGCGTATTATTTAGCCATTCCATTATAGTGAAGTCATTACTAGTCATTATAAAGTCAAATTTATAGCAATAAACTTTAGTTATGCTTGTCTATGGTCAGACATCGTTCCAAGTCGTCCATAACCATGACACGGCTGAAAGTTTTAGTGCACCAATAGCAACACACGCCGATCAACCCTAAAACCAAATCAAAACCCAACGAGGCCTTCACGACAAAGCAATCACAGATTCAAATAGTTTCGGGGCCACCCTTAAAATAGACCCGAACGGCCGCCTTGGGCCCTAGACGGACTTAAGGTTGTGGGGACGTCAGAACGATCAGGAACCCGAAAGTGGTTGGGCTTGTCGACACCGCTGAATCGCGCTACCATCCTAAATAAGACATGTGCCTCGCACAATCGTAAATACGTAAGTAGCATGGCATAAGTACAGGATCGTAAATAAAACCTCAAACTAGTTTGTGGCCCCAAGAAATAAGACCGATCAAGCTCGCTCGGGGGGTCCTATATACCTTGATGTGGATAGCGATAAATCAAGGAACAGTATCAAGTACTGGGTCCTACGGACACAAGCGATGCTCGAAACCAAATATTATCTATCACCCACCGATGCCTCGCTACTTCACTTTTAGTTGTTAAACAGAATTAAAGTGCATATAAGTAAAACCAGATCATCTCCAACATCAACATGCGGCAATACATCAACAATCGGTGGCATATGACGAATACACAACAAAGACTTGAGCAAGATCACGACACGCAAGTCCAACTATCTACCAAACAACAGGTAATATGATGTGTCCAAGGAAATATAAGGCTGCAAGGGATATCACGGTGACGAAAACTAGAGCATCGCAACCCAGATAGCAATAGATCAACGGGAGGGAATAAATACTATAAAAGTAAGATAGGTAGAAAGGGGGATATGCTCACCGAAAACATCATTGTGTTCAACCAAGATCGCTAAGCTCACATCAACTCAACGACCTTATCCGCGAAGAAGCAAATCACTAGAAGGAACACCGGATGCAATATTTAATACAACGGCAGAAGATCGGCATGATGCATGCATGGTGCATGGCATGGCAAAGATGCGGTGCAATTAAGTCATATTAAGCGAAACCGGGGTCCCGACAATTAATTAAATGTTTCAAGTTATTTGACTACCCCGCCATTTAAATGTTGAATTAACATGGCACGATAAGTTACCGGTTCGCTACACAAATTTAAATGAGGCCAATATAAGGCTAGATTTGCCCGCATATGGGCCCCATATTTAATTATCAGGTGAATCGGCATAGGGCCCCCAAACCACACAATATGCATGCAAGATGAATGATTAATATGCAACAAGTAATGTTATATTTATAAAGTAGGGCTCGAGGAAGGGGTCACACATTAGGGTTCGGCAGATCTTGGGGTTCTGTGGTTCGCTGGTCTCGTGGTTCAGATCCTGGTTCGGCTCAAGGGCCGCTTCTCGGATTGCTGTGGTGATCTTGGCGATCCGGATGAAGTACTTGGTCCCGGGCGCCGGGGCAGTCGGGTCGGATCGGGCGTCCGGGTGACGTGTTTGTTGCTCCATGTTCTGGCGACCTATGCCTTCAGCAACCCACATGGCGTAGACCTTGGAGTTCACACGATCTTGTCGATTCTCTCCGTCAGCCCCTGGCGCTTGGATCGGTCCTGCCTCGGTAGATCTTTAAAAGCCGCATCACCGGATCCATGAGGCGCAAAGGCTCTCTGCTGTTTTCAGTCCGGTGGCTCTTCCGGAGGGCGATCTTGAGGCTTCCACCATTCACCGGTTGCACATCGGTCGACGCGACGGAAGTAGCTCTTGGCGAGATACTTGCCTAAGTCGGGGTCAGTCGTTTCGGTGGTATCTAGTAATCTCACACTAAGATCACCCCACATTGTCTCGCCAAGTTTTCCAACAACACACCACACAATGCATGCCCAACATCCAACATAGCCACCGACACAAACAAAACCATGTAAGGGCGTGAAAAGATCAACACACGCGCAAGGTATAACAGAGAGGTGACTATACACCGTACGAGGAGGGCGAATAAACAGGAGACGACGACGCACCGGCATGGCGAACGGGTTACAGCGCGAAGGGCGGGCCGAGGACGCGGCCTGAGCGGACGGGTGGCCTCCCGGCTGGTCCCACGCCGAGAGGATGGGGACCGGCAAAGAGGAGAGGGTCAGATTTGGGACGAGGAGACGCGCGGCGGAAGGTGCAGAGGACGCGGCGGGAGAGGACGTGGTTTCACAACGGGCGGCGAGGAGAGGCCATGCGGAGGAGAGGAGGCTAAAACAAGCAAGTGAGGGGACGCGTGGCAGGGTCCCCTATGAGCTCATGGCCTGGGAGGGCTAGGGCGGGGCAAGCCATGGGAGGGAGGACGGGCGGCAGGAAGAAGGAGCAGAGGCGGGAGGATTTAGGCGCGGACCGCAGGTTTGCGTGGAGGGAAGCCTGAGGGGGGGGACCCGCGGGCGAAAGCGGGTCGCAAGTGAGAGGCTGGGCTGGTTTGAGGCGCGACTGGGCGAGGACGGGCCGAGAAGGAGGCGCCGTGGCCTAGGGAGGTCAGGGAAGGAGGCGGCGCTGCCACGAGGGAGCCAAAGGAGGGAAGGCGCAAGGGGCACACAAGCGCGGGAGGAGGGAGATGGGGTCGGGGCCGGGCGCGTGGCGGCGGGTGGCTGTGAGAGGAGCAGTGGCCCTGGGGACGTAGAGGGAGGTAAAAGGTGAGAACGGGGTGGCTGGGTCGGGTGGGGGGCCCAGGAACAGGGGCCGAGTGGGGTAGGGCGAAGGCGTGGTGTGGGGGGTGGTTGAAGGCAAGGAGGGCAGGTGAGGTGGCGCCTTAGTGGTGGGATTTGGGGAGAGGTGAGGTGGCGGCAGCCTATTGAGGGGTGAGGAGGGGGTGGGTAGATTAGGTTGGGTAGACTAGGATTTTTGGGATGGACCGCTTTGAACTGGTCTCGACCGACAGACTGACACTGGGGTGGTCGTCCGGGTCATTTGGCCTGCTTCCCGGATCGCCCCCACTAAAATAATATAAAATTTTATTTGTTTTAAACAAGACTTATGCGTACTAATACGCAGATAAAACAAAATATTCCTACGACCCTTTGCCTATGGTTGAACAAAGGCGGGCGCTTAGGAAAACAAAACTAGGTTTTCCCTCGTAGAATAGTTTTATACAAGCAATGCAAGATGATGACGATGCTCAAATGCAATGTGGCATGATGACATGACATGCTGTCATGATGATGCAAATGCACAAAAACAACGCGATTTTCTAGTAGTGGTTTTATGATGCCACATTACGCCGCTGAATCAACGCAATAACGGCTAGCGGCTACGTATTTGTTCGCGTAACGGAATCGGGAAGAAGACGGCGACATGACGGGCCCAGCTGCTCACGAGAGAACCGAGAGGGGTGGTGTCGTGGGAATGGCACCACGCGTGATGCCGCAACCTGGGCAGCGAGTAGTAGAACGAGGGCAAGGGCAGCATGCCACCTCATAAAAGTGCGGGCGAGATGAGGGCAAAGACACAGGATTTACCAAGTTCGTCCCCCGAGGGTAAAGACCTACCTCCCTAGATTGTATTATGGAGGTGATTACAATGGGCAGACTGGTGACTAGGCTGCGGTTGCTTGGGTGTATGAGGGAACGGTTCTACTCTCACCCCTTAGGAGGTTTATATAGGCTTACCTCCCTAGGGTTTACATATCTCAACCGATTCGGTTACAACTTGGCAAATCATTTAATCCTTACCGACCAGGCTCATCTACCGCCTGGCCTCAACTTCCACCGCCTGCTCGGCACCTGCTACCGTCGGCTTTCGATCCATCATTGCCTCGCACCCACTCGCCAGCCTCCTGGGCCACGGAACGTCTCCTTACCGAGGATGTACCCTCAAAGAGGCTTATCTCATCGCAGAGTCCCCGAGGCCGCCGTGCTGATTAGGCGGTGGCCGCTGCAGCTCGGAGTATACGGCTTCGTTGGCATTCAGCCAATGAATCGTCAAGCGCCCTTCTCGTGACGGGCGAATAAATCCGGAAGCCAACCGAGCTGCCTTGGGCTGGGCGAAGCCGAGTCAACGGGTCGCGGCCTCATGAAGGCGAGTGACTTAGCGTAGCCGGGTGGCAAGGAGGCGGACCGCTTCAAGCGTACAAATCCAGCCGTTAAGGTAACCTGTTCAACCTGCAGACCCCTTTGGCGAATTACCGCATGCCGTAACGGCCTCTAATTTAAGCGGGCAGCTCGCTATATAAGAGGAATGGTAGGCTATCGGAAAGCCAACCGCCCACCATTCCTTCCGAGTATCGCACATCTTTCCGTCTGCTGCTGATTCCGCGATCCGATCAATTCAAGCAATCCTCCCGACCTCCAAGTAAACTTCAGCCATGGCCCCTCCACCGAACCTTGGGTAGATCCAAGTACTGTATGCACTGGGGCGCACTGGCCTCCGGCTTCGAGGAGGCCGGAACTCGCTGGTTGCCGGTCGCACACATGATCCTCGCAGCCGAGAAACCTAATTCTCAACCCACGTAGAGAGAGAGTTCATCTGCTTCAACTAGTCACCCTCAGAGCGGGTTAGGTTTCACCCTTTGTTCTTCCTCGCTTTATCGCTTACCACGGATCCAAATTTCCTGACCGGGTCCCCATAGTATCGAGCAGCTCGCCATCTTCGTATGCGCTGCTGCGAGTGCTACTTGGGCTGCCGCCCTATTTTCCTTGTGGCAAGATCTGCCCATGACTGATCAGCCGCGAGGGATGGCGGCTCAAGGCTCAGTTAGCCGCGGGCGTGCTTAACCTTCCAACTCAAATCCAAAGCCTCCTTCGACCTCGACAACGCTGCCGCCAAATGAGCGAGCGCATCGAAAAGTCTTGGTTTTATGCGGACCGAGGGCGTAATTTCGAGGACACGATTTAGGCGGCGATCCCCATGGCATTCGCCGACCGCTCCGAGCCAATGCCAACTTCCAATCGGCTGTTCTCGTGGCGCCCCACGCCCACCAGCGATGGTCGTCGACGAGATGCTCCGCACTATTCGTGGGTCCGGCATGAAGGCTCCGGGATTCCGCACGGTGAACTTGTACAATCCATTGGAGCTTGGGCGGCGTGCTCGCTCCACTCGCGCCAACGCGAGCATTACATGTACCAAGACATCGGGAGCCGAGAAGACTCCGGACTAAGGCCTCACCGCCGAAAGTGGAAGCCGGAGGACTACCTCCACCGGCGTCAAGAGAATCACCCAAAGCGGCATACACGGACGCGCAAGCAGTTTGGGTCCTTCCTTACAACTCGCTGGAACGTCCGCTCCAACGGTAATCCTTTTATCTTGTTCGCAGTCGCAGCATGTGCAGTCGCGGTAATTCTAACTTTGTTTCGTGTTTAACACAGCTATTCCAAGTGGTGGAAGGGTGGCTACCACCCGCCGATGACGAACGATGTGTCATTCCGCCGCCCGCCCAGGACACAAGCGAGTCGCCACCCGCCAAGGGTACCGAAGACGACGAGGACGAGTCCGAAGAGGAGATTGCCCCACTGGTCCGGTAAGACCAAGGCAACGCCGCCGCCGAACTCGAGGCGAGCAGGGAGCTCGAAGGCCACGACGATGACGAGGGAGCTTCCCGAGACCACCTCGGCCTGGCTGTGCCACTTCCTGCCGGGTTAAGAAGAAGAAGAAAGGGAAAGAGGCGAGGGCCTCTGGAGGAGGAAGATTGCGGTTACCAAGATGGCTCTCACCGGGCCGCACTCCAGCGCAAGCGTAGCGCCCCACGCATTACCGCCAACAAGCCGCCGTGACGGCGCTGCCTCGGCGACATAAATCAACCGCGCTTAGATGCGCTTTCATTCACTTGGAGGCACCGCTGGCTCATAACGCATCTCGTCACTTTTCTGCTACCGGGTCTCTCCGGCTAGGGAAGGCACCCGTCAGGGCGCTACTCTACCGCAAGGAGGTCCCGGAAGCGTGGTGGTCTCGCCTCACGTTAGGAGTCTGCCGCAGGCCTCCACTGCGAGCAGGCCCATCCTTCGCGTGAGGCTCTCCGCCCCTATAGCGCCCCAATCACGCCACTTCTACCCTAACGCCAAAGAAGCCATCCGTATCCCGGCCCCCGACGCCCCGGAACCGGGCTTAGTCAGCCATTGGGTCCTCTGAGCCGGAGAAACCGGCCGGCCTTCCTTCAGGGACAGGGCATGGGTCATTTCATTCCGGGCCGCCAAGCTATGAGTATCTCGCCTTCACCTTTCTTTAGTACTTCTGACCGCTTTCTTATTGATTTGGTTTGACTTGACGGTAGGACCGGAGGAAGCAGATGGGCCACCCGACGCAAGGGGGCTGGGCGGTGCCTCCGCCGCTTGAAGGGGGCGAGGGAGGATCCTTCACGAAGGTGGACGAGGTCGCCGCCCACTTCAAGGCGCAAAGAAGAAAGCTGGTGCGGGAGACGACATCGCCGCCGTTGCCTCGACGACACGCTGCACCGCGCCGGCTCAAGCTCGGCCGGGCCTGCAGCGGGAAGCGACTGCTGGCCCACGTATGGCGGGGTATTGCTGTCTAGACAGAGGAAGCAAGCCTTTGGGCAAAGGTGCGCTAATCACACTACTACTTCCCCGCCGCTTCATGACCAAGGTACACGGCGAGTGAGGCCATGGGTGGCCCGAGCCTTGCTCTGTGGGACCGCCGACGAGATCGACTCAACGCCGCGGCATACACACCTCAAGCGCCGCCGTCTGGATGGGATATGCCCACTGGGTCAGTATTCCTCACTGGACGCGCTTCCGACTGCCCAAAGATCAAGCGAGTGGAGGCCTGCGTAACGGGCGAGTGATCAAAGTCACAAGGCACCCAAAGCGAATCGGAGGTCAAAGGCCCAAAGCAGTAGATAGGCCCAGCCTTTGGCCCTGACTCAAAATGATTGATAAAAGGTAACCGAATCGTTGAGATATGTGTGAAACTTCTAGGAGGTAGAGCTCTATATAAACTCTCCCTAAGGGGTGAGTAGAGACACGCTCCTCATACGCCCAAGCAACTCGGGCCGCCTAGTCACCGAAGTTCGCCATTGTAAATAACCTCCATAATACAATCTAGCAGAGTAGGTCTTTATGTTCCGGAACAACTCGGTAAACCCCTCGTGTCTTTGCCTCATCTCGCATCCGCCAGATGGTTGGCACGCCTTGCCCTTCGTTTCTATTACTTCGCCGATTGCGACAAGATCCGCTGCGGGTCATTCCCCGACAAAGGGCGCCCACCGGGCTGGCACGCCGTCTGGCCGGTGTTCTCGCGGCGCAGATCCAATCTCGCCCATCAACTAGACGGCCGCCATCGGGCCGCATGATAGCCGGATCGCGCAGGATGCTTCAGATCTTGCCGAGCAGCTACGCCCCATGCAAGATGACTCATCGTCACCGCACAAGACAGCGTGATCCCGCCGATCGGCACGATCACTGCCTTCGCGCCGCTTTCACCGACATCACCACCCCAGGACCGGCCCGCATCCGCGAAGCCGCCACCACGCGATCGCCCTCCGAGAGCCAGTCCGTGACGATCCACCGCCTCGCCTCCCGAGTACAACCCGCGCCAGCAACGCGGGTTGAACTCAATGCCGCAGAAGACGCGTCAATAATGCACGACGCCGACCAAGCGATCACCCGGCCACTCGGCCGGATCCATCACCGCTGCCCGTCCGCTGGGCTCCATCGCCAGTTCTCAACGCTGGGATTTCGGGAGACTCCTCCATCCTGAATCTTCGACTTCGACTGCCGGTCGGAAATCACCACCTTCCACGACGGAACCGCCGCCACGCAATGACTCCACATGGCCACCGGGCTACCATCCGCCGGAGGACCCTTTCTCCACCTCCCAATCCCTCCCAACGCTTACGGCAAGACCCGGAGAACAAGAACTCACCAAATCAAGCGGAGGCAAAGACGTTATGAGGATAGCCGAGCGCGGGGGCCTTCGGCCGGAAAGCAGTGTGATGTCCAAGCAGAACTATCACGCTTACCACCAGCAAATAGCCGGATCAGTCACGTCGGTTCCCCACTGGGCTCAGGGCTACGTAACTTCGACGATGAGAACGACCTCGCTCAAGATAGGCCGAAAGCGATTCCGCGAGAACGCGCCACTGTGGGGAAGCGCTCACTCGACTTCGCCGTGATCAACGGCGGCGGGTGCTCCACCAGCCACCCAACCGCACCCTCCTGTGACCTGGTAGAAGCCGCTGGATAGTCGCCTCTCACGAGCGAGATGCTAATCGGCCTTCCACCTGCTTCTCCACCCGGATGGACAACCTCGCGGGCAACAGCCGTTGTAGCCGCAATTGCCAAGATTAGATCACGGGCCACCGCCTACGCGCGCTTTGGCGATCTGCAAAGATACGGCCAAGGCCCTGCCTGCAAAGCCGCGGAGCAGCAAAAGCGGGCGCTGACCGCAAGGGCGATGCAGTATACTGGCTCGGGAGCAGTATGCCTCGGGAGTTGTGGCGGCCTACGCCATCAATGGGCAAGACACACCTCACATTGCTCCGCCACTGTAGCCATTACAGCTCCAACGCTGACCCGCCAACGCGTACTTCCACCAACGATCCTGTGCTCACATCATCTTCGCCGCCGCTTAACGGAGAACCCACGACTTCCGGTGACTACATCATCAACAACTCAAAATCGGGCGCGCGCACGCCAGCCCGTATCGACTTCATGCACTTATTCAATACCGCACGCGATGGCGAGCCCATGGGGTCGCCACTGACCGGGGCTCGCAAGTGGCTTTGACTAATGATCCGCTGGGCTGAAAGTACCCGCCAAACTTCAAGGCGCCTAAAGGAGATCGAAAATACGACTCAGACGAACCCCCGCAGTCTCGCTCTCACACATACCATGGCAATGGGGATCGTGAGACCACACTGACCTACTACCGCCACGTTACCTCCCTCAATCGGCGATGGAGGGACGCAGGCAATGGATCGAACACGCCCCCGTGACAGTATCGACTCGGGAGGAAATGCGCAGACGCCTCGCCGTGCACTGGCGTTTTGCCCTACACCGCCACCACCATCAAGACCGGAACGACGCGCCCAGGACCTTTATCGCCATGAAGCCCACCGCCAACCGGGTCCAAAGGTGGCAGGAGCTCTGGCACAACGCGTCGGCATCCACCCCGACACCGCGATCCATTGCTTCAAGACCTCGTGCCATTACTTGAGCCTCTAGTCGCCAAGCTCAAGCTTACACGCCCAAAACACTAGACAACATCCCCGACCTCCCTCGAGATCGCCAAGTTAGCCGAGGAAGATCCCAACCAAGACGCCGACGACAGTCGGGGCACAACGCCGCAACGGGCGGGCAACGGCGCGGACGCCGAGTCGACTCCACGCTATACAGCGGCACTCCGCTTTGCTGCGGTGCAAGCTGCCGCATCGACGGGCGAAGTCGACTTTGCTTGCTAACGCTTGGGCACGCATAACGCGAAGCTTCCAGAGCTACCGCCGCTGACGGGATTAGGCAACGACGCCGACGGCGGCAACTACAAGAATGGCAGGCCAAGGTTCGGATCTCGCTGCCCTCCTAACCAACCGTCAGGTATGCGTTACAAAGAGGGAAGCGTGAGTTCCCCGCCACGCATACCCACCGCCGGGACGCCACACCTTTACGGAAATCGAGAAGGCACCAAGACGCCACGCGAGGACACCGGCTAACCACCCGCAAAATGGCGAGTGAAAAGTTCGCAAAGTAGCCGCTCGGCCCACACTTTTCACCGCTTTCAACACGGCTGCCGAGAAGAAGGTCATCGCTACGCGCCACGTCATGGCCAACGCGTGGCCTGTAGACAGACACGCCCCCGGGCCTCGAACTGGCCTGGAACAGCCCATCACCGGAGCCGGGCAAGACCACTCGCCACGCATCGAGTAACCTGTGATCGCAGTCGCCTCGGTGGTCAAGCCCAAGGTTGGTGACTACCGCTCCCCAAGACTCGGCTGGACTACGGCAGCCCATCAACATCCTCTACCTCGAACATTCAGCGGTCAAGCGCTCCCCGCAATGATGATCGCGACAACCCACACCACGCCCACGCATCACCGGCCCGGCCCAAGGCGCTATCTGGACCGGGCAAGGTCACGCCATTCGGGCCACCTTCAAGCACTCGCAAACTTCCGCATCGAAGTGATTCGCCTTCGAGTCGGGTGCCTCGACAGCTCCTTACCATTGCGCCCCGGGGCGCCAGCGGCTCGCCAAATTCTATGGCGGCACCCCACTACGCTGCACAACGCGATGAAGCTCCCCGGCCGCAAGTACAATTATCACCATCAATCTACACCTTCCTACATGGCCGCCAATCGCGGAGGCCATGAGCTTAACTCGCCGACGTCATTATCGCGGGCGAAGCTAGTCACGATGCGAGCTTCCGCTTAAATACGCCGAGCGGGTCAATAACACAATGACGACCCCACAATACCTGGGTGAAGCCCAACCTCAAGAGGGCGCAAGCACCTCAACCTTTGAGGCCACTGACGCATTAATACGACACCATATACTGGCCGAGCTGTCCCCAGTGCACCCTGGCCTGCACAAGTGACGATCGGGACAGGCATGAGCCCAAATAGAGAAGGCGCCAACATCGAAGTTCTCAGGAGAATAGGGAGACATCTTCGCATGGAAAACCCTCCGACATGCCTCTGTGTCCCTAGGGAGCTCATTGAAAGCACAAACCTAAACGCCGACCCAAAAGTGCTACCATCATAGTCATACAAATAAGCATACGGCCTTCAATGAAGAGCCAACAGCAATCTTCGAGGAAGTGCACAAGCCGTCACGGTCACGGCCTTCATCCCAATGATCAAATACTCCAAGTAGCGGTCAAAACCCATTCTGGTCGAAGAAAATATGGGACCTCGAGAATGTGTATCGACTACACAAAACCTCGAATACCGCCCAAAGGAAAGAGCGGGGTTGCCCTCCCGCTGATCGTATTCGAGCAATCGATTCAACCCGCTGGCTCGAGTCGCTTCTGTGTTTCCCCGACGCCTTACCCGCACAACCAGATTAAAATGGCGGTCAAGACGAGGGAGAAGACGGCGTCATCACGCCATTCGAGCATTCTCCCCGCTTACACCGCCATGACCTTCGGCCTGGCAACGCCGGGCGCACTTACCAATGGCCGTGCATGCAAGAATGCCTAGCGAGTTAAATTGGCCGCAACATCCACGCTCACATCGACGACGTGGTCGTAACATCCGGCCGCCAAGGAGCAGACCTTCCTCACGACCTCATGGAGACCTTCGCCAACTCGCGGAGGATACAAGATAAAGCTCAACCTGTGCAGTAATTTTCGCGCATTCGCCGTGGCAATTACTAGGGTACGCTGCCTCAAAAACGAGGGATCGAGGCAACCCAACAAAGATCGACACGATCGCCTGGATCGGCAAACCCGAAGTGTCACGCCCAAGGACGTCTGGCCGGTTTTGCCTAAGGTGAAGCTCAGTTTCGCCGCGTCATCCCCGCTCACGGCTTAAAGGCGATGCCCCTATACCGCCTCACTGACAAGTAGTGAATCCCACCCTTCCTGGGACAAGGAGGCATGGACGACGCGCCTCCGCGACCTCAAAAAAAGGGTGTTACTGGCCACGACCACCACTCGCCGCACCACGTATAAAGAGCCCATGCCTGGTTTACGCCACGACAAGGCCCGAAAGGCCGGGTTGCTACTGTGAACAATGGTCGGCCGAACGACCGTGAGGAAGGAAAAGAGCGCCAGTCCAAATGCTGGGCCGGTATACTACATCACGAGGTCCTCACCGAGTCACGCCATTATACCCACAAGACCAAAAGCTGGCATATGCGGTCTGTCAGCCGCGCCCGGGCCAAGATCATTTCGTGAGCACCCCATCACGGTCGCCTCTCGCCACCACTACAAGATATCATCTCAAGAATGCGAGGCGACCGGGCGAGTCGCCAAGGGGCCGGGCCGAGATCAAGGCTCCACAAGACATTGGGTACGAGCTACTGGCGGCGATTAAGTCCTGCTATACCGGGGTGACTTCATCGCTTAACCGGAAGAGGCTCAGCCCAGAGCGAAGAAGCCATTGCAGATTTCCTGATTCATCGGGAACCTACACTTCGACGGATCCAAGAACGCCGCTGGGACGGCAGGTGCGCTGGGATTGTGTTGACTTCACCAGCGGGGCGCATAAGCTCCGCCACATCCTCCTCCGCCTCGCATTTCACGCCCGCACTAAATGGGCAACATGGCCGAATACGCAGTGGCCCTACTCCACGGCATGCGAGCCGCAGCGAGATGAGCGTCAATCGCCTCCGGATGCTACGGAGACTCGACCTTGCTCGCGGACATGTCGCTTGGTTACCGCGACTGCCGCCCCTACCATGGCGGGCGCGACGCCAATGTAGCGATGCTGACAAGGGGCGGCCACTTCACCAAGGCCATTCCGTCGAACAGTGGATCGACAGCGGAAAACGAGGAAAGGCCGACGCCTCCTCGTGATCGGGCCTGGCCGACTGCACCATTCGGGCCGCCGGCGTGTTCCTCGGGATTGCCATTCAAGGCTATCCGGCCTCCCCGAGGAGATCGACATCGAGTCCCTCCAACCGTAGGCAACCTTTGGTCGCGATTGCCACCGAGCCGCATTTATCCGGACCAACCTCACATCGCCACCTGAGAGGAAAAGTACCGGCTCACAGACGTAGACAAGCGCCGATGATCGCCGCGCGCAAGTCCTACACCATCATCGACGAAATAGCGAAGCTACACAGCGCAGTCATTACCGTAAGCAGAAAACCGCAAATAAGGCGCTCCAACCGGGTCGAAGGACGAAATCTACACGACATCCATTCAGGCTATCATGCTACAATTACCGCCAAGGGCTACGCCCTAGAAGGTCGCCAAGGCTATGCTACATTTGGCCTTCATTCGCCCACTGCACACGCCGCTGCCGACGCCGCCGATCGCTCCAGCCCGATGCGCACGTAAAAGCTAAAAGTACAACCAGACGCATCGCTCCAAGTTCGCGCTAAAACCATCCCCATCACCGCCATTCGCCGTGTGGGGCATGGACATGGTAGGCCCCTTCAAGAAGCGCCCTCCGCTACACCCACCTGCTAGTCGTCACGACAAATTCACAAAGTGCGGTAGAAGCCAAGCCATCCGGCGCGACGAAGACCTGCCACTCAAGTTCCTGCACACGAGCTCATATACCGCCACGGTTTCCTAACAGCATCATCACTACAACCCGCAAGACAAACTCCTCGCCAAGGGAGCAATGTGGCCGAGTTCATGCGAGAGCACCACATCCTCGGGTTTCGACCGCTGTCAACAGACACTCGAATCCAACGGCCAGCGGAACGAGCCAACTAAAGCATCCTCCACTAAGGTCCTAAGCCGCGACCCTGGCACCACCGAGCGCATCACCGGATGCCGGGCTCAAGAGCTTCTCCACTATCCGGGGAATCCGCACTCCTGGGTCAATGTGTCGACGGGATTCACCCCTTCTTCATGGTCCATACGCCGAAGTCATTATGCCCACCGACCTCGAACACGACCATCGCGACCGCTCCACTGCTACACGGAGGTTTCAGAACGAATCGCCGGGTTCGCAAGACGGGCTCGACTAACTTCCGGACGGTAAGCACGCGACCACCTACCCGATCGCGCAAGACCGCTTATCTATCGAACCAGCGGCCTGCCGCTACCACAGCCGACGGTGAAAACTCCGCACCTTCCGTGAAGGCGAATTGGTGTTACGCTTCAATCCGTGACAAGAAGGGCATGCACAAGCTCTCCTCTCCGTGGAAGGCCTGCTCACCTTGATCTGACGCATTTCCTGTGAACGACGCCTTTACCACCTCATCGCGACGTCTCATGGGACGGCGAATCCCGGACGCCAAGCTGCCCGGAATGTAAATTCCTAAGTTCTATTCCTAGAACCCCACATATGTACTCTCTCAACAGCTATGAATAAAAGAAATGAAGTACCGCAAATTAAGTGCCTACTTCCTCCATACCCCTGCGGCCACTCGTGACTTGTAATAACAGCAGCACATGTTAACATGCGTATGTCAACCTTTCAGTACAGCCGATCGCACTACTAAGAAAAGGAAGGGGAGTTAATCGAAGTCACCCCGTGTCCCCGTCAGTCTACTTAAAAAACGCTAATCCGAGCTCCCATTGGAGTCAGCTTAGGCTCAGACTGGCCTTTACAAACCAAGACAACTGCCTCGCTTCACAATGCCCGCTCGTCCTCCGTGATCCCTTGCCAGAGCGACTAACGCACTGCGCTCAGCCGCCTGGGATCACCATCAAATGAGATCGGCCGTGAAGACGCTACAAGAGAGTTAGCACGCCTGGACTCGCGACGCGACCGACCCCCGGCCAGGCAGATGGATTACGCCCACACCAACGTTACCAGCCTCAACCACCTCTTTAGTCGTCACCGAATATACCAAGTACCACGCCTGGGACTCCTGGCCACCCCACCCCTGCTCGCCAAGGCCCCGGAAACCAGGTAAAGCAAGAGCACCTGCGGAGTCGTCATATGATCGCTCTCCGAGCTCTTGCCAGTCGACTCAACCAAGTAAAACACACTTATAACAACAAACATCATATACAAGATGAACTCCCGACAAAGGGCTGACGCCATTGGGACTCATCCAAAATCAATCCAAGACACGAAAAATCATTAGCAAAATAGACACAACATCCAATTCAATCGCGACATCGCATCGCCTTTACATTACAAAACTACAGCCTGTCTCGCAGAATTCATACTAACCTATTCTAGGGCACAAGCACTATTCATAGCGAAGTCAATGACGATGACGCACCAACAGTTCCCGGCCCTCCGGATGAACGGATCTATACACGCAAGGTCCGATGGATACGCCGACAACCGCCACTTCCATCGCCGCTGCCGGAAGGGCCGCCGACTCTTGAAGTCGCGATGCGGCGGCTCGGGTCGCTCTGCCGCGACGCACCGCTTCCTGACATGCGAAGCGAGGTCTCCATCGCCCGCACATCGCTCCGAGTAATACACGCGGCACGCTTTCTGGCAATTTCTTGAGAACCTCCGACAGTCCACACACGCGCCACGTCGCATTTAAGGATATCCACCGTCAATACATCGCCGATGTCAAGTCTTCGGGAAGCGAGCAAGTCCCGTGTCAGAGCTGCCGACGCCCACGCCAACGCCGACTGGCCATGAACTCTCATTTATCGCCGGGCGCCTTTCTCCAAGTATCTCCCACACCAACGAGGTCATCACTGGGAATAACCTCCGCATGAAGAATCTCTGAAGGTAGGCGCGATGCATCGCCGGCTGTGCTGTTTTAGTCGACGAGCATGCTCACGCACCGTGATCAAGAGAGCCTGCTGCCTCACGGCCACCATCCACACGGCCCCGCTAGGACGGAAACAGTCAGAGCACCACTTCGGAACCACAAACAATAAAACTACAAGGGTGATTGGGAAGGCGACTTACTCGCCAAGCAAATCTTAGCAAGTTTAGTTCCGTGATGAAACTTGAAGTTGCAGGTATGGTCTGAAGCCCAAC